>JAHLSL010000053.1:658727-668994 GCA_025920805.1 Petroica traversi | reverse complement strand
CCCCGCCCGGGGACCTGGTACCCGAACCGGGGCTGGAGCGGCCCCCGACGCGGGGACGAGGACGGGGATGCGGGCGAGGATGGGGATGGGGATGTGGACAGGGATAAGGATGAGGATGGGGACAGGGATGGGGACAGGGAATGCGGTCACGTGGCCGCCGCCGTCATTGCAAGTTGCAAAGGCCGGAGAGGGTTTTGTGGGAACACCGCGGGATTCTGGAGATGGTGCGGTTGGGGGAGATGTGCGGGGACCCTCCTTGAACCTCCCACCCTCGGGATGGAGCGTCCCGGCCACGGTGCTCCCACCACGGGATCTGCTGGTTCCTGAGGCTCTCCTGAGCTGACACTTCCTCTCCCCGCATCGCTGGTTCCCAGCGAGGGGGGGATGTTGAGGAATGTCACCCCCGCGTGGGACAGGCTCATGGGTCGGCGTGGGGGGGAGGGCAGGGATGAAGAGGAACCGGGGGATACGTGTTCCTTGAGCTGCAGGAATGTCTCTTTGCCCTCCCTACCCTGTCAGTGTCCCCCTGCCTGGCAGTGTCACCCCCTCCCTGCCCCTGTGGTGGTATCCCCCCCCATGACAGTGTCCCTCCAGTCCTGATTCCCTGGCAATGTCCCCCACTTTGAATGTGTACCCCATCCTGATCTCTTGGCAGTGTTCCCACTTTGGGGGTCTCCCCTCTCTGTACTCCTCCCTAATGCTGCAGAGTGTCCCTCATTCTGGATGTGTCCCTGACCTGTGACGTGCTGGCAGTGTCCCCATCTCACTGGGTCCCCCCTTCCCTGAACCCCTGGCAGTGCCCCCTTCTCTCTGATACCCTGGCAATTCCCCCCAGTATGACAGTGTCCATCCAGTCCTGAGCCCCTGGCACTGTCCCCCACTCTGGATGTGCCCTCCATCCATGACCTGCTAGCTGTATCCTCATGTCATAGTGTCCCCTCCTTTCCCGACCACTTGGAAGTGTCCCTTGCCCCTGTCTGGCAGGGCACCACTCCCTACCCCTGGCTGTGTCCCAGTATGACAGCTTCTCCAGCCCTGATCCACTGGCAGTGTCCTCCAGTCTGGCAGTGCCCTCTATCCATGACCTGCTGGCAGTGTCCCCAAATCAGTGTGTGTCCCTCCCATGAGCCCCTGGCAGCGTCCCCCAGCTTGTCCAAGTCTCCTCCTCCCTAACCCCTCCTTGGCAATGTCTGCAAGCCTGGAAGTGCTTCCCTGTTCCCATGTCTGCCAGTGTCCCCTGACCCCCACTGGCAGTGTCCCCCACTCTGGCAGCATCCCCAGCCTGGCTGTGTCCCCCCTCTGTCCAGGTTACCTCAGTGATCAGTGTCTCCCACTCTGGCAGTGTCACTGCCCTCACGGCAGTGTCTCCTTACCCCTGAGCTCCTGGCAGTGTCCCCCACACCAACAGTGTCCCCCACACCTGTAGTGTCACTATAATCTGCGTGCTGCCATTTGCCAGAGCCTCACCAGGTCTATCACCACTCCTGTGAGCCATCCATGGCATCCATGGCACATGGGGCAAGTCAAATGCACCAAGTGTGACTCCCGTCACCCAGGTCGGTGCCCCAACATGCCACCCTACCAGCCAGGTAGAGTGTCCCACCATGATGTGCGTTCCCTGCCCGGCACTGAGACTCTCAGCACTGGGGAAGGAGCTCCCTGCAGTGTCTCCAAGTCCCAACTGCAGGTCAGATGTCACTTTGGACGTGACATCCCTTATCCACCGGGAAGGTCGTCCTGGTCGGGGCTGCAACCCAACCCCAACCACAGCATCAGGTTTCAGCCGACTGTGCTGAGCAGAGGAGCGAGGCCACAGCCCTGTCACCGTCCCCAGGGCCACTAGCCCCAGACCAAGCCATGATGTCCTTGCCGCCAGTGCAGAAGCTGCTGCGGCAGCTACCGGTGGGGCCGGCTGGCTGGCCAAAAACACTGGAGGGTGGTGATGTGGCCGAGGAGGTGACAAGCCCAGTGCTGGCCACTGAGGCTGGACAACCCACCTGCTACAGCGCCCTGCGAGCCGACGAGCTGCGGCCACTCGCCGGCACCAAGCCCGCAGTGGACACTGGCACCGGGCCACCGCCGCGGTAAGACTCCCCCATGGAGCCCCCCAGGACCCTCTGGTGATGGTGGCTCTGGCCAAGGATCATCCCATGGGTGTCACCCTCAGCTGCTGCAGGTAGACGCAGCCTTGCAGGTGCCCCAGTTTAGGGGACCAGTGTCCCTTAAAAGAGAAGACAGTGGCGACTTAACGAAAGGCTGGTGGCATTTTCCCATTCAGGGAGGGGACCGGGGAAGGGCTTTGCATCGTGTGCTGGCACATCCATGCCACTATGTCCATGAGGGGATAAGGGACATCCAGCCAAGCCAGGATGGAGCTGGTGATGGGCATCTGTGATTTAGGGTAATGTAGGGTGACAACTGCAGCTAGGATGGGATCGGGGTCTTGTCCCAGTGCCTGGGATGAGGATGGCACTTGTTGCTAGCACCATGCCAGTCGCTCCGGTTCCTCTTTCACCTGGCTGTAACCCAACTCCTGTCCCCATAAATATTTCATGATGAAGGGTTGGATTGCCAGCCTGATGGCAGTCTGGGAGCAGAAAAAAAAGACTAAAAATAGGTAAAAATGTGAATTTTTTTCCTCCTGGTGTGATTCAGGCATGATGACCTCAAGGAGATGCTCGACAGCAACAAGGACTCACTCAAGCTGGAGGCCATGAAGAGGATTGTAGCAGTGAGTGTTGTTGTCACTGGTGGGGAGCGCTGCTGGTGCTGAGCTGTGTCATGGTGTAGCAGCCCTGCCAGCTGCCCAGTGTCACACCACTTCTTTTTCTCCTAGATGATTGCCCGTGGTAAAAATGCCTCTGATCTCTTCCCGGCTGTGGTGAAAAACGTTGCCTGCAAGAACATTGAGGTGAGGAAGACCTTGGGTGGCCCTGGTGGCATCCCAAGGTCTGGCACTTCCCCTGTTTTTAGGGATTGGCTGGTGTTTGGGGGGCTCTGAGGTGGCACCTTCATCCTGCAGGTGAAGAAGCTGGTGTACGTGTACCTGGTGCGCTACGCAGAGGAGCAACAGGATTTGGCCCTGCTCTCCATCTCCACCTTCCAGCGAGGACTCAAGGTGGGCTGGTTTGAGGACCCAGGGGAGGTCTGGAGGAGCACTGAGCCTCCCACAGCTGCACTGCAGCCCCACATGTCCCCCACAGGACCCCAACCAGCTGATCCGCGCCAGTGCTCTGCGGGTCCTGTCCAGCATCCGCGTGCCCATAATCGTGCCCATCATGATGTTGGCCATCAAGGAGGCTGCCTCAGACATGTCCCCATACGTGCGCAAGACGGCCGCCCATGCCATCCCCAAGCTGTACAGGTAATGGGGGGGATCAGCTGCCAAGTTTAGGCTATGCCAAAAAGGATCTTGGCTGCTTGGTACAGGCAGGCATGGGGAGGAGTTTGGTCCAGCATCACCTGCCCTGCTCCTCCCTCACAGCCTCGACTCAGACCAGAAGGACCAGCTCATTGAAGTGATTGAGAAGCTGCTGGCGGACAAGACCACGGTGAGCAGGGTGTTGTGTCTCCCCCACCTCTAAATCTGGGAACATCGCTGGCCTAGTGTCCTCACGGGGATGGAGATGTTCCCATCAAATTGTTGTCATCTTGGGGATTCAGTCATTTCCACAGGGCTGGCATCCTCATGGGATGCCATTGTCCCTACTGATCCAGCATCAACGAAGGGAGGCAGCCATCTCCCAAGCCAACATCTTTGTGGGGATGCCACTGTCCCCACTGATCCAGCATCCTCACAGAAGTGCAGATGTTCCCATCAAACTGGTGTCCTTGTGGGGCTAAAGCCATCCCTGGAGAGCTGGCATCCCTGTCGGTGTGCTGCTGTCCCTATCAGGCCAACATCCTCGTGGGGAATTCACCAACTCCACTGAGCTGGCATCCCTACAAATAAGCATTGCCCACCAAACCAGCACCCTCCCAGAGATGCCACCATCCCCTCCAAACCAGCATCTCAATGATGCCACCACTCCAGTAAGTCACCCCGGGCTTTCCCTCTGCAGCTGGTGGCTGGCAGCGTGGTGATGGCATTCGAGGAGGTGTGCCCAGAGCGCATAGACCTCATCCACAAGAACTACCGCAAGCTCTGCAACCTGCTCATCGATGTGGAGGAGTGGGGGCAGGTGGTCATCATCAACATGCTGACCCGCTACGCCCGCACCCAGTTCCTCAGCCCCAACCAGAACGTGAGTTCAGGAGCACAGGGCACCCTGGGAGCCTTGGGGTGTCTTGGGAGCCCCCAGGGAGGTGGGATGAAGGGGGAGTGCTCTAGGGGATGCAAAGGGTTCCACCTGCCAGCAGGAGTCCTTGCTGGAGGAGAACACGGAGAAGGCTTTCTATGGCTCTGAGGAGGAGGACGCCAAGGATGCCAAGGCAGAGGCAGCGTCATTGGCCAAGCGCAAGCCCTACGTCATGGACCCTGACCACCGCCTGCTCCTGCGCAACACCAAACCGCTGCTGCAGAGCCGCAATGCTGCGGTGAGACCTTCACTCCCACCCTGATCATCCCCCAGGGCCACTGGTGGTGTCTGGGCTTGTGATGTCCCCACAGTCAAGGACTCACTGGGGTGCTTGAGGGACACCCAGGGATGAGTGTCCTCAGGGTCAGGCTACCTCCAGGTGCTGAGGGTGGGACTGGGGAACATGGCCATTCCTTAGAGTGTGCCCCATTCCCACCAGGTGACACTTGGGTATGTGTTCATAGGTGGTGATGGCCGTGGCACAGCTCTACTTCCACCTGGCACCCAAGGCAGAGGTTGGAGTCATTGCCAAGGCGCTGGTACGGCTCCTGCGGAGTCACAGGTCTGTGGCACCTGGGTTGTGGTGGTGTCCTACCCCTCCACCCCAGTTGTTTTAACCCATGGGAAGCTCCAAGACCCTCTGAGAGACCCCCAAAAAAGCTCATCCCTGGAGGGACATCAGGTTGGAAGCCTTTTTAGGCTGGCCCAGTCCAGACATGGGGTGACAGCGTCTTGGTGACACCAGCCGGGTGGTGGGTCCTGGCCCATACTGACAGGGACTTGCTGAGGGTGTGTGGCCCTGCCCCACTGATGGTGGTCCCCTCTTTGTCCCCACAGTGAGGTGCAGTATGTTGTGCTGCAGAATGTGGCCACCATGTCCATCAAGCGGCGGGTGAGTCTCAGACTTGGAGTGGGAGTTGGCCCTGTTGACTCTGGAGCGAGATGAGGATTAGCCAGCAAGGTCACCAGAGCCTGGAGGTGGCCTTGGCAAGGAGGGGGGGACAGAGATGACACTAATGTCACTGGCTGTGCATGCAGGGGATGTTCGAGCCCTATCTGAAGAGTTTCTACATCCGCTCCACGGACCCCACGCAGATCAAGATCCTCAAGGTGAGCTGGAAACATCCGGCAGAACCTGTTAGGGGTGGCTTTGGGGCTTCATGGAGCCCTTTCCTTGGGTCAGCTGTCCTCATGCCCTGGAGACAGGAGGACAGCAAGGCACTCATGCCCTGTAACCATGACCCTGTGCTGCCCATCTCTTCCCCTTCTCTACAGCTGGAGGTCCTCACCAACCTGGCCAATGAGACCAACATTTCCACCATCCTGCGGGAGTTCCAGGTATGCCATGGCCATACTGCGGCTGCCACCCTGGCATGGCTCTTGGTGCCAAACCACCACCATGGAAGGGGCAGAGGAGAGCCCCTCCAGAGGAGTGGGCTGAGGCCATGCCAACCTCATCAGCAGTTCCAAGGGGCCCCAGTGTGTGACCTCCACCAGGGGGGATGTCCAGCACTGGCACATGGGTGACATGTCATGTGTGCCCTCCATGCCTGTGCAGACCTACATCCGCAGCATGGACAAGGACTTTGTGGCGGCCACCATCCAAGCCATCGGGCGCTGTGCCACCAACATCGGGAAGGTGCGGGACACCTGCCTCAATGGCCTGGTCCAGCTCCTCTCCAACAGGGATGGTGAGCGCACACAGCAGGGGTGAAATGGGAGCTCCATTGCTCTCAGGGCAGAACCTCACTGAAGCTGGGTCTCTGCCCGCAGAACTGGTGGTGGCCGAATCCGTGGTGGTCATCAAAAAGTTGCTGCAGATGCAGCCGGCCCAGCACAGCGAGATCATCAAGCACATGGCCAAGCTCACCGACAACATCCAGGTGGGTTGGGGGGTGTTAGTGACCCACAGGAGCAGGGGATGGCAGCAGTGCCACATCCGAGGCCATTTCACAGGTGCCAATGGCGCGGGCCAGCATCTTGTGGCTCATCGGTGAGTACTGCGAGCACGTGCCCAAGATCGCACCTGATGTGCTGCGCAAGATGGCCAAGTCCTTCACCAACGAGGAGGACATCGTCAAGCTGCAGGTCATCAATCTGGCGGCTAAGCTCTACCTGACCAACTCCAAGCAGGTACCATGGATGTGATCCTAGGGTGTGCCTCAGTTTCCCTGTCAGGGAGGGAGAGGCCAGCCCTGAGCATGTTCTCTACCACAGAGCAAGCTGCTGACCCAGTACGTCCTCAACTTGGCCAAGTATGACCAGAATTACGACATCCGTGACCGGGCTCGCTTCATCCGCCAGCTCATCGTGCCCACCGAGAAGAGCGGGGCCCTCAATAAGTACGCCAAGAAGCTCTTCCTGGCCCAAAAACCAGCTCCCATCTTGGAGTCTTCCTTCAAAGGTACCCATCTCTGGTCACAGGGCGTTGGGACATGGGGAAAGCTGTCACCACAATGCTGCATGGCTGTCCCTGAGTTGCTGTCTTCTCCCACCTTGTTGTAGATCGGGACCATTTCCAACTGGGCTCCCTATCCCATCTTCTCAACGCTAAGGCTGTGGGCTACCAGGAGCTGCCTGACTGGCCAGATGAGGCCCCCGACCCATCTGTGAGGAATGTGGAGGTGCGTGTATCACCCTGGGTGCATGGGGGAGGAGAGGCCAAGGTGGGGACACTGATTCAAGGTCTTGGAAGAGCCCGAGAAGGTGCTCAGGAACTGCTCACCTCCCCTGTTCCCTCTCTAGGTCTCACACATCTGATTGGGGATGGGGGAACAAGGGTGGCTGTTTGGGTCCCCCAGTCATGGGTGATGGCCCTGCTCCATCAACCCTGTACCAGCAGGTTCCTGAGTGGACCAAGTGCACCAGCCGGGAGAAGAGGAAGGAGAAGGTGGAGAAGCCTTTCTACTCTGACTCAGAGGGCGAGTCGGGGCCCACGGAGTCGGCAGACAGTGGTAAGGACCTGATGGCATGTCCCCTGTCCAATGCCCCACCACTGTGGCACCTGCAGTGACCACTGCCCAATGTGTCATGCCATCAGGGGAGGGATGTGGCAGGAGATGTGGAGGGATGCAGTGGAGGGCAGTGGGGATGCAGTGGAGGGCAGTGGGGATGCAGTGGAATGCAGTGGGACTATGCAGGGATGCAGTGGGAGGATGCAGTGGAGAGGCAGCAGCAGGTGTAGGGATGCAGTGGGAGGATGGAGGATGTGGGATGAAGTGGGAGATGCGAGAATGTGGGGCGACACAACAACAGGTCTGAGCTGTGCCCCCACAGAGCCTGAGTCCGGCAGTGAAGAGAACAGCAGCAGCAGCAGCTCTGGCAGCTCCACCTCTGGCACTGAGGACGAGGAAGAAGAGGAGGAGGAGGATGAGGAAGACAGTGGGGAGCAGTCAGAGGAGAAGGAGGAGGAGGAGAAGAGGCCGAAGAGGAAGGACAAGGAAGGTTCCCATAAGGCAGTCTCAGGGAGTGCAGGCAGGTACGCCCTGGGAAGGCAGTGGGGTGCTCCCAGTGAAACCCCTGCCCCAGTCCCTGAGCTGGGCTCTCCCCACAGCCCCAGCGAGGAAGAGGAGGAGGACGAAGGGGCAAAGAAGGCCAAGAAGAAGGCCCTGCAGGGGAGGAAGGGCCGTGCTGAAACCTCGTCAGAGGAGGCCAGCACCTCCGAGAGCAGCTCCTCTGGCTCCGACTCGGGCTCCGAGGCAGAGGCCAAGCGGAGGAAGGCGGTGAGGGCTGCAATGGGTGGGGATGTGGGGCAGCACAGGGATACCTGGACCCCCTGTTGAACTCCCCATCTCTGCCCCCCCTGCAGCCCCCCAGCAGCAAGGCCAGCACCAAGGAGATCTCCCTGCTTGACCTGGATGACTGTGAGTGGCTGTCTGGAATACACTAATGGCCGTGGTGGTGGTGCTGGGGAAACTGAGGCATGAGCACTCACCCCACTGCTATGGGTCATTTGGGAGCTGCAGAGCTGGGACAAGGACAGTTGTGGTGAGGGGTGCGTGTGCCCAGAGGATGGCTGTGGAACAGGTGGCTGTGCTTATGGGATTGTCCCTGTGTGGCTGTGCACAGGGACAGCCTATAGGGTTGTGTCTGCACCAGTGGAGCTGTGTCACTGGCTGTCCTTGTGTAGCTCTCCCCATGGGGCTATGCTACCATGTCTGTCCCCATGTGGTTGTCCCCATGGGACTATGCCATCAGGGCTGTCCCCACATGGCTGTCTCCATGTGGTTGTTCCCATGGAGCTGTGTCACCAGGGCTGTCCCCATGCCATTGTCCCCATGGAGCTGAGCCATTAGAACTGTCCCTGTGTGGGTGTCCCCATGGGGCTATGCCACCAAGTCTGTCCCCATGGGACTGTGAGCTCTGTTAACCCTTTCCTCCTCCCTCCCCACCCTGCAGTCACTCCCCCTCCCCCCCAACCCATCCCCTCCAGCAGCATCATCTCCACCAGCCTGGTGACTGACCTGGAGGGCCTCACTCTCACAGACACCTCCCTGACACCCACCGTAAGTGTCTCCCATGCCCTTCTCAGGGGGGTCCTAGGCCCCCTGTCACCTGTGGGGGTTCCTGGGCTCTGTGCCAGCCCTGAGCAGCTCCCGCTGTCCCCTGGTGCAGCTGCTGAGTCCAGCGTTCAATGCGGTGAAGACTTACGAGCTGCTGCACCGCATGGCCGGCGAGGGGCTTGCGGTCGAGTACTGCTTTAGCCGCCGGCCCTTCCCGGGGGACCCCCACATGGTGGCTGTCCAGATCCAGATCTCCAACAACACCGACACCGAGGTGAAGAACCTGCGAGTCAACGAGCCCAAGCCACTCTCGGGCATGCGGATACAGGAGTTCCCTGAGATCGGTATGGCATGGCACGGTGTGGCCGTGACGCTGTGGGAGAATGGGGACAGGGGTTGGGTGAGAATGTGGGATGTAGTGGCAGCTCTGTGGTTCCAGAGCGCTTGGCACCAGGGGACACAGCCAGTGTGGTGATGGGCATCGACTTCTGTGACTCCACCCAGGCTGCAAACTTCCAGCTGTGGTGAGCATCTGGCGCTGGGCAGGGCAGGATGGGTGTCCTCAGGGATCTGGGTGTCAGGTGCTCCAGAGATGGGGAAAGTGGGATAGGTATCAACATCCCTCCACGTAGCAGGGGACAGGGACAGCAGAAACAGGGCATGGGGTATCCCAGGGGATGGAAGACAGCAGAGAGGCACCAGAGTCCTTTTAGGGAAGAGGAGATGGGCATGGAATGGTCAGGGGACAGCAGGAAATGCAAAGGCCTCCCTGAAGGGAACAAGGAGGCAGCAGCAGCTCCAAGTCCAGCCTGACAGATTCCCCTCTTCCTGAGCCCTTTTGTGCCACAGCTTACTCCAGTCACCCCTGCCCAAAGCAATGATGGGAAGCAGGACATGGAGAGGGGACATATTCTGAGCATGTGCCTGTCTCCCCAGCACCCACACGCGCCAGTTCTACGTCTCCATCCAGCCTCCCGTGGGGGAGCTCATGGCCCCTGTCTTCATGAGCGAGAACGAGTTCAAGAAGGAACAGGGTGAGTGGGGTCAGGGATGGGGACAGGGTGCTGCACGGGCATACACAATTGACACTCACCCCCAATTTTGTCCCCTCTGCCGCCCTTGCTGTGGCCCTAGAGCACCTGGCACGGCCGGGTGAGGGTAAGTGGCTGCTCAGCTGGCCCCTAGACTAGCTCTGCTCCCCTCACCTCCTCCTGCACCCCCAGCATGTGGGCTGGGATGACCACCCTGGTGCCAGGGTGGCCTTGTTGGGTCCCCACAAAGTGTGAAGGGCTCATGCCACCCCTGGCACTCCCAGAACTGTGTCCGGTGAGTATCGCCCTGTGTCCCCATGCTCCTGGATCAGCACATCCCCACCCTGCTCCCACGGATAAGGGCTGTGTTGAGTGAGGGGTGCTTGGTGCCCTGCAGCATCTGGCCCCATTACTGCCACTGTCCAGAGGAGCCCAT
>JAHLSL010000053.1:615358-653727 GCA_025920805.1 Petroica traversi | reverse complement strand
AACGGGCGGCGGAGCTGCGGGCGGCGGCGGTTTCTGCCTTTCCCTGCCGTGTGACGGGACATGGCAGCCCCCAGCCCTCACAGCGGCAGGGCATGGAGCTCCCCCGCGTCCTGCCGGAGCACTGGTGTGGGGCCCCCGTTCCCTTTGGGCTGGCGCCGAGGGGATCCTGCTGCTGAGGTACCCCCGGGGAGCGGGGAGCTCTGGCGGAGCTCTGGGAACCCCCCAGCTGACCCGCGCTGCCTTGGGGAAACGCCTGAGGAAACCGGATCCCAGCCTAGCAACCTATTAGTTCACTCTTCCCGGGGGTTTAGGGGGATGGAGCTGGGCTGGAGGTGCTGAGCTCAGGTTTGGATTGCGGGCATGCTTTTGGTTAGAGTGGGTACTTGTACTCATGCAAGTGGTGTTTTTGCATACTTCTAAACTGCTTTTTTTTTTTTTTTTTTTGTATATAAGGTGACTAAAGGTGCTGCTTTACTCTTAAATCATACGCTGAAAGCTCCATGTAGTGTCTGGCTGGGGGAGGGGGGTGACGACACAGGAGACTCAGCTCGTAACTGAATATGGACAAAGGTGACTCTTCTGAGTGAGACAAGACTACTGGAAAACAAGGTCTTTTTTTAAAAAACCGTTCGGTATTCCCAGCTGAAACCAATTACTGCTCATTACAGGTGCCTGTGTGATGGGCTAACAAGGCGTGCTGGCACCTGGAGCACTGGTGAGGGGTTCGGGTACAGGTGTGCACAGGGTGGGAGCTGGGCTCAGGGAAGAGCTCCAGGACCCCATTGCTTTGCTCTAATTTTATCTCAACTGGAACAGTTTCCCTAAACCAATTAAAACCTTACTCAGCTTTGACAATCTGTTGCAATAAGCAGCTGTGGGTATTGGTCATGTACAAAGCTATTTGTGAGTGATGGCTTCAGAATGTTTTGGTTTTTTTCAAAAAAACCCCCCCAAAAACCAACTCCCTTCATGGGGAAGTGCCTTCAAAAACAGGGATTTTTTGTAAAACCGGTGGTGTTCTCAAGTCAGTGCTCCCCTGTGAATTAAGAAGAGTGTTAATTCCAACCAGGTGTGTTCAGGATGTCTCTACTCGGGAAACCCGGGGACAGCTGTTTAAGCTTAGCCTTGCTGATGGTGGGAGAGCTGGTGCAGCCTTGCCTAACAGTTTTTTGGGTGAGCTGGGGATGGGAGTGTGTTGCTTGGTGGAAACAGTTACACCTGTGCTGTGTTTTGCATGGGTGTAGCTGATTTCAACTTGGGAAGCAAAACATATCAACGAG
This sequence comes from Petroica traversi, assembly GCA_025920805.1. NCBI lineage: Eukaryota > Metazoa > Chordata > Aves > Passeriformes > Petroicidae > Petroica > Petroica traversi. The sequence goes on along the minus strand of JAHLSL010000053.1, from coordinate 652,447 downwards.
AAAGGATTTTCTGAGATGCCTTTCATTGAACTATGGAGCCATGCTGACTTGGTTATGTTGACATGGGCACCATTTTAACAGTGTCTTTGTCTTTTGTCTTGGGATTGAAGGCCCTCTTGGCTGTAGTTACAGCTCCAAGAACCCCTTTGGGCATCAGCATGGTACTGCCTGGGTGAAATTTCTATAGAAGATGTAAAAAGCAGAGGCTGGATTGTAGCTGAGGTGGATGAGCCTTGCCTGCTCTACAGCATCCACAGAAGCTAACGCACATCTTGGTCATACTGGCAGCCAAGCTGTGTTTAATGACTTCTCTAAGGATTAGGCATCTTAATCCTGTGCCAGTGCTGTTGTGATGCTGCAGGTTCTGCCTAGCCCTGGGATTTCATTATCTCTAGGTTTCCTGCAGGCGTGTGTGTGCCTGGGGCTGTGGAGGTTCCTAATTTCCACTTGCCTTGGATAACTTTGGGGTGTTTTGCTGCACAGGTGTGTGTTGTGCCACGGTTGTGCCTGGAGTGGGCCCTCCTGCAGGTAAACTGCAGGCTGTGGGGTCTGCTTGGGGCGGGTGGGATGGGAACTCCAAGGACCTTCCAGCTTCCTGATTCAAACTGGCGAACAAGAGCTCTCTGGCACGGTGGTAAGGCTAGCTGGTGCTCTTTTACTCTGAGGGAAGGAGAACTGCTCTCTGTTTCTTGGCACTCCTTTTTTCTGTTCTTGTGTTTGTTTGGGTTATGAGAGGGATCTGGAGCCTTTCAGTACCCTTCTTGAAACCTCAGTGTTCTGGGGATGAATTTTCCCTCTTGGGTGTAAGTTCTTAGTTGAGCCAGGACGTGGAGGATTGCCCTCCTGCCTGAGCTTCATCTTGCTGTGTGTTTATGTATGATGCTGTGTGGGTCTGAGTTTCTGGTCTCCAGTGACTTAACCGACAGTCTCAGAATCATTTTTTCTGTGCCACTATGTGCCTGCTGCAGAGACCTGAATTCCCCTTCTCCCTTGGTTCTGATCCAGGGGCTTCCCTAGAAGTTTCCAGCTCTCCAAGAGACTGGGTGTCTTACCAGGCATTAGGAAGTGGTTGACTCCTGGTGGCTTTAAAGCACCTGTCAGCTGGATCAGCTTCTCCACTGACTTTGTTCATCCCCTGATGAAACTGTGTCTGTGCATCTGGATTTGGATTGTGAGGTGTAGCAGGATGGAATGGCTGAGAATGGCTGTTGGGTCACTGGTTACACCCGGGGTGTCTCACATGGTGCCAGGAGGACCCACCAGTGCTGCTGGACTGGTGCCTCTGGAAGCAGAGGGGATCTGTAGTTTGTAGCTGCAGTGTGGAGGGCTTCCAGGGAAGCCTGGAGAGGCAGTGTGTTGAACTTGCAAAATCCTTTCAGGTGGGGCAGGGAAAGCAAATCCTACCTGGGCTCTGACGTGCTGCATTGCTCCTCTTGGCTGGGGATGTAATAGAGCGGCACCGGCTCTGGGATGCAGCCTCAGGCACGGTGTTTCCCTGGCCTCTGGTATTGACTCCCAGGCGGAACGACTTGGGTGGATTCTTCAGTTTGTGAACTCTCCACCATCCTCTCCAGGCTCTCGGGGGTGGATCTGCTCTGCGTGCTCCGGACGCCTGCCGAGCTCTTCTCAAAAGAGTATCTTATTTTAGGGTTGAGGGAGGAGGGTGAGCCATGAGCCCCTTCCTACAAGGTCCCCCGTACCGTGTCCAGGATGATTGCAGTATCCCAAGGATATCCTCGAGAGTTCTAGGGTTAAAAGCTTTCTAGCAGAAGGGATTTTTGTGGAAGGGCTTGGCTGTGTTCTCGCTGGTTTCTGTTCCTGTTAGGAGCAGGACTGGTGCTGCCAGTTGTGGAAGCTAACTAAGAAGGAACGGGTGGGGCGTTCGGCTGGCTGCTCCGGGTTATTTTGTCTTGCTGGAACAGACGCCTATGGAAAAGCTCTGCCTCCCTCTGTAAGTGGTTCTTTTACAGGAACAGGAGTAGAATGCGGAGTTCCATGCTTGTGCCAAGGCAGCCTGATGCGGCACTCCTTTTTATTAAAGATGTTGGCAATACTTTTGTAATTTGAGCTTCTGTACTCCAGCTGCTCTTTATAAAGATGACTTGAAGCATGCTCTGCCTGTTCCCTCAGCCTTGCAGCTAGCTTTTAACCTTACCTGTTTCACTCTTGTAAATGTTCCAGAGTCCTGGCACCTTGTCTGGCGGTGGGCTCTGATAGTAAAGATTTGTGCTTATGTCTTTACAAACAATTCCATGGATGAGGGTACGGGTGTTAACGTCTTTGAAATGGTTCTTAATGTCTCTACCAACTTCAAGCCGCAGATTTGTTACAGAACCCAGACAGTTTGACTCCTGAGGCAGATAAAGGGTCCGTATAAACCTGAGTTTTTCTGAACTTTGGGGGGAAAGTGGCATATTTAAAGGGGGAATATGTGGCAGGTGGATCGGGAGGGCTGTACCTTCCTAGTACCTCAGTCGAGGGGGAAAGGAAGAGGGCAACATGCGGCCGGGAGTTTAGACTAAAAGGAGGCTTCGCCCTCTGAAACCTCGAGAGAGAAACGCCCTCGGGCGTGTGCCCCAGTGGACAATCTCTCCCTTTATTTGAATAAAGTTGTCTCCTTTATGGACACTGGCTTTTCATAGCGTGACTTCCTGCACAGCTCTGAGCATTTCAATAGCCGCAGATCCCAGCCCTCAGCGCTGAAGAGATGCTAATGGTCCTAAACGGGCTGGAGTTCTCCAGCAATAGTTCAGGTCCCGCCTGAAGGCACCGTGCGAGTTGCCCGTTCAGGAATTTATTCCCGCTGCTTCCAGGGCTGGGTTTCCTTTGCTTTATATTTAAGTGATGGGGAGTTGGAGAAAACGATCGGATCGTGCACGTCTGATGACGAGCTGGGGGTTGGAATGTAAGTGCCAGAATGGGCTGATAATGCTGTCTCCATGTGAAGCTCGGTTTAGACCAGCCTCCTTGAACGATCAGCAAGGGGTCATTTGAAAGTAAAACTAGTCCGGTGCTTCGGACGTCTTTGCGAGTGAAGCAGAACTGCAGGTGAGTGAGGCCTGAAACTTGCAGAAGCACATCCCAGAGATTCCTGTATTAAGTGTCTTCTTGACAAGTACAAACGGCCGAGTTTAGAGCTTCGGTGTGTTTTTGAGGAGCAGGGGCTCGTTTGCCAGCCTTGCTGCTATTCAGTTCTTTGGATTTGAATTTAACCTGATTTAATGGCCAGTATTCTGCTCCGGAGGCCAGAACTGGTAGGGCTGTGCCTCCCTGCACCTCTCTTTAATGCTGGTCGTAATTGCCGGCGATACCGATTGCTCAGCATGTTCGGGAGCAGAGTTCTGCAGTGGCTTTTGGATGGTGGGCAGGCCTGTCCTCGGCCTCAAAACGTTGGTAGCTACGAGGCTTCTTAGCGACTTCTAAATTGTCAGAGGCTCGAATGTGATGCAGCTGCACCTGAACAAGCCTGCATGTCAGTGGCTTGTGAGCAGAGCTGGGAAAGCAGCTGGACCGGCACCAGGGTGCAGGAGGGGTTTGATGTTTACAAGAGGTAATCCTTTTTTAGGATGGTCGCAAAACCTTGATGCTGGTGGATCCATGCCCGTGGAGGGTTGTGCTAAAGCAGGGATGATTTGGGGTAACTACCTCTGTGGTCAGGAGCTGCTGCCTGTAGGGAAGATCAGGGTTTTATCTTCTGCCTTTCCTCAGGATTTGGAGCTGTTTGATTAGCTGGGAAGCAGTGTTGTTTGGGGTTTTTTTTCTGCAAACCTGAAGTGATTGCTGCTGACTTGGATCATTCAAAAAATATTGCTCAGGACTCTGAGATGGATAGTGAGGTGAGCCTTGTGCTCCTGTATATAAGAGGAGCTGCCTTGGTTTCTTGTGGTGTCTGCTGGGACCATGAGCATCCCACTTGTCCCTTGGTGTCAGCAGACTGATTTTTTTGGGGTAGAAGGTGTGTGCCCTCCATAATCAGATCTCAGCTGGTGTTGTGATGTGCTGGAGAAAAAAAGCAGGGAGCTGTGTTCACAACCCAGCTAGTTTGGTGTGGCTGTCAGTCTGAAGTCCACCCCTGGTACCTGTGTGTGATGGGCAGTCTGCTCCTGTGTGCTGTGCTGACAAATTGCTGACCTGTTTGCTTAACTGCTTCTTTTATGCCAAGAATTGGGTTTGAGTGTTGCTAAGACCTAAGCTAATGTGAATATTGGAGGCAGTCCAGGCTTTCCACAATGTGTTGAAGGCTGAGTACTTGCCTATTTGACACACATACTGGTTCTTTTTTACCAGAAAGAAGATCCTGTGAGGAGCATAAAAGACTGCTGGGATAGCCCAAATGCCCCTGCACTTTCCACTTGCAGCAATGCGGATATATTCCGCCAAATAAATGCCATGTTGGACAACTCTCTGGATTTCAGTGGAGTCTGCACCACGCCTGTCACCAAAAGCAAATGTGACATCCTGCCAGGTGATGGAGGGGGGCTGCTGGGGTGGGGAGGCACTTGTTGGGGCCTGGTGAACAGGTGATGGTGGTGGTGGTAATCCTCAGTGGTGTGGGTGTTGGCATGCTTGGTACTGGGGGGGGTTTGCTTGTGTGTCTGAAATAGATAATCCATATATTCCCTAGCAGTGTGGAGGTGCCTGGGAAGGCTTGCTTGCCTCCCTGTGGTGCTGTGGGTCATGGTGGGCAGGATGTGAGTGCTCCCTGCCTGACCTGCCAGCTCCTGGTTTGAATCCCTCCAGCAAACTCCTTTAGTCTGCCTCTCCTGGAGGCAGAATTCATGTACTCCCCAGGTTACTGAGGATGAGTTGCCGCCTAAATTGAAATTGCAAAAGAATTTTGAAAAACTGTATTTGCCACAGGTCAGTTAACCTGCATGCAAGAGCACAGGTGGGTGCAGACTTTCCTGCAAAGCAAGCTTGATGTGATGAAATCAGTGCTGCATGCATTTGTTTCCTCCAGGCTGAGGGGAGTGGGCATGTTCTGCTGCCTCAAAACAGATTCTATGCCAAAGCAGGTCTGGTCTTATTTTTATCCAAGTGAAGGATGTGCTTTTGTCCCTTTGCAGCAGCCCAGGTCTGCCAGTAGTTGTACCTGTGCCTGATGATCCTTTTGCCAGCATACCTCTGAGCAGCAGTGCTTGTGCCAAGGATTTGGGTACTTGGAAGGGATTGCTCTTGCCTCCCCAGCCTCTGAATTAGAGGGTCAATAAACACTCCGGGCATTATTGGACACAAACTGGCCCCTCAGGTTCTGTCCCAAAGCAAAGTGGGAAGTGAAGGGCTGAACCTCCCCAGCCAATGACTTTGCAGGGTGCCATGGACAGAGAGCTTTCTCTGCAGTCACATGGAAACAGGGTTGCCTTGGCCTCCCGGTAATCTGAGGTTTAATCAAATGGGTGTGGAAAAAAGCTCCAAATGAGTGTCTGGGCACCCTGTGGGTCTGTTTGGTGCCTGCACAGTGCAACTTTGTTCTGGGCTAGCAAAATGACTGCTACCAGATGACTTCCAGTGCAGCTTAATCTCCTGGGTATTTGAGGACTTAGCAGTGTGGACCGGGGCTGATCTGGCCATGTGATCCCATGCTGGCGCTGCAGAAATACCAGAGGAAGTGAATTGTTTGCTTCGAGGCCTGGTTCCATGGCTAGCATTGCTTGAAAGCTGCCTGGTAAAGTGGCATTGGAGGCTATGCTGGCTACTCCTGAGCAGTGGTGTAGTGAATGTTAACCAATCCAGGTTAGTGCTGCATTTTTGGAGATTCACTGTTGGACTGAGCTGGTTTGGCTTTTTTTTTTTGTCCCCTGACACAGTGGTAGCCAGTGCTGTATCTGATCTGGATGCACTGGAAGCATAAAGGAGAAATAAACAGAAATACTTTCCTCTATCTCCTTGCAGTGGGTTCATGAAAGAGTCGTTCGTGGCTTCCTTATTGAAATCTTAGTGATAGCCTTTCCTACTCCATTTGGAATGGAAATATTTCATAGAATCTTAGAACATGTTCATGGTATTTCCTGATTGAGTTTCAGCTTGCCAAAGTTAACTTGGTTTATAAAGGCGATGTCTCTGCTTGCTAGAGCAGATTGATTCTGTGAAGATGTGGGTTAATTCCGGTTTTAGGTCTGGGTTTAAGAGCTGGCATAGCAACTTTAACTTGCAGTGCTGTATTTGATGTTGAAAACTCCTCTCTGAGGGAGGGGTGTTTGCTTGTCTCTGGAATAGAATTTCTTACTGACCTGCTGCTTGCAAATCTCTGCTTATTCTGTCATTTATGCTGGTTTTTCCTTGGGACAACTGGACCAGAGGGTCTTTTTGGAGATTCTTACAGTTTATGCCTTGTCCAGAAACTCTTGAGTTTCCCAGTGGTGTTAAACTGCTTGTTTCAAGTGATCAGTAAGTCCTGTGGAAGAGCTCTCACAGGGCAAGTATGCTGGCAGTTGGATGTTAAAAAAAACAAACCAGTGCCTTCCTCTAGCAAATGTTACTTTTGCTGCAGGGAAACTAAATTTGTGCTACGGGGATGCCCTAAGCAGCTTTTTTTCCTCCTGTGGTAGGTGAAGAACACTGTCACCAGGGAGTGCTGGGAGCCAGGGTTGGGGGCCTTGCCTAGCAGTGGTTACCCAAACAGGGTTTTTAGTTTGTCAGATCCCTTGTAGAGTGACACAAAGGCTTATGATGGTGTGAGGAAAGAATTCTTCACTTTCCAGAGGGTAGTGGGCCCTGCTGAGCAGGTCTGGAGGAGGGCTGCCTTGGGCTAGTGGAGATGTGAAGGTACTGGTAGGAGAGCAACCTGGGCCAGCAGTTACCAGCTGTAAATTCGTGGATGAGTCAGCATCTGCCAGAGCGTGGCAGTTCTGAGTTACTGGCTCCTTGCTTGGGCAGGCTCAGTGAATCTGGAGATCCACCACAAATGCAGCAGCTATAACAGGTGAAAGGGCTGTCTTTATGCAACTTAAACTCTTTTAATGGCAGAGCTTGGGGAAGAGACTTTATTCCAGCAGTAAAGGCTTGGACTTTAATCTATTTGTGGTCCTTCAAGCTTTTCAGTTGTCATCTTCAGGTCAAACTAAATTTATCCCAGCTTTGACTTGTGTGGAAGAAGCCCCTTTGAGCACTAAGAGGATTACACGTGGTGAGACAGGATGGCAGAAGTTCATGACCTTTCACTAATGCTATTGGGGAAGCACGTGTGGAGACACTTTACTGGGCTGACAGTGAGGCCACGCTGGGATGAATCCAGCAGCAGCCTGAGCAATGTGAGAGGACAGGCTGATTCAGCACTCCTGGATCCACGCAGTGAGTGTGTTATCCCCTTCTGGGCAGAGCTGGGAGTGCTGCAGCAGGTTCAGCTTGTCACACCTAAAGTTGGATCTCTGTAAAGATCAGTTTGCAGCCCATGATAATCCATGATGAACTTGGTTGCCTTGTCTAAGCCAACTGTGTTGGGATGCCCGGGCTGATCACCCCCCGAGGTTTGTGGTCCTGCAAAGCTCCAGGAGCTCTCCAAGCACCAGGCTCAGGATGTTCTCCCAAACCAGGGGGTATAGTGCAGCAGTGTGGGGAGAGCTGTCATTGTACAGCCTGTCTGGTGGCTTCTGGGACAGGGTCATGGTGCTTCACAACTGCTGCTTGTCCAGCTGCCTCAGTCCTCTCTGGAAAAAGGCAGAAACTCCTCAGTGCAGGCCTCAACCTACAGTGGCTTTTTGTATGGTGCTGAAGATGGGAGAGACAGTGTGGCCTTGACAAGAGGCAGGAGTCAGCATCTCCTGCCTGTCCTTGAGCAGCTGCTTTGCAAGGAATGTGGTTTCAAAGCTGTTGCATATGTTTATCACTTCTCTGAACAAGAACTGAGCAAGGCCAGTTTCTTAACTGGCTGGTGGTTTGTTTGTCAGGTTTTAAAGCTGGGCATTGCTGGGTGGAAGGTGCTGCTACCTCCACCAGCTTTTAAAGCCCCCCTGTTCTTTCTATAGCCACAACTTCCAGCATAAGTAGAACTGGGAGTAAAGCCCCCATGTGAGCTTTTGTATACCTGTTGCTGGTTTCAGCTGAAGACAGTGCTTTGCTTTAAAGGAACTTCAGAGACATGTAGGTACCCCAATGTCCCAGCAGCGTTGATCCCTCTTTCATTAAGCTCTGCTCATTTAACAGCAATGAAGCAGCAATTATTTTGCTCTAACTTGGCTGTCCATTGTGTGAAGAAATGAGAGATGCTTAAATGACTTCCTTTGGATGGGAGAGGCTTCAGGTGCCAAATTCAGTGTGTAAAGGCTGTTAGTTGTGGCCCATCAGGCTTTAATGACTCTGTGGCTGCTTTATTTAAGGAAAACTGAAGGACAGATGCAAACCCAGACTAGCTGATGACTAAATCGGCTTCCTGTTTGCTCTTAACTGCAGTCAATTAATGACCTATCACTTGTTTAGCCGTCCAAAAAGTGTCTCTGATTCTGTAATGTAAATTCCTCTGCTCTTCCATGCCTTGCAGCCCCAAGGAAGCATTCCAGACAGTGCTGGATGCAGCTGACCTGATATGCCTGGTCTTGGATCAGGGAACAAAATGCTTTAGGATGCAGAGACCCAAAAGGCAGCTCTGCTTACCTGGAGGTGCTGAGGCAGAGTGAGACTGTTAGCAGGAGTTCACCTGAAGCTGGCAAAACCATTAACGCTGCATAACACTTACACATCCAGAATAGGGAAATTTCACACCCGTGGCCCAGAAAAAAGAGCACACTTACTTCCCTTAGTCTTGTTGGCCTTTGGACTTAAAGTGTCATTGCCAGGTCTTTACCCTCATAAGCATGAGGCTTCTCTCTGCTGGGAAGTGGCTCTAGTAATTGGGTTTTGTATCAGATATGCAGATGGAAGCAGGTCAATGTTCTGCAGAGCAGGGATCAGGCCAGGAGCTGTTGTAGTCTGCAGTGGTCACAGATTGGTGTTGCTGAAGATCCAGCAGTTTTCTGATTTATACTGAGCGCTGTCACTCAGGTTTTGGTGCTGTAATTCTGTGACAGTCTCTGTTACTCTTGGAAGAGGGAGGTAGAGCAGCAAGACTGTTGCAGTGCCTCTTCCTTGGTTTCTGAAGTAGCTGTTTGCCAGCTCCTCAAGTGTTGGTGGTTACAGGATAAGGCAGACTCCTTCATCTGGCTGTGGAACACATCATGCAGCAGCAAGTGTCTCTACTTCAGGAGCTCTTCAGATTAAAGGGGAGATGCTTGGTTGTGTTTTGGAAAAACCTCTTGTTACTACTAGTAGGTTTATGCCTAACAAATGCTTTTCTAAGTCCCTGATGATCACCACTGCACTTTGGGAATACAATTGGCTCATCTGAAAGCTTTCACTTGGATATTTGTTTATCTTGCGTGCAGAAGGCACTTGAGAGGCTTAATTTTCAGGGATGCAATTCCCAGCCTTTACAATTGGAAGTGTAGGGATGTGTGAAAGGCAAAGCAATGCTGCTGCTGGCAGTTGCCTCCCTATTTGTCATCTGAAGGCTTCTCCCCCTGCCTCTGGATTCTCCAGATTTGGTTTGGAAGTTCAGCCTTGGTCAGAGCTCTAGTCCGTGGGGTGAATCTGGTTTTGTCAGTGAACAGGAGCTGGGCTTATCCTTCAGCTGCCCTCAATACTTGGGGCCCACATTCATGCAAGTGTTTCATCTGTGTTCAGGCTGTGGTGGAAACCAGCATGTGAGAGCAAAGGGAGAGCTGTGGTGGCTGTGGAGGTGGTAGGAATGGGATCTGACTTGGTTCATGTTTGCTTAACTACTCTGAGAAAACCTAAAGGAAGAAAAATTGTTGGATTGTTAGCTAGCCTTCCCACATCTGCAGGGCTCAAATACCTGAACACCTTTGTGCTAGGTTGAAACACCACCTTTCCAGACTGATGGCCCAGAGATGCTGCTGCTATGGGCTGGGAACTGAATCATGCTCTGTGCTCCTCCTGCTCCCTTAACCCGCAACCTGCCTGTGGATTACAGCTCCTGCTGCCAGACCTTGTGGATCCTTCCCACGCAGGCTTAGGCTGTAATTTCCTAAATATTTTCTTGTTTGAAGTTCCTGGTTGGTGCAGCCATGCTGCATACCAGATCAGGAAAGCGTACCAGGCTTAAAACTAACTCCCTGTGGTTTGGTTTTAACCAGATGAGCTCCTCAGCCAATACTTCCTGTGTGGAAACTCACCTGCCAAAGTGGTGTGAGTGGGAAGGGTGGGCTGGGTTGGGGACAGGGGCTGGGGCTCTGGGAGCAGTCTTTGCCTGCAGATGAGAGCTGTGCTCTGGAGATCCTCACCTTCAAAAGCCTTTGGAATGTCTGAATTCCAGGGCTGACAGTTGAAGTCTGGAAAATGCAGCTTTCCATGTGGGCAGTGGTGTGGAAAGCTGTCTGGCCTGTGCTGTGGCCTGGCTACAGGGATCTCCTGGGCAGGCAGGAGGGAGTCACCCAGGAGAGACACTTGCTCCAAGGCCGGTGAGGGAGTGTTTTATTAAGGACTCTGTTCTCATTATGCTGTTGAAATCAAACCCAACAGGCTTGGGAGGCAGGAGCTCAGTCTTTCCCAGACGCTCGGGCACAAGCCCAGCGCAGCACTGCTCCCTCTGCCAGGATGGTTGGCTTCCAGTGGCAACTCCAGGGAAAAATCCAGGTTGGAAGGGCTTGTACTGGTGGTTGGTGCTTGGAAAAATCTGCAGTAAAGCATTTGGGTTGGGCTGTGGCAGGTTGCAAAGTGAAATTATTTAGTATTTGGTAGACATTTAGTTACGAATAACTTGAGGTTATGACTCTTTAAACTGAATTTTTGTTGGAAGTTTAATTCTTCCTGCTTTAGTATGTAATTGGTTTTTTCTGCCTACAACAGTTGATTGCTTTGTAACAAATCTCCAGACTCTTGACTTGTAAAAATAGTCCAGAAATCTGTTTAGGTTCTCTTTGTTTTCTTAGTTGTTTTGCCTGGATGACCTGTATCTTTTAGCCTGGCTGGGAGTATTAAAGGGGAAGCAGCTTGGGCTGACTGTTGGCTTCCGATGGGAAAAGGTCTAATTAAAAACTGCTGGTTATCTGAGTGGATTCTGCTCTGTGCTTCCGCAGTTAAAGCTGTAACTGGATTGCAGGGAGTTTGTTTTTAATGTGGATTGAAGTCATCAGAGGGAATCATGGCTCTTTTACTTGAATCTGATTTGGTTTGATTAAACAAAACAGTTTATTTCCTGAAAAATGCAGATAGAGAGGGAAAAGGTGGCTAGACGCTGCGGAATGAATGCATCCTGTGACAGATACATTTGTTCCTATTTTCCTTTTTCTTCACTGTGGGTTTCATTCAAGTTGTTGGGATTTGACTTGTGTTGTCTGTCACTACTGTGTCCAAACTTCCCAGAAGATGAAGCTTGGTGGGAATTATTCTTTTGAGACCTAGCAAGATCCCTGGTCCCCAAAGGGAGGGGAGTTTCCTGCTGTCAGGCATCTGTGCACAGCACTTGTGCGTTTTCATAAAGGCAGGAATTTCATATTACATATTCATATGGACAAGTTATGGTTGCTGTGGGAACTGAGTTGGCTGAGCCGCGTGTCTTGGTCCTTTCCTCCCTATGTTAGAGAGGTCCAAAACAAACAATCAAAAAACTATCTGGGAAGAACTGATGAGGTGCATTACCATGCTGGGGATGCAGTATGGTGCTGTCAGAGGAATAGATGCTGTTACAGGTGCTTGGTAGTAATGTGACTGAGTTGGCACTACAGCTTGTACCAGTACTGCTAGGAGAAGGAAACACCCCAGTCGGTGCACTGGTGGAGTGCTGTGGAGGGGGGAGGTTACATGTTGCCAGCAGGTTGTGGTTTTAGATGATCTGATCTTGCCTGTGGTGCCTCAGTCCCCTCACTGGGATCTGGGAATGCTGGTGCTCCCAAATTGCCGTGGGGTGAAGGCAAGGGTCCCACCTGTGGCTGCGGTGGCCTGTGTCACACATAGGTTACCCAGCTGCCAGCAGCCTTTGCCTGGGCTTTGCTTGTGGGCATCGGAGTGGCCTGGGATGTGGATGTGAAAAAGGAGGCCAGGAATGCTGTCGGGCTGTCTGGAATGGCCAGGGCTGCACGTGAGGGATAATGTGACAGACTGGAGCGACTGCAGTGCCTGCGGAAGAACCCGGAGCGGTGCGTGGAGCGAGGTGTACATCTGATGGCACAGTGGGAGGCTGTGGGGGCAGGGGGAGGAGGAGGAGACAGCTGCTGCTGCTTGGGAGTTGGCTTATAAATGCCCTCTGACTCAGATTTCGGGTAGCACAGCTGAGCATCTTGTGGTTTCACCAGCCCCCAGATCCCTGTGTTAAACTGGAATTCTCAGACTATGAACCTGCTGTTTCCTTAGGCCGTTGGCACGAGCTTAAACCAAGGCGAGAATCCATGTCTGCAGTACTGTAGGCTTGTGAACACCCTGCAGGAGAGGGGAGGGCTGGGAAAGGGGGGGACCAGGCAGGCAAAAGGTAAACAAACAGGCCATGAAAAATTCCTGATGTGAAATGGGTCTGCTCGGTCCTCTTCCCTCCTGTACCAGTGGGATGTGCCTGCTCATGCTGGACCAGGGATAGCTGCTCTCTGGGTAGTGGGGGTTGAAGGTTATCCTTGTTACTCGGGGGTAAACAATGCCGAGTCAGTGAGGCACAGTGGCCAGGCTCAACCAAACAGATTATGCCAGCAGAATTGCGAAGCTTTGCATCGGCTCTGAATCGGAGCCAGCAGCTGGAAGCTGGCCAGGACTAAAGTGTTTTTGGGTTTTGTGGGTGGAGGGAGGCGGGGACAGGAGAGCTGGGTAGCACTAAAACTAACTGTGCTCTGTCGCTGCTGCTCTCGTCGTTGCTGGGGGGATTGCTGCCTCCAGCGTGGTGTCTGCTGTGCCAAGGAGCCCTGCTTTGTGCTGCCTGCCTCCCCTGATTTACTGGAACTGCTCCTCTTTCCTCCTGCTACCATCTTGTCTGTCAGGGGGAATCTTATCCTTTCTTCTTACCTTTATTTTGTAAGAGCTGATGCAGTTCTCTTGCATGGCTGAGTGACGTCACTGTCAGCACAGTAAGCATCAGCAGCCTGGTCACATGCTGACCCAGTCAGTAATGCAGACGGGATAGGAAGGTGGAGGGGCCGAGGGGGGTGGGGGGCTGGATTCTGGACATATGGTAGCCCTCCCTTTTGGGGTGCAACTGCTGGTTGCAGGAGCCGTGGCTTCAGAGCGGCACGAGACCTGGCTTGGGGCTTAACGCTTTGGAAAACTCCTGCTTTAAAAAGAAAAAAGCAGCCCTGAACTCTCAAGCTTCTGTTTGTTCTCCATCTGAGCAGACATCCAGGACTCTGAAGAAGCAGTGGCAAGCAGGATGCTCTTCCCTACGTCCACGCAAGAGTCTTCCCGTGGCCTCCCAGACACCAACGATCTGTGCCTTGGCCTGCAGTCCCTCAACCTGACAGGGTGGGACAGACCCTGGAGCACCCAGGACTCTGACGCTGCAGCACAAACCAGCACACAGTCCGGTGAGTCTGCTGACACGCACAGCAACAGTTGTTGGTTTCTGTGTGTTTTTGGCTGGTTTCAAGCTACCATGGAGCGATGTGCTTGTGTAACAGGGTGCTGGCGGTGGCTAATGGGGGCTTTTCGAGCCGTGGTGCTTGTGTAATGTGACAGCTGAGTTGGGGAGGCTGTGGCTGCCTGTGCCACAGCCCCCTCTGCTCTGCTGTCAGCTCACTGCAGATGAGAAGTGCCCGGGGTTGTTTTGCTCGGAGCTGTAATGCTGCTGGAGGGATAACCTCACCAGGAGAGGAGAAATCCTCTTGCTGTGTTTAGAGGGTGTGGGTGGGGGGTGTGGTATGAGGAGGCTGAACTTTGCTCCAGCAGCCTGAGGAAATCCCTGGTGGCAGGGAGCTCTGCAGGTGGGGGGTGGGGGGGTGAGCTTGCAGAGGGCCCCCCTGTGCCCAATTGCCAAAGTCCCGGCAGCTCCGTTCACCCAACTCTGCTGTGGGGTGTGGTACAGCCAGCACCCAACAACTTCAGCTGGCAGCTCCCCGGCTGGGTGGGAGACTTGGAGGGATCCTTCTCCACTCCCACACTCAACTAGAAATAGCGGGCTGTGCCTGGCAGTGGGCTGCAGGAGATGCAGTGGAATGGCTTCTTGTTTTAACTCTTCTGGTCCAGCGCAAACCTACGTGATGGGCAGGGTGTGGGCGTGCAGCCACGCGCTGCTGGCTGCTGTGCCCTTCCCCCTTGATCCTCTCCAGTCTGCTTTTGCAGCTGGGATGGGCTAGGGAATTCCAGGGATGCTGGGTGCCTCCCCTGGAGTGATGTGGGGTCCAGTTAAGTGTTTGAGACACCAGCCTTTCCTGTAAAATCCCAGGAGAAGGGCGTGCTGTGTGCACAAACTTAACGCGTCTTCTCAGCCTGCTGTTGGAGCAGAGGGGTAAAACAGGGAATAGTTTGCTTGCTTGCTAGCCTTTGAGACATGTAAAAACCAGTTTCACAAATGGTGTGTTCGTTCAAGTATCAGTCTGTGGAAAGATCTAGTGCTTTGGCAGAGTTTGTACAAGTTCAGCCTGGTTGCTACAGAAACTCATCCCTTTATAGCAGCATGCTGCTGCTTTGTTAAAAGGGGAGTGCATCGCTGTGCAGACTTGGGTGACACAGAGGCCCCAGGCATGGAGTTGGTGCTGACAGGAATATAGATAGCTTTTTGGGGCGGGGAGCTGGGCAGTGGGGTTTGCCTGTGTAGATGCATGGAGGGGCACGGGGGGTGCTGTCTTGAGCATAGGAAGAGCTTCTGGGACACAGCCCTGAGTTGCTGTATGAGTTGTGAAACAGCAAAAAAAAGCACTAGCAGGGTAGCAGAGTTTGAACAGCTTGATCTGCACTGCTCATTCGAGTTTCTGCATCTAATTTCCACAAGACTTGGCATGTGGGGCCTGGCATGGGCACTTGAGGTCTGCCTGCAGCCCAGCTGCGGTAGCTTTATTAAGCCTTGCTCCGCTCCAGTGAGCAAACCTCCACATGGTCCTGTGGGCTTCCCCTAATGAAGCCAAGGGAATGAACCAGGGAATACCACACTTCTGCCTGTACTTTCATTGCCAGCTGAGACCTTGAAGGAGGAAGGAGAAACGAGTTGTTAGTGTGCAGTGGGCCAGACAGGTGCATCAGAGCTCTGCTCTGAGGCCTTTCTGGCTGTTGGCAGGCTGGAGCCCTGCTGTTCCCTGTGTCACAGGGTCTTTAATGGATGAAGAGTACACCTGGAACAGGTGACATCCCCCGGAGTGACCCTGCTGCTCACAGCCCTGGCAGTGGGCTCAGTGCACAGTGCGCTGCGGAACGAGGCTGTCACACATGGAGGCAGCCACTCGGTGTGGATGTCCCAGCTCCACCTGCTCCACCGTAGCCATCTCCAGAGCTCTCTTGGCCGGCTTCCTGCCAGCCTGCCTTGGCAGAGGCGTGGATGTCTCTGCAGTGCTCCGGCAGGCAAGCGAGCAGTGCTGGCATGAGCCTGGGGCGGGCCCTGCACCTCACAGGTGAGGTGGTGGGGCTGGCAGGGCTGTGTTGGTGGTGGGAGTCTATTGCTAAGGAGGTGGAAGGGCTGCTGGTTTCAGGAGGGAAGTTGAGTTAGAGAGGATTTGAAGGTGCTCTGGTGACCTCCCTGCTCACAGAGGGTGTATCTGGTGTCAGGTGCCCCCACTGACTGCAGTGCTTTGTGCTGAAGCTCCTGCCTGCCGCAGAGGAAGAGCTATGGAAAGGATCTTGTCTCAGGCAAAGCCCTGGGCTCTGATGATTTGTGCCCACTGGGTGGTTTTGACAAGTGTGGTAACAGCTGGTGGAAGACGGCACCCAGTGAAGAGACCTGTTTCTTCACTTCTCACTCCTGGTATTCCCATTAGTACACAAAGCAGGGATGGCTGGGATGTGAGACCTGCCCAAGTGCAGCCCCGCTGCCTGTACAGTAGCAGCCTCTGGCCTTCAGTAGCCGTGTGGAGAGTCCAGTGCCCTGTAGCAGGGAGTGTTGTTCTCAATATTCTCAACTCCCACACTCCCTTCCGAGGCGAGCAGCAGCTGGGCCAGGAGTGCTTCATGGTCTCAGCTGCTGTTAATGTCCTGCCCTGGGAGCTGTGGGGATGGTGTGTGCTGGCTGGGGAGGTGAAAGGTTTATCCTGTGCATAGCTTTGAATTGCTTCAGCATCTCTGTGGGGCCTTAGTCCTTCCTCAGGGCCCTGGAGGAATGGTAGTGGAGCTCCTTGGGAGCAGAAAGCTTGTAGTTCAGGAGCATTTTCTGAAAGGCTGTGGTACAGTGAGTGGCAGGGAAGTGTCCTGTGTCGGAAAGTTGTTTGGGTCTAAGGATCTGGCAGATGTTTGTGCTTCCAGGTGGCCTGTCCATGCTATGATGGAAAGAGGGAGGATATGGAGAGGATGCTGCTGAGGCCTGGGAGGCTGCAGCTGGCCCAGCCTGCCAGGCTGGAGTCTCCATGGGGGTGTCCTGCAGGCAGGTGAGGCTGCGGCAGTGCTGGGCTGTGGCTGGACATGGGGGAGGGCTGGCACTGCCCAGCAAAGCTGTTGTGCCGCTGGCACCCAAGCGTTTGGAAGGTTGCAGCAGTGACTCAGCTGTACGGACCCACAGAGAGGTGGCTGGAAGGGTGGAAGTTCAACAAAATAGCTAACAATCAGGCTAAAAATATTGCTGTGTGGTCCCCTGCAGTGCTGTGCTTGAGTACTGATGAGCCGGGACCTCTTCTCCTCTGCCTGGTCCCTGCCTGCAGGGAGCTTCCTCAGCCTGGGAAGGACCTTTGGCTGCAAAGCCTTCTGGTGTCACCTTGTGCTCCCAGGGCGTTGTCACCACGCCTCTTGGTGCAGCAGGAGCAAATGCCTGCTGATTGGAGGTTGAAGAATAATGGGGCTGGTTTTTATGCCCCAATCCTGCCTACATTCTCTGTTCCCAAAGGGCCACTGAGCCCATTGCGCCCAGACTGGGTTTGTTAGGAGTTTTCCTTCTGCACCCAGCCTGTAATGCACAGAGGGTGTGTGCTGAGCTCTGGGGAGTGTGCCCGAGGCACTGCTGGTACCTGGAGATGCTCTCTGGAGGCAGTGGTTGCTGCAGGCTCGAGCTGCTGGCACTTCCTGGCTGGTAGGATTGAACTGCTGTCTCACAGCAGTCAAAGCGTCTCAAATCATCTGCTGCCACTAGATCTGTCAGGCTGGAAATACTTCAGCAAGTCCTAGCAACCTGCTCTGTGGCCCGGGGAGGGACTTCTGCAGGAAACTGGCCTTGAACACTTCCAGTCCTGCCATTCCTGGCTGTATTTCTTGAGGCAATATTTCCCTCTCTTTAGCCTCCCAGCAGGTGGGCAGAGATCTTGGTTTTCAGAGGCAAGGAGGGGTTAAGAGGCAGTGAGGTGGGACTGCCCTTGATGGTATCCTTTACCTTCACTGTCTTGTTTCTCAAGGGGTACAAGCAAATGGGTCTTGATCCAGTTTTTACCTGGAGAACAGCAGTGCACAGTAGATCTGTGTGTGAATTTTGGGTCTCCCTGCCTGGCTTTCAGCCTGCATGCCAGCTGCTTGCTCTGGGCTGTCCTGCCCTACATCGGGAGCCATCCCTATGTGGGACAGCAGACTTGCCCACAGGGAAATCATCCTAAAACCAGTCTGTTAACACTAAGTCTGCAATGCTAACCTGAGAGTGTTTTTAGCAGGATCAGGTCTTCTGGAGAGCATGTTGGGCTCAGCAGGTGAGCTCTTCCTGATACAGCAAGGTGTTCCATCAGAAGCTGTCTGCCTCTCTGCTTGTTGTGTGACCCTAAAGCTGCTGGTGCAGCAACAGATCTGAGCTTTTGCTTGGATTTGCTCTTGAGACTGCAGCTCCAGCCTCATCTGTGCCCTCTGTGGGGTGGCTGATGCTGTCTCATTCTCCAGCCTGCAAAGTTGCAGCTCCTGTTGTTCTGGTTCTGGGGAAATGGCCCATGGTAGGAAAATGCTGCAGAATCTTTCCAGCCCTTGGCTCTTCTGCTTCCCAAAGCACAGCAACTCATTTTTGCAGTAAGTTTGCTTATCTGTAGTTGCTTAAAATCTGCCAGGCTGGAGCTGCGGGCAGTCTGTTGTGCTGGCAGATAGTGGAGGCCTCAGAGCATGAATCTCTCTGAAGTCTTCAAGGCAAAACCCTGTCTGAAAGATGAAAGAGAAGACCTGTTGCACAGGAAGAATGGTTGTTGTCGTGGTCTCTCTGCCTTTCTTGTTGATAACAGCAGGGGGGATTCATAAACTGGTGTCCTCAAATGCTGTGTGTGGTGGAGGGCACCTGAGACCCCCAGGGGAGAGTTGCTGCTCAGCCTGGGGTGCTGTTTATAAATACAGCATGGCCATCACTGGCTTTCCTTGAGCTGCTGGTTTGAGTGCTTGGATGCAGAGCTTGGGGCAGAGGATTTGGGTCCCTGGTTCTCCACCTGTTTAATTTACTGCTTGGCTAACCCATGCCAAGCTCCATAGAGCTCTCCTTTGTGCATGTCCAGGTCTCTCCCTGCTGTTTTTCCTGCTGTCTTTTGGACAAGTGGCTTCAGAAGACCTAGGTGTGCCCTCAGCTCCTGTGTATTCCTGCTTGGCTGTGTGTAAATCCATCTCCTTATGCTACAGGAAGATTTCAGAGGCCCATCCTGATGCAGAGCTCAGTGTCTGGGCAACACTAGGTTGGCATCAGAGCATCCAAGGATGATTTTTCCTACTCTGCAATGAAAGGGGTGCTTTGGGTGTGGGGGGAAAGAGCACTTCACCTGAGTGAGGCTTCCATCTAAGCTCAAGTATGCCTAGGAAATTCAGTGAAAGATTGCTTTGTGCTGCTGGTGGTGTGGCTGCCGGGATGAGGAGAGAAGGGCAACTCCTGCTGGCCTTGGACCTGTGCCTGATTCAGGAAAATAGCTATCCAGAGATCTGGTGGTGGTCCTGAATGACAAGTTCTTGGTGTCCTTTGTTCCCTTGAAAGGAGGACGGGCTTTCCCAGCAGCCTGGTTCTTTGGGAGCAGCTTGCTGATCTTCAGAGTGTAGTAATGGAAACACAGATCTGTTGGTTGTGTTGCTTCCTCTGTGAAGGTGGTGGATGGTAGCAGTGTAAGGGCACAAAGCTGGGAGCTGGTTTGACTCTCCTGGTCTCCTGCCTGGTGCTGGTATTCCAGGAATACCTGAGGCAGCCTGACTAAAAGCTTGTCTCATGCCACCCTAGTGCTTGTAGAGCTTTTCTAAGGACTTGATGTGGATACTTAATGGATGCTTGTTCCTTGAATGTGTTTCTATAAGAGCGCCTCATCCTCAGTGGGCTGATTCCTCAGTGCTTGGCTCCAGCTAGCCATGCTGGGGAGTGGGAAGCAGGCAAGCACTTAATAGCTGCACACTGCTTGTGTGGCAGCGGTATTTGATCCTTACCAGAATAAAATATGTATCAAATAAGTAAAAGAAGTATCAAACCTGAGCTTGCAGTTGGTTTCTAATGTAAGTTTCTCTCAATCCAACGCTTAAACCTTCCATTTGAGCTGCTTCTCCTAAAACAGATTTATTTTTATCTGCGCTGCTATAAAACAGAGGATGTAAATAGAGGAGTAACTGGAACAGGAACCCAACCAGCATCTCTGCTTGTGTTCCAGCCAGAACTGAAGTGGGTCAGGGCAGCTCCTGTGCAGTCCTGTGCTGGAGGCAGCTTGTGGGAGCGGGCATGTACCACCCAAAATCCTCCACTTGGCTTCTGTCAGGGAGGGTGTTTGATTGTGGCCTCTGGAGAATCCCTGTGGCAGTGTCCAGTGATGGTTTGGAGAACATTTCTCTTGGTGCTCTCTGGAACTGAGCCTTAAAAGGCATGTTCCTTTCCAAGGAGAGCACTGGAGAGCTGCTGTTTGGTGGGTCTGAACTGCCCCTAGACATTTTGTGGCTTAGTCTTTCCTGTGATTGATGTTGGAGGTAGCAGCAGGGATGGTGGTTTAGTGTGTGTAAGCCCTGGCCTGGAGGAAGATTCATCGCCAAAATTGCACCAGTCAAATGAGAGAAGAGGTTTTCCTCCGGCCCTTGCTCCACTGTGTCTAAGCAGTGCATGTGAGGGTTCCTTGCTGGGCAGAGCTGACCCAAAGGGCTCTGCTGCAGCTCCATCAGGAGCATGGGAGCTCTGTAGGAGAGGCCTTGATTGAATGTGTTTGTGACTCAGTGCCTTCACTGCAAACTCCACAGCACCTGCTGATGTGAGTGCTTCCACATGGAGCTGGGTAGGGAGCAGCTTTCCCAGCGTGTCTGTAGCAGAGGCTTGTGGGCCCTCTGCTCTGCTCTTGGCAGGATTTTAGGGTAGCTCCAGTTGGAAGGGACCTCTTGGGGTTACCCAGTCCAGCTCTTGCTCAGAGCAGGGTAGGACTGTTGCTCGAGGGGGGCAGAAATAATGTAGTCCTAGGGGGCTCCAGAAACTAATTCTGCCTTGGTGATCCCACAAAAACACCCTTTTAAGTGAGCTGCCATGGAAATTACCCCATTCCAAGGGTGCTGTGATCCTTGAGCTGTGTCTGCTCAGAGGCTGAGTGGCCCTGCTGTAGGGTTGGGCCACTGGGCAGGGCATCTCCAGGCAGGGTTGCACCTTCTGTCCACATCTCCAAGCTCACTGCCCCCTGCGTGGTCCTGTAGGTGATGGCAAAACAGCTGAATCACAGGTGCTGTCAGCACTGCTGCCAGTGCAGAGGCTGCTCTCGGGCACAGCAGCTGGTGCCACACACTAGAGACAGCCATGGGGACATGCTGGCTCCTTCCTTGCCCCTCTGCCTGGTTTTTTCCCCAAGAGTATGGAGGGGAAGGTGAGGCAAACTCCTAAGCTGTGATGCTAAGGGATGCAGGCCTCTGGAAGGTAATTGGGAACCTGCAGGCATCTCTGGTGGGGTTGGGAGTGCCAGTCTAGCAGAGGCTTTATGCCAGCCAAAGGCTTTAGTGAGGCTTGTGTGCCACTTCCCAAAGAAAATTGAGTTTGGGACTAAAGTCTGTCTTCTTTTCAGTTGTTCTTCCTTCACTGCAGCCTGCAGAGAGGTCTGGCCAACACCCCGCCCCTCTCCAGAAAGTCCCCTTTCTAAAGGTGATATCCTGGCCTTGACACTTCCAAACTGTGATGCAGCTGAGGATGAGTCACTCACCCTTGTTATCACATCAGGTAACACAGCACAGTTTGCATCCTCGATGTTGCGGCAGATAATTGAGAAGAGTTTGGTACTTAAATATAGAAGTGTTTGTTCTTGAAGCTTACGAAGCTGAAGCTTGTTGTGCAGAATTTGACCTGAATATGTTGACTTTTAAATCTCTCTGGGACTGATACATGTTAAAACCTGCTGTATTTCAGTGTTCTGATATTTTTAAGGACAACTGTGGTTGTGGCAGCCTGCTTAGTGAATGCAATTACCTGGGCACTTGTAATCCTGAATTGCATTTTAGCTGTCTTTTCTGATTTTTGTATTTACCTTGGGCAGCTGTTTTCCTTTCCTAGAAAGATAGAGGAGTAAATTCCCTGCCTCAGGAAGCTGTGAGCCTTGTTGTCAGCCAGGTCCTGCTCTCAGTGCTGGTGGAGGACCAGTGCTCTCAGATGTTAATGCAATAATCTTCTGCTTGTTCCCAGTTATGCTGCTGTTTCCATTTTTCAGGGCAAGTCACTTACCATGTTGGTGCCAGAACCAAGAATAGACCTCAGGTGTCCTGACTCTAATTCTGTGGTTCAGCTGTGGGATCTTGCTGCCTTTTTTTTATTCCCCTGCCCCCTTCTTAGCAAACCAGAAATAGCTGCCCGAATATCCTCAGTTCTTCTTTGCCCCAAATGAAGAATCTGTGAGGGCAGAGGTTCCTCTTTTGTAGTTCAGGGGAAAAAAATGGGCTGTGCTATAGGTCCTACTTAGATGGTGGTTGCTGCTGGTTTGATTACATCTGCAGTTCTGGGAGCTGCTTTTCTCCAGAGTTTCTGTGGTGATGCAGCTTGGAGAGGACTGAGTGCCTTGGACTTCGCATGGCTCCTCTAATAACAGCACTGACTTTTTTTCAGTAGAGTAATGGGAATATAGTGAAATTTGGGGGATTTGAGCTGGGAAGATCCTCTGGATGTATCCAGCATGCAGATCAGGTGAGCTCCAGGGCTCTAAGGACACAGTTTCTCTCCACCTCTGGGCCGTGTTCTGTGACTGCTCCACTTGAGAGGAAGAAGTTTCTGTGCTACTGCTCTTGCTGCAGCTTTTTCTTGGGTTTTTTGTGCCTCTCTAAGAGTTTGGTAAACAGGGAGAATCTGGTGACTGCCTTCCCTGTGGCAGGCAAAGCCTGTCCCTGTCCTGTGTGCTCCAGCCCCACATCTGGCACTTCAGCTGCTGCTGGCCATGGTTCAGTCAATGTCCCTGTGCTGTGGTTGTGTGGGCTCCTTGCAGGCAGCTCCAGGTCCCACAGCTGCAGGTGAGAAGTGCTAAAATTTAGGAGTAGACTGGAGTGTTCGTCACCCCTTCCCTGCCATGAGCTTTGCACTGCTTGGTGCTTGTGTGTGAGGAGGGTAAGCTCACCCTGGCATCTTGTCTGGCTGTGTCACTGCTGAGCTACAGCTGTAGGAGGTGGTTGAGGTGCCCATTTGCTTTCAGATATGCAAATATTTCTCTTGCCATGGAGTTTCTCAGTCTGTAGGAAGTGCTGCTTTTTGGCTGACTAAAACATTCAGCTTGTTCCCACCCCACCAGGGCAGAGCTTGGCTGGGTGGTAAAAACTGCAGACGAGCTGTTTTTCTGGAATTGCAGCGGGCTATTGTTTAGGACATTAGCTTTTTTTTAAAAACTTTACAAGCTTATTTGATGCATGACAAAAGAAAGTGCACTGTATTCAGTCTCCAGGGCCTCAGTCACATTGCTTCTCTCCTCTCCTGCTCTGCCCCAAATGTGTCCATGGTGCTGCAGCCTCTGGGCATGGCAGGTGTCACTGAAACCTGGTTCTTCTGCCTTATTTCTCCTGGTAAAGAGCATTCCTGTTGATCTCTGTGGGGAGATCCAGCCAGAAGGGTGGACTTCCAGCCTACACAGTAGCTGGTGGATGCAGGGGGAGGTCTTAACAGCTTGCAATCCTTCTCATGCTGAGTAATCTCCGAGAAGATAAACTCCTGGAGATGGCAATGTCCCTGTGCCTAGCCTTGCTGGGAGTGCCATCCTGCAGATGTGACTCTCTGAAGACCTTGCCTCAGACAAGGCTTGGACTCTTCAAAGTAGGTTTTTTCCAGCCCTGCAGTGAGTTTCTAAAGGCTGGAACACATCTCCAGAGCATAACTTCCAAAAGTGTGTGTCCTCCCCTGGCACCCTGCTTCCGCAACAAGAGCTCTATTCTCCATGTATGTCCAAGCTCTGAGGGGTGCAGCCCTGTGGCAAATGCTGTTCTCAGCCATGGGGGAGCTCCCACTGATGTTCTGAGTGTGGAGAAAGAACTTGATGGAAGGACCTGGGCAGATGCTGGATGAGAGGGATTTTTGCTGTGGACAAGACTCAGTTTCTGGATAATTTGATTGAACTGATGCACCGGGGTTGAAGAGCATCAGTATTGATCTCATTGCTGTTGGCTGGGTGGTCTCCCACAGAGCTGAGCTGAAACATGTTGTTTCAAGGGTAGTGTGGAGGTGGCTGAGGCTCTGGTCAGCTCTGTCCATCAGGTGTAAACTCAGTGGATGCTCCGTGTGAAATACCTGCATGTGGCACTTGGTGCTCTGGTCTAGCTGGGGAGGTGGTGATTGGTCAAAGGTTGAACTCTGAATTGGAGGTCTTTTCCAACCTAAATGGTCCTGTTGCTCTTAAGGTGATATCCAAGGCAATAAACGGTCATTTGTCATCAGCATAGTGGTTATTTTCCCAGAGCCTTTCTTTCCCTGAGCTGCCAGCACCAGCCATCCTTGGGGCTCGTCTTTACATTCATCTCTCTTACAGAATGGGCATGGGCAAAGCTACCAGGAATGTCCACATATCAAATGGCCATAAATGACAGTGTACAGGGAAGAACTGAGTGCTGCAAGGTCCTGGGGAGATGCTGGAAGGCTTCAATTGCGTGTTGTAACTGCTGGATTGAGTAGTGAAAGCTGTTCTTAGTGCTTGGATTGGGCATCTTGCTGTTGGGACACTTTCCCAAAGTGTGCTCTGAATTGCAGCTTGTGCTGGTGGAGCAGTCTGCTTGAGATAGGGTAAACTCACATGAAATGTGGTAGTTCAGTGGCTGCTAATGGGATTTAAAGGGTAATTTGGGGTCTACAGGTAGAGTTGACCTCAGGAGTTGAACCCACCACTGTGGGCTCAGTGTAGCTTGTTTCTCTCATGTGTCTGGCTCAGGTATAATGGGTCCAAGAGTCCTGTGCCTGCTCCCTGAGTGTCTTTAGGGGCCCTGGGGTGATGTAGGAATAATGGTGTATGCGAACAGCAATTGCTAGGGAAAGCTTAGCTAAGGAGGAGTGGTTTGAAAAATGCTCTTTCTCCAGAGATGGGCTGTGTGGCCAGGACCTGACAGTGCCATGCGGTTTCACAGCCATTCCACAGAGCTCAAACTGCTGGTGCTGGGCTGGCATACCCAGAGATGGAGCAGAGCAGGCTGGCTCTGTGTCAGGCGTTAGAGCTGCAGCAGTGAGTCAAAAGTCAGTGCCCAGATTCTATTAAAAGCTCCTTTTCTGCTGTCCCTGCAGAGGAGCATTGATAATGTGCCTCCCTTGCTGCATTGAGCAGAGGCAGGAAAAGTTCCAGAAGCTCTTGGTGTGTGAGTGGTGAATGGGAGTCGTGTTGACCCCTCAGTTAAGATTTCCCCTCTAGGTGTGAAAAATACTTCTTTGCGCTCGTGTTCTTTTCTTACCCTGAGCAGTTCCGTGATACTTGCTTTTTCACTTTGGGACTTCCAGGGATGCTCTTGACTCCAGGAATTGCTGATGCATCTTGTATGTGTGTTGGGAATGATTTTTCCCTTAAAAGAGCTGTCTGCTTGGAAGGGGAGACAAGGCCAGCTTCCCAGGAGGAAGTGTGGCCCCAGTGCCGTGAAGGCTTTTTTTAGGTGGGTAGCCTGTGTTTGGCTCTTGTGCCCCATTCCTCAGGAGGGGTTTGAGTTGGAGCAGGGAGTTAGAGCAGGATGCTTCTGCAGTGGTGCTGAGGAGCAAGATCTGTGTGTCTCAGGCTGGTGTTTCCTAGGCTACCTGCACAGCCTGGTGTCAGGGCACTCAGCCTGGTCACTGAGCAAGGATAAAAGAGGAAATGCCAAGTTTGGCTCATGGCTTTTCCTCCCAATGTCCCTGTGAGTGGCTGTGGGCGCCAGGTAAAGCTGAGTCAGGCCCACTGGGGTGACATGGGGTCTCCCACGAGCTCAGTTTGTCCTGCAGAGTGTGCAGTCAAGTGCTGCCTGTGCAGAGCTGTCAAAGCTGCTGGAGTGGATGGAATCCATCTGTGTTAACAGCAGGATGTCAGCACTTCCAGGACATGAGGTTAGGATTGGGGCAGTTGAAGCTGGCAGGATTTTGTGTGGTGGTACATGCCCAGACAGTAGATCCCTTTAAAGGCCAGTAATCCTGCCACTTCAGTGTGCTCATACCGGCTGTACTGGTTTTGTAGCTGCTGTGAGAGCTGAGAAATCCTGGGAGAAATGTGTACATGGTGGCAGAGATGAGGGTGACATAAATGGGGCAGAGCAGTTGGCCCTGTAATGCCACTGGGAGCTCATGAGCTCCAAACCCTTGCGGTTGCATCGTAAATGGAGTTCTGGTCCCACATCTCTGCTAATCCAGGAGGTGAGGGGCAGGGCAGCATTATCTGGTAGCAGTCTGCCTGGTGTTAGCTGCTCCAGGTCTATGGAATGCTGTGCAGCTGGGGTCAGCACAGGACTGCCAGCGTTCCAAACCCACGGACCTCACTGGCTGGGGAGGAGGAGGGTGTCAGCGCGGGAGCATTTGTTGGCAGCAAGGCTTGGGCTGTGGGATCAGCTGCTTTGCTTTGCCTCTTGTGCTGTTTAGTGACTAATCAGATTTTGGAGCCTGTTGGACAGATTCAGCTGTCTCCCCAGAACAATACGCCGGCTGTATTTTTAAACACATCACGTGGCTTCAGAGAAGTCGGCAGAGCAGCAAGTGCAGCTTGCTGGGGCTGGGAGATGCTGTGCCCTGCTCGGAGCTGTGCTTAGGAGGGTGCATCTCCTCCCAGCTGTGCTGCATTCCCTTGGTCCTGGGGCTGCTGCTGCCCAGGCTCTCCCAGGTAAGGGCCTGCTGGGCTGGACAGTATTTTCCTGTGGCTGCAAGGCTGGGTATGAACACAGGTGCTGCCTGTTGGGGAGAGCGAAGAGCAGGAGGTCTTTTCTCAGTGTGGTCAGAGGTGAGTTCCTAGGCCTGTGATGTAGCTAAAATAGGGGAATCTGGCAGGGATGAGGCTCTGCAAATGTGGGAAGATGTTGTGACTGTTGCTGAGGGCTCCGCCTTGAGTTGAGGGAGATGCTTTAAGTAAAGGACTCACCTGTACCTGTGTGAAATCGCTGTTGGTGTGGTGAGGTTTTTTCCCAAGCGTGGGGCTGAAGATGCCAGCTTCACAGCAGGTGTGCCTTTGGATAATATAGCTTGGAATAGGTACATCCCAGCAGCCCTCCCTGGTGCTGACAGCACATTATCCTGGTGTCTGACTGCAGTGCATCTGAGCATGGTGGTGTTGTTGCTCTCCTGGTTTGGCTGGTGGTTTGGATTATTAATCCTTGTCTTGAGAGGAGCTGCTGAAAATCTGGGTTAAAACCTTGTGGTTCAGCTTGCTGAGATCAGGTGGGGCTTGGGGGATCTTGAGTGGATCCCAAATTTGCTTTGCTGAAAACTGAAAGCTTCAGGGCAAGCTACCTTGTTTTGCAGCCTCTGAATAATTAAAACCACTTCTGAATGCTTTGCTCTTTTCACGTAGTTTGGAAGCACATTCAGCTTGCTGAGACTTGCTCCTTTTGAATAGACTGGCTTGTGTTGCGCCCCTGTGGGATCCCTGCCCTACATTCCCTGTCCTTGTGGGTGGCAGCTGCCCCCACATCACTGACCAGGATGTGACTTTATGACCTTTGGATGGCCTGGTCCTCTGCTCAGAAGCAGCTGTCTTCGTAGGGAGGCATTTTCCTGGATTCACCTCAGTGGGAGGAAAACCTGCAGTGTGAGGGAAGCAGTCTGACACATCCTTGTCTGCAGGCTCTGGGGCAGAGGCCTGACCAGACAGACTTGCTGTGAGCACACACCGGGGGCAGGGAAGCTTCTCTGCCATCAGCCTAGGCAGGCACCTTGCTGGATGCCCACAGCCAGCGCCTGGCAGGGATGATGTGAGCAGTGTCCCACCTCTGAGCCAGAAAATTCCTGCTGGTGGGCCAGGTGTGCCTGTCAGTGGTGTGTGCCCCCATCCCTGGGGACCTGCCTCACTGAACCCCAGCTTGCTCCAGACAAGTGGCAGGGAATGGCATGGACTGGGCAGAGGGCCCTGTTCCTGACCACTTGAGGTCCACAATCTGGGATGCAGGGTCTCTGAACTTCTCTCAGATGCAGTGGGTTCTCCTGCCCCGTCAGTCTCATAACCCACCTTCATGTTTGTCAGCCACACCAGGCTGCTGCAGGTTCTGTGCAGCACCATGGCCCAACTGATGACAAACACCAGAGGTGCGACCTCCCAGAGGTACCACTTGTGGGCTGCCAGGAGCCCAGTGGCTTTCAGGAGGAAGGAGCAGTGTTATGCTGCAGCCCTGACAGATTCTGTCTCTCTCTGTTGCAGTTCTCAGCATGCTGAGTAACCCTCTCGGGAATGTCCTGGGGAAGCCCCCGCTGGGTTTTCTGCCTTTAGACCCCATTGGTTCAGACCTGCCAGAAAAGTTTTCCACGCCGTCGCTGAGGAGCTCCCGCTCCCTCCTGGACTCCCGCTCCAGCAGCCCCTCGGACTCGGACACCAGTGGGTTCAGCTCTGGTTCTGACCACCTCTCAGACTTGATTGTAAGTTTGGGTCCTGGGGTTTTGCTGTGTTTTTGGGGGAGCACAGAATAGCTGAGTGGAGCTGTCAGTCTGCTCAGGAATGGGAGGGAATGCTGAGAGGAGCTGTTGTGCATGTACTGGCACAGCCTAGGGTTTGGGAGAAAGGCTGCTCATGCAGGCCTTCAGCAAAAGTCAGCAGCATCCTCATATTTTTTTCTTCTGAGCTAATATTTTGGCATTTCGGGTCTGTGCTTGCAGCCTTGCTTAGGTTACAGTGGCTCCCAGAGGGATCTTGGGTGCTTGAGCTGGTGTGTGGCAGGGTGGTGGCTGATCCAGCCTGGACTTCCCAGGAGCTGCCATCCCTGCCTTTCATTGCTCTTCCCATTTGCTGGCTGCACTTCACAATCTTGGGACAGTTTCTTCTAGAGCAAACTGGGTCTAGCCTGCTCCTGTTCCCTAAAGCACAGCTAAATTTGGAAGGCAGGGAGCAAGTGAGTGTCTGTCTGGCTGCCCCAGTCTGCTCTGATGGGTCTCTGGTGGGTGCAAGTGGAAGCTCTGGGTGTCAGCAGGACAGCCTGACTCCAGCCAGCTCTGGGATACCTGCCCTTGGCACAGGAAGATAAAGCCAGAAGCTGTTCTAGGCTCTCCTGTGGTGTGGCCATGGCCTTGACCCCTGTGTTGGGGTAGGTGTGAAGAACAGAGCTGACTGGATGTGTGGTTGATTCTGCTGGGATCCACCCTGGAGAATCAGGATGTACTGTGTGACTGCAGCAGCCCAGCAGTGATGGTGGCAGGCAGTGCAGGGCACAGGGCTCTGTGCTGGCCTTGTTTGTGAAGAGCAGGACTCCCAGCATGGCCCTGGTGTGGGGAGCTGCTGTGGCAGCTCAGGGACAGATCCACAGTGCAGCTGGCACTGAGCTGTGCAGCATCTTGCCTCCCTGCTGTTCCATGAATCCAAACTTTCCCTCCTTCTGCCCTGAGAGGGGCTGGGGTCCGTGGTGCCCACTCCCTGGTCAGGCAGCCCTGGAGCTGGGCTGTGAGGATGAGATCCAGCTCGTGCCTGCAGAGCCCATGGGCACTTCTGACAAGCCCTGCCCACTGTGGGCACAGCACAGAACCTGAGGCTCCTTTTGGAGTGGCTGGTGCTCCCCATGGGTGACGCTGTTCTTGAGGCTGTGCAGCCAGGGTTGGCTTGCTGGTCTGGAAGTGCCTCCTGGTTAATGATCCCTGATCAGGGGCATGAGTTCAGTGGGGAATGGCCCAGGGCTTTCCCAGGGTGCCACAATGTGTTGAAGTGTTTGCTTTCCTGTTCTGCCAGGCCTCAGAAGGTCTCAGGAGATCCCTGAGAGCTCACTCTCCTGCCATGGGCAAGGGCAGGGCCCCAGTGTGATGCCTCATCTCTGGCACTATGTGCTCTTACTCAGAGCTGCATTTCAGTGTGGCCTTTCTCTTGCAGTCAAGCCTTCGCATATCCCCTCCTCTGCCCTTCTTGCCTCTCAGTGGGGTGTCAAGAGACCCCTTGAAGATGGGAGTTGGATCCCAGCTGGATCAAGATCAAGCTGCACTGGCTGCAGTAGCTTCCTCCCCAGCCAGTGCATCAAAAAGATGGCCTGGAGCATCTGCGTGGCCTTCCTGGGATCTTCTGGAGTCTCCGGAAGATCCTTTCAGTATTGAAAGAGAAGCCCGGCTTCATCGGCAGGCAGCAGGTGAGTGGGGAGGGGATCCGGGGGGTGGTCCCACGCTTGCAGGGAGGGCAGGTTGCCTCTGTGCAGGCACTGGCTGACCATAGAGTTTGCTCCAGGCCCAAACCTGACTGGCTCTACCTGCTGAGAGAACAGGCAGGTCTGGGCACCTGCCTGTGGCTGTGCAGCTCTGCTCAACCTGTGGTTGGGGAATATGGGGAGACCTGTGGGAGAGTGGGAAGGGAATGATCCTGTACTGAGTATTACTGGTGTCTTCTCCAAGCTGTGAACGAAGCAACCTGCACCTGGAGCGGGCAGCTGCCTCCCCGAAACTACAAGAATCCTGTCTACTCCTGCAAAGTGTTCCTGGGAGGAGTCCCATGGGACATTACGGAAGGTGAGCAGCCCCTGGAAGTTGAGGCCTTCGGTGTTGGCATTGGGAGTATGCAGAATGGAGCTTTTTGTGGGGGATACTGACCTCTCTCCTTCTGTCTGTAGCTGGGCTGATCAACGCTTTCCGTGTTTTTGGCTCCCTGAGTGTGGAGTGGCCCGGTAAGGATGGCAAACATCCACGCTGTCCTCCCAAAGGTAATAGGCCTAAAGGTAATAGCGAACACGGTAGGGTTACTTTTTTCCCATGCTATGTTACAGCACGGATGCTGGGATGGTACAGCTGCATGCTGGTGACTGGATGGTACAGAGCATCTGGGGTAATGTCCTGTCCTCACTTGGGTCTGCACCTGGGCTGCAGAGCACTGGCACCCCAAACCCCATGTCCTCACCCATCCATAGCAGGGTTGGACAGAACTGTGGACTGGAGGAACCCTCTCTGGGTGTTTCTGAAGCCCCATGTAGGGCTGTGGCTCTGGAAGAGGTGTTGATCCCACTGCCAGCATGTGCAGTTGGGCTGACATATTGTATAAGTAAGAATTAGTTACAGGGTAGGAAGTGGCTGGTTTGGAGGCCCTGTAGTGCCTCATGACCTCATTCACCAGAGCAATGTGAGATAGAGCACTGGCATTCATGGAAGGGACTTTTAAAACCCTGGACTGTATCTAAGCCAGGACATCCTAAATATGAAGCAGGGTCTGTTTTTGTGCAGACTTCACTGTGGTCAGGCTGATGATGCCCACCTGGTATGTCCAGCTGTGGTTTGTGGGTGACAGACAGTGAACCATGTGGCCCTGGTCCTGTGCGTTCTGCCCCTTGTGCTGTGTTTGGGTTTGGGCTCTTCCCAGCTTGGCTTAAACATAAGAGTCTGCTGGGAACAGCAGGAGCTACCACATAAATACTTCAGGTAGCACCCAAGAGTGATTTTTAGGATGTCTACAAACTGAGATGATCTGTTCCTCCTCCACCACAGCTCTAACAGCTGTTTCTTTCCCTTCCCCTCCAAAGGGTACGTCTACCTGGTGTTTGAGTCAGAGAAGTCGGTGCGTGCGCTGCTCCAGGCGTGCTCCCAGGACCTGCTGAGCCCTGATGGGCTCAGTGAGTACTACTTCAAGATGTCCAGCCGCAGGATGCGCTGCAAAGAGGTGAGCAGGGCTGTGAGAGCAGCCTGACATGGCAGCAGGGGATGTGGAGGAAAGGAAAGCAGGGCTGGAACAGCACCCAAAGGCTTTCTGGCTCCTGGCTGGCTTTGACTGCTCTGTGCCTTTGGTAGGAAGGTGTCAGCTCAGTGTTTGTTCACAACAGCTGATGTCAAACTAACCTTGAGCTCCTGGGTTGTTGGCAGACCCTGCCTTCAGGCTTCAATTGGCTGGGACAGAGCATGGAAACAGGGATTTATTTAACTGCTCTCTCCTGCTTCCATGACACCCTTGCTTGCAGAGGCAGA
The DNA here is from genome assembly GCA_025920805.1 of Petroica traversi. Taxonomy (NCBI): domain Eukaryota; kingdom Metazoa; phylum Chordata; class Aves; order Passeriformes; family Petroicidae; genus Petroica; species Petroica traversi. Next base: position 621,003 of record JAHLSL010000053.1, on the reverse strand, counting down.
CTGGGATCCCTCAGGTGCTTTGTCAGGCCTCCTCTGCTTGCAGAACAAATTACTTTCATGCTCAGCAGGCAGATATTTTGGATCCCAGGCTGCTCCCCTGTGTGGCCTTGGTTGGGTGACCTTTGCTTTCTGGGTGCTGGAGCTGCCAGAGGCTCCACTTGGGCTTATGGGGAAGGGGGACCTCAGATCAGGGACAACTGCCTGAGTTCAGGGAGTTGCAGGATGGAGATGCAGCTCTTAATCTAGACAGGCACAATCTTACTGTGCTCCAGACAGCTCTCCTAGCGTCTAGCAATTGGCAGTGCTTCTGTGCTTGGTGATTTAATTCTGCCAGAAGCTTCTCTCCTGAGCCCTCCATCAGCTGCAGAGCAGATGGAAGCTCCTGATGGAGCTGGCTGGGGGTGATTTGCCCCTCTAACATCAGGCTCCTGTGCTGGGAGGTACCTGACTGGGCCATAAATACAGGTGGAGGGATGTGGATTGTCCTCTGGCTGCCACTCCAAAGGGACTGCTGGCTTGGGTTCCAGTTTGGTGGGAAGCAGAGTTGGTTGTGTCCCCTTGTGAGTTCTCTGGAGGTGTCTGGAGCTCTAGGTGGATGCAGACCCGGAGCAGCAGTAGATAACAAGTGACATTTGCAGCTCAGGGTGAAGTCTGAGGCTCAGGGGTGCTCCTGTTGCAGGTGCAGGTGATCCCCTGGGTGCTGGCCGACAGCAACTTCGTGCGCAGTCCCTCGCAGCGGCTGGACCCCAGCAAGACGGTGTTTGTGGGGGCCCTGCACGGGATGCTGAATGCAGAGGCCCTGGCAGCTGTCATGAACGACCTGTTTGGAGGGGTGGTCTATGCTGGCATTGACACTGACAAGCACAAGTATCCCATAGGTAAGTAATGGTTCTGCTAGGATTGGTGGTCACCCCTGCCGTGCTCTGAGGAGGCTGCAGTGTGCCCTTGGCTTGTCCTTCTGTTGGAAGACTGCCCAGGTGCCAGGCTCGGGGAGCAGATGCTGTCCAACCTCTCCTACAGTTTGTGTTTCTCAGCTCCTTGGCCCTGGGGAGGCAAGGTCAGCCTTGGGGGAGGGCTGATAGAGCTGATGTGCCTGGGAATTGGAAGGTCCTGAATCATTCCAGAACAGCCTGAAGTTTTGAATATCCCCTTAGTCATTGCTGAAGGTTTCTCTGTCCTTGTTCAATGCTGTTAGTGGTTGTTGAATGCTGCTGTAGCTGTTTTTCCATTCCTAGGGCAGAGACAGCTGTGGCTCTTAACCCACTCTAGAGCTTTTGTTGCCAGAGCTGAAGTATGGCATGTCATCATGTGTGTACCTCCCTGGAGGCTTCATGGGCCAGGAGACAGCATTGGGGTGGCCAGTCTGTTGGAAAAAACCCACAGCCTGTGCCTGAGGACCAGCTTTTCAGGCTCAGGCTGCAGTGTCACCAATTTGGAGAGAGCATGGATCTCCTGGTGACACTGCAATAGTGGTGTCAGAGCTTGGTAGTGCAGAGCTGTCACTGCCTGTCACTGTCCTTGGATAGCAGTCATGTTTTTGTGGCAAGGTTCAGGTTTAGGGGGACAGTCTCAAGGAGGGTGGGAATGGGAGTATGAGACTCGAAGCAAATTCTCAATGTGGCTGTGGATGAGGTGTCCCAGTACCCTCTCTGTGCTGGCCCTGTGAGATTGCAGTGGGTGACCTCAACTTCCTGGAGTTCATGGAGAGCCCAGGTTGCTCCAAGTAGGCAAGATCCATCTCCCAGCAGCTCAGTGGCACTTTCCACCCTTGGAGCTGTCCTTAAGTTACAGCAATCAGGGCACAGTTTTGGTTGTGCTGATGGAGGGCATCTCCTGTAACCCCAAACTGGATCCAGGCCCTCCTGCCTGTGTCCTGCAGTGCTTTGGGAGGGGAATGGATGGCTTTTGGGAGACACTTTATGCTGTGGCTGAACTGTAGGGACCTGCGTGGGTCAGTCCTGGAGCTTTACAGACCTTGGCTGGAAGTGAGTGGTGGTGGAATGCTGCTGACTGGCAATGAGGCTGCAAAACACAAGGCTTTGGGATGAGGGGGAGGCTGGGAATAAAAGCTGCTGAGCTATCTCAGCACTGGAGTATTTCAGGTGTAGTGTGAAGCACTCTGCCTGCTCTTGGGAATGTGGTGCCTGGAGAAGGAGGCAGGAGGAGCCCCCAGGCCCTGGATACCATCTCCCTGTGAAAATTATTTCCCTGTCTGAGCAGCACTAGGGGAAGGGGTGGTTCCTCTCAATCTCTGCTGTTTTCTCTAATAGTTGTGGTCTGGCTCATTCCAGGGTCGGGCCGTGTCACCTTCAACAACCAGCGCAGTTACCTGAAGGCTGTGACTGCTGCATTCGTGGAGATCAAAACCACCAAGTTTACTAAGAAGGTGAGTGGGCCTGGTGGGGCAGCCCAGGGAGGGCCTGTGTGATGGGTGGTACTGCTGGAGGCACCAGTGCTCATGGAGCCTGCCCCATATTCCTGCTAAAGCAGATGGAAGTGGGGCTGCTGCTCTGCCAGCCTGAGGGTTGCTGCTGGGGATGGATTTGAGGTACCCAGGGAGAGGACAGTGAGCCTGATGCTGTTCCATGCCCACTGCCTCTTTCTCCTGCAGGTTCAGATCGACCCGTACCTGGAGGACTCCATGTGCCAAGTGTGCAATGCCCAGCCTGGCCCGTTCTTCTGCAGAGACCAGGTAAGGCCAGTTTTCCTGCAGCCTGTGCTCAGTGGTTTCCTTGAGGAGGAGCAGGCCCTGCTGCTGGATTTTGGGGATATATACATGGGCTCCCCAGTGGGCAAGATGGGGCCCAGCTGGGAGGGTGGCCTTGTTTTGGAGGAGGTGCAGCCCTTCAGGGGAGGGCAACTCTGGTACTTTCCAGGAGGCCCAGGCAGGCAATGTCCACCTGGCTTCGAGCCAGGGGTGCTGCAGTTCATTGGTGCTGTGCCAGCACTGGGACCGAGTGTGGGATAGACTGGTGCCCCTGAGGGGAGGGGAGGCTGCTGCTCTGTGAGCCAAGATGAGCTGGGGTTAGTGTGGATCCTCCTGGAGCAGGCTGAGGCACAGGGAACTCTGGCTGACTTCACCTCGCTGCAGGCAAAGGAGCTTGGCTGGGCTCTGGCAGCTTCCTGCAGAGCTGGGATGGGGTACAACCAGGGGCAGGAATGCCATGGGAGTGATGGGAGCCCTGGCAGAGCCCAGCTGCTGCCCCAGTGCCCAGGCCCTGATTTTTCAAACCTGTTCAAAAGATGGAAGCTGGGCATAACAGGGAATGCCAGTGATGCTGTGGAGGGCCTCTCTCCAGCCCTGGATCCACTCTGCTGGTGGGGGCTGCGAAATCAGGCAGGGAGCAAGGGGAGGAGGGGCTCTGCTGGATGTCCTTTGGTGCTGGAGAGCAGCAAAGGACAAAAACGCCAGCGCTGCCCCTGTGCTCTGCCCACAGATCTGCTTCAAGTACTTCTGCCGCTCGTGCTGGCACTGGCAGCACTCCATGGAGGTCCTGCGCCACCACCGCCCGCTGATGCGCAACCAGAAGAACCGGGACTCCAGCTAAGGGGCTCGGGGCTGGCACAGGCAGAGTCCTGGGAGAACCTGCCAGGAGGAGAGCGCAGCAGCGCCTGCCGGAGCCAGGCCCGGCTGGGAATGTTCTTCCTGAGGACTGACGGGGAAAAAAAAAAAACAAAAATCTTACATTCATGTTTGCACTTGCTGGTCTTTTTGTTTCTGCACTAATGCACAGTGAGTTTTGTTGGGGTTTGTTTGGGGGTGTTTTGAGGGGGGGAGTGCCCCTCAAGCCATTCTGCAGTTCCCAGACTTTGGTTACTGGTTTGCTGACAAGAAGCAAAAATTGAAAATGAATAAACCCAACCAACCAAGGGCCACGTGTTGCGGAGGCGTCGCTGTGGGCGCCTCCGCCCTGGTTTATTTTTTAAAGGCGCTTTTTTACATTCCTTGCAATACTGGTGGAGAGAGCGCAGGTCTCATTGGTCATTGTTTTGCCGTTGCCATACAGTGCCTTTCCATTCATTTACCCCCACCTGGATGGTGTGACCTGGGTGTTCAGCTGGCGTTTTTTACTGTAACAACAAGGAGACTTTGCTCTTCATTTAAACCAAATCATATTTCATATTTTACGCTCGAGGGTTTTTACGAGTTCCTTTTTACACTCTTAAAAACAGTTTTTAAGTCGTTTGAAAAGAGAGATTTTTTTCTTTTCCTGGCAGCTTTTAACATTATTGCAATTTGTGTCTGGGGGCTGCTGGCAGGACGTTGTAAATCCAGGGGTTTGCAACGGGACAGGCTGGGCTTTGTTTTTGTTTTTGGATTTGAAACTGGACGGGATAAGGATCTCTGAGCTGCTGTATATAGTTTTAAATAGTTTGTTGCACTTTTTTAAGTTGCACTTATGGGGGGTTGATAGAGGTTTTTAATCACACAAAGTCACAGGACTTACCTTTTCTTTTGTAACAAGCTAAAAAAGGGCTGCGTTTTGGTGGACGATGAAGGTTCCTGGGAGCCCTTTCTCTTAGAGGGGACAAGTAATTTTCCTTGCCTTCCTGAGATGTTTGGAGTATCAGTGCAGTCGACTGAAATGCTGCTGCTGGGATTTGAGACCTTAATGATGCTGATCATTATTATTTTGTTACTTTCCCCTCTATTGGAAGCTGTGTGCCAAAGAACCAGTGTCATAATTTCTCCCTCTTTACTATGATTTTTTTCTTCTTTCCTGCTGAGCTGATGTTGCATTGTTGCATATCCCAGCTGCTCTTTGTGGGGTTTTGTGAAGCTGTGTGTGAAGTCTCTACCTCATTGTAGTATATGCAGGCAAGACTGCACTCTCCTACAGACGTGTGGAGTAAGCTGTGGTGTAGTTTTTGGCACATAATAAACACGTTGCAGCAAAAAAACCAACTTTCTCCTGCCTAGTGTGCTTCATGGGGGATCTCTACAGCTCGGAGGGCTGTGGTGTCACTTTCTGGAGGGATGGGGGAAGGAATGGATGTGGTTTGGTGGAGGGAGGGATGGATGGAGCTATGCAGTGTGGATGCTGGAGGTGGTGACTCAGTTCAGAGGGAGCTCTATCTGCTGGGCAGTGCATTTTTAGATCCCACTTATTCTAGGTCCCTGTGGGCCCCCAGGCTCCAGCTGGAGCTCCCCTAATTGCAACAAGAAGTTAATGAGGCTGATGTGAGGGGCCTGTGTTCTCCCACTGTGGCAGTGGAGGGGTGACATCCTGCAGGGCTGGGAGGAAACCCGGGGCTCCTTTCTCTTAGGGATGGGGAGGGCGGAGTTGGACTCACACTGCCACAGGGAACACCTTGTGTGCCCCACGTCCCTGGAGCAGGGAAGGCTTTGGGCTCCTTCCACGTCCCACAGTGGTCATTTTCCAGCAGCCTTGTGGTCACCCCTCCTTTGGCGCTGGGTGCTGCTTCCACGGGTGGTGCGAGTTTGTGGGTGCTCGGTGTCCTCTCTCGGGGCCAGTTGCGGGAGGGGCTGGTGCCTCTGCAGTCACTGTTCCCTCACATTCCGGGCCCGCCTCGGCCCTGCCTCAGCTCGGCCCTCCTTCCTCCCCGCCGGAGTCCTCCGAGCCGCCAGGGGGCGCGCTGGCCGTTGGGCGCTTCCGGCGCCTCCCGCCATCCTCCGCTCTCTT
>JAHLSL010000053.1:601196-614958 GCA_025920805.1 Petroica traversi | reverse complement strand
AGGGGGCGGCGGGGGCCGGCGTGGCCGGGAAAAGGGGGGAACCGGGGCGGGGGGCGCTGGGCCTGGGCGGATCCTGACCGGCGGCCTTCCTGCCCGACCCGCGTAGGGACGCGTTCGGACGAAGACGGTGAAGAAAGCGGCGCGGGTGATCATCGAGAAGTACTACACGCGCCTGGGGAATGACTTCCACACCAACAAGCGCGTGTGCGAGGAGATCGCCATCATCCCCAGCAAGAAGCTGCGCAACAAGATCGCGGGGTGAGGGACTGAGGGCCCCGGGAAGGCTCTGGGTACTGGAGGGTCCCGGGTGGGCTTTGGCCTCCGGAGGGAACCGCGGGAGCCCAGATGGGCTTTGGGCAGCTGGGGGTGTCCCGAGGGGTTTGGGCATCGGAAGGTCCGAGGGGATTCGGGCACGGCGTGGGTTTTCCTGCTGGGTCCTGCATTCGAAAGTGATTACGGTCCCGCCTGTGGCCGGGTCATTGATAGTGCAGGGAGAGGAATGCGAGAGTTTTCCCGTGTTTGGGGGGGGTCTGTGTCTTCCCCAAACCCTGTTGCTGTCGAACATTTTGTCTCTGATGTCCCTTGGAGGTGGTGGGATGGTGCCGGGGTCAGCGGTGGCAGCTGTCTTCAGCTGCTGTGGTTCCAGGATTTGGGGTGTGGGGAAGGGTGCCGTGAATCCTGGGAAAGCCCAGGACATCCCCGTGTCCCCGCAGGTATGTCACCCACTTGATGAAGCGAATCCAGAGGGGCCCCGTCCGCGGCATCTCCATCAAACTGCAGGAGGAGGAGAGGGAGAGGAGGGACAACTACGTCCCGGAGGTGAGGCTCCAGCTTTCCCATCGCTCCATCCTGCATTGCCGTATCTCTGTAAACGGTCCCGAGTTTCTTTAAAACAAATCCTCAGCCTGGAGGAGGGTTTGGATCAGGGGAGCCAAGGTGGATCCCTCCAAAGCTGCTACATGGGATAGGAAGGGCAGCTGGCTTCTCGTGGTTTGGTTTTCCTGACTTAAAATTGGGGAAAAAATAATTGATGGGAGGCAGGAGGATATTTTAGAGTGGCTGAAAACCTGCCCTATAGCCAGCATTTCTAGAAGGAGGGTTTTGGTGAAACCCCCTTGCTTAACCCTTCGTTTGGATGGGGTCAAGACCTTACCTGTCACCTGGGTGGTCCAGGAGGGCTTTCATTGTTCCAGGAATATAATCCTCTTGCTCCTAAATCCCGTAGCCTTCAGGCGTAGCACATGTTGCCCCTTTCCCAGATCTTGCCAGTTGGTTCCTGGCAGAGCTGTTGGTTCTGTACTGGTACCAGGATGTGGTTACAGGGAAGGGGCTCCAAGCAGGGAAGGAGTGTCCATGCTACAGCTGTTGGTGCAGTATCAGCACACAAACCAGTATTGTTTGTGGTTTCTTAGAAAAATCATGGTTACGTAGCTTTTGGGGAAGGAAACCTGTGGAAGTAGAGTTTTGGACTCTGGAGAGGGTTAGAGGAAGTTTCTCTGGGATTAAAGAGCAGGAGAGCACAGGTCCTGGAGGTGGGACAGCTTTTGTTGGCACCATGGTTCCTTGTGTCACAAGGCAGCTCTGAGTGTCACTGATGACTGCCAGGACTGGTGCAGTTGAGGGTCCAACAGCAGCTCTTCCTTGGTTTGCAAAGATTTGCCATAAAAACAGGCTCTTCCCCTCTACTGCCAGTGGCCTCTTGCAATGTTCAGTCAGGAAAGCTGTTCCATCAGGATGCTCCTGGCTCTGCTGCTGGAGCTGTTCCCCACAGCGGTGGGATGAGACCAGAGTAGCTGTGGGGACACCTTGGCAGTTTTGGGGCTTTATCAATCATACATTTTCTCTCCCCTCTGTCCCCAGGTATCTGCTCTTGACCAGGAGATCATTGAAGTAGACCCAGACACCAAGGAAATGCTGAAGCTCCTGGTGAGTGGCCACAACTGTTCCCTGCTGGCATATCCCCCAGCACAGCTCCTGCTGCCCTGAGTGGCTGGATGGTGTCAAGGGGGTCCCTCTGCCCTGGGTCCTGTGGGAGGATTAATTCATGTATGGCTTTTGAGAGGCAGAGGCATGGGGGCTTTGCCACCAGCAGAGTGGGAGGTGCTCCTTGCCTTCCATTCTGATGATTCCCTCACCAAGGATTTAATCTCTGGAGCAGGGTCATTTCCCCTTCTTGGGAGACCTGCATCCACCCTTTTTGCTGCCACAGCATCTTCCCACTTCCCCCATTTTCCTGGAGGAACTTCCCTCCTCTGTCACTGAGCAGGATGCTGTGACTTATGCCATTGTTCCGACGTTGTTTTCCAGGATTTTGGCAGCCTGTCCAACCTGCAGGTGACACAGCCCACAGTGGGAATGAACTTCAAGACGCCCCGAGGAGCGCTCTGAGTCTGTCCCTGTGTGTTGCTTTTCCAATAAACATGAGGAAACCATCTCAGCCTGCTTGGTCTTTAGACACCCAAGGGATGAGGGCGGGTGGGTTCTGGGGATGATGCATTGGAGCATGTGGAGGACTCAACACCTTCAGTTTGGGGTGTGAGGTGCAAAGCTGTTATATTAGAGGCTCTCCTGCCTTTGGGGCAGTGGGAGAGGAAACTGGTGGCCCTTGGAGCTTGTAGGAGTCTGTCCTAGGTTTGCCTGGGCTTCCTCCAAATGGACAGCCCAGGAATCAGGCTGTAGCAATAGAAGTTGCTTTTTATAACCCTATTGGTCTCTTTCAGGTGTTTAAATGAAAGGGAAAAAAGTCTTAAAATTACTTGATTAAATGAAAGTAAGGAGATCTTGCTGTGTCCCTCCAAGGAAAACTAGCTTAAAATAGTTAAATACAGCTTAAACCACCTGCCCCCTGGAATAAAAAGAAAATATTTGGGATTTGGGGAGAAATGTCTTTATTTATGTTTGTTGTGAAATTTAGTTTGAGTAGTTGTTTAAAGAAGCAAATACTGCAGTAACTGTAGCCACTACTTAAATAACACATTTAACTCTCTGAACGGCAATCGGATAATTAATAAATCATCCAGCAGCTCTTACACTGAAGTTTTTGCTGCTCCAGCCACTTTCTCCTTACAATTTCTTCTTCATTTTGGTCTTCTCGCAGTAAATGCTACATTTGCTTTGAACCCAGTATGCTGCATAGCCTGAGGTGCCAGGGATGAAGTCATGGAGTTCCCCCTCATATTTCTTCATGTCCCTTGCAGAGGCATAGCCTGCAGAGTGAAAATGGGCTTCACTGAGTCCCTGCTCCATCTGTGCCACCCACAGCCCTTCCCAGGTGTATTTACCTGTCACCATGTTATTTATCGGATATTCCTGGAGGGCACGATATGGAAATTCTTCCTGGGCAGGTACTTCAGAGTCTGATTCTTCACTGCTGTATCAGGAGGGGGAAAAAAAAAATCTGTGTGTTAGTTCCGGTGTGTTAGGGTTGCTTGGAATCGAGGGTGCATCCAAATCCCACCACCCAAGGTAGGAAAATACCTCTCAGCCAGGTCTAGTGCTTCCTCCTCTGGCTCTTCCTCACAGCCACTTCTTGCTGCTTCTGGTTCCTCTGTTGGGTTTTCATTGGGCTGTGAGTATCAGTGCAAGGATGAGTTACAATTCTGCCCTGGATCACCTGCAGAGCACCTGGGACACACTCCGAGTGCATAGATTTTTAGGGCTTGTGATTTCAAGCATAATTCAGAGTTAAATTTAAATCTAAAGGCATTCCTGCTTCAGAAGTGTTGGGAAGTTGCTTTGAGAGGAGAGTGGCCAGTGACATGGGGAAGGAAAACACCACACCAACGGGCAGAGCTCAGCCTGTGGCAATTGGAATTCCTGGAACAGCACACTGCTGGGAGACAAGGTATGTCTGGGCAAGGGGGACAATTCTTCCAGTGCTATTCCCATCAGGATGTCATGCTGGGAGGGACACTTAGCACAGCAAGCACAAGGATTCAGAATCAATTAGGTTGGAAAAGACCACTGAGTCCAGCCCAATCACCACCTTCTCAACCAGACCAGAGCACTGAGTGACATGTCCAGTCATTCCTTAAACATCTCCAGGGATGAGGACTCCACCACCTCCCTGGACAGCCCATTCCAAGGCCTAATCACCTCTTCTGTGAAGAAATTCTTTTTGATGTGCAACCTAAACCTCTCCTGATGCAGCTTAAGGCCATATCCTCTCATCCTGTCCCTTGTTCCCTGGGAGCAGTGCCTGACCCCCACCCATTTCCACCCTCCTGTCAGGGAGTTGTGCAGAGCCATAGGGTCCCCTCTGAGCCTCCAGCTGAGCCTCCCCGCTGCTCCTGGTACTCCAGACCCTTCCCAGCTCTGTTCCTTTCTCTGGACCTGCTCCAGCACCAAAATGTCCTTCCTGAATTGAACTGAGGGGCCCAGGACTGGACACAGCACTCAAGTCGGGGCCACAGCAGTGCCCAGTACAGGGGAAAAATCGCTTCCTGGTCCTGCTGGCCACCTACTCTTGACAGACCACATGCCATTGGCATTCTTGGCCACCTGAGCTCATGTTCAGCTGCTGTTGATCAGCACTCCCAGGACCTTTCTTGCTGGGCCACTCATCTCAGCCTGTAGCTCTGCAGGGATTATTGTGGCCAGAGTGCAGGAGCCAGACCTTGGCCCATTGATCCAGCCTGCCTGGGTCTCTCAGCAGAGCCTTCCTAGCCTCCAGCAGATCCACAATCCCACTCACCTTGGTGTCACCTGTGTATCTGCTAATGGTGGACTCAGTCCCCTCATCCAGATCATCAGTAAAGATACTGAATAGGACTGGGCCCAACACTGATCCTTGGGGGACACCACTGGTGATTGGACACCAATTGTCCAGGCTGTAGGATGCAGTTTTCCAGGAGATGCCACAGAAAATGGTGTCAAATGTTTTGCTGAATTCTAGGCAAGCACATCCACCAAGAGGGTCCCCTCATCATGAAAGGAAATCAGGTTGGTCAGGTAGGACCTGCCCCTCCTAAATCCCTGCTGGCTGGGTTTGATCTCTTGGTTTTCCTGTACGTGCTGTGTGATGGCAAGGTGATCTGCCCCATAACCTTCCCTGCCACAGGTCACACTCACAGGCCTGTAATTCCCCTGATCCTCCTTCCAGCCCTTCTTGTCACACTGGTACCTCATTATCTGGGACCTCCCCAGTGAGCCAGGACTAATGACAAATGAAGAGTGGTGTCCTGGGTTGGCCATATGACCTGTTTATATCCCCAATCGTCCTCTTGCTTATGCTGGACATTAAGTTCTACAGCTTTAAGTTGGTCCCAGAGAGACAGAGAGAGTGAAAGTGGAGGAAAAAAAAACCACTCGCCGTTTGTCTGCAGGATACCTTTTACTCCTACGAAGCAAGGCCTTGAGAGAGTGGAGAGGCTACATTCCAGCGGGTCGTGTTATATTTTTTTTTTTTTTCTTTTTCATTCTCTCTGGTGAGGGTGCACACAGCGGAGGGTTTCCTCGGAACTTTCTCGGCTTTTTGCAGGGAGAGACTTTGTTTCTTCTGCTGTGTATTTTTTCCTTTTTCCTCCTCCTTGGACTGGCTGGCATCGCGTGGGCCCAAGACACCAGGGAAATCCCCAGGGGGCCCCCCCTCACCGACTTCTACAGCCGAGCCCGGCAATCGGCCCCCCCACTGGAGAACTGAACCGGACTCAGATGGACTCTGAATCTACCATCTCTTCAGAGGAATGAGAGGTGTCATTGTTTTCATATTATCCAAATTTTTCCTATGCTTGTGAATATTCTATTTGTTAAATAAATAGTTTTTTCCACTTTTCTCTAAGGAAATTCTTCCCGGACCTGTAGGGGGAGGGGTGATTGGAATCAGCTCTTCCTAGAGGAGACCCCCCAGAGGTTTCCTCCTAAATATTTGCCCTAAACCAGGACAAGTGGCTTGGCAAGCTCTTCCTCCAGCTCCCTTATCACCCTGGAATGGATCCAGGCCCATGGACTTGTGAGATTTAAGTGACTCAGCAGGTCACTGACTGCCTCCTCCTGGATTTCTGGATCTGCTCTCCATCTGTGTCCACTAGCTCAGGGGGCCTTTTCTCCTGATATAACCAGTCCAAGTGTTGGAGACTGAGGCAAGGAAGATGTTAAATACCTCAGACTTTTCCTTATCTTTGGTGATGGGCACTCCAATATAGAATGGAAGTTTTCCTTGGCCCTTCTTTTGTTAATGAAGTATTGTCCTTTACAGAGGTGGCCAGATTAAGTTCTGAACTTGCACTTCTCTAATTTTCTTCTTTCTGCATGACCTAAGGACATCCTTAAATGCTTCCTGAGTTGCCTGGTCCTTTTCCCAAAGGTGATATATGCTCTTTTTTCCCCCTGAATTCCTGTGAAAGCTCCCTGCTCAGTGCAAGCTCATCCTTCAGCACACACATGTGTAGTACAAATGTTTCATCTTACCTGTTCTTCAAGGGCATCTGCCTTCTCCCAAATAAACCGGCCAATTTTCCTTCTGATTTCTGCCAAGAACAAAAAACTAGTGACTGACAGAGCATCAAAGAACAGGACTGTGGCAGTTGCTGCCAGTGTGATGCTGTGCAGGTCCTTCTGGGGACAAGCCCAAATCAAGGTCCTGTCCCTGGGCCAGGGCAATCCCAAGCACAAATTCAGGGTGGACCAAGAATGGATTGAAAGCACCCCTGAGGAGAAGGACTTGGGGGTGTTGGTGGATGAGAAGCTCATGGATATGGCCTGGCCACATGTCCTGGGTTTGTCTCATAGTGTGGGCAGCAGGTGAGGGGAGGATTCTCTCTCTCTGGCCTGCTCAGGAGCAGCAGTGCTCCTTCAGCTCTGGGGTCCCCAACAGCAGAAGGACAGGGAGCTGCTGGAAAAAGTCCGGAAAAGGCCACAGAGATGCTCCAAGGACTGGAGCCCCTCTGCTCTGGAGCCAGACTGGGAGAGCTGGGGGTGTCCACCTGGAGAGGAGAAGGCTCCATGGGGACCTCAGAGCCCCTCCTGGGCCTAAAGGAGCTCCAGGAGAGCTGGAGAGGGAGCTGAGACAAGTGCCTGGAGTGACATGATAAGGGGGAAAGGCTTCAAAACTGACAGAGGGCAGGGTTAGATGGGATACCAGGAAGAAATTCTTCCCTGTGATGGTGGTGAGGGCCTGGCACTGGTTTCCCAGTACAGCTGTGGCTGCCCCATCCCTGGGAATGTTGAAGCCATTCTGTGATAAGAGATGGATCATACCCCAAGCAGAAGGAAAAGTCCCTTCCTGCAGACAAGTTACTGTTGGTTCTAGTTTGCTCATGGGGGATTTCCCTGGGAAAATATCCCTAGATGACTTTTTTTGCCTCACCTTCTTGCAGGCAGGCAGGGGGCAGGACGAAGTGGCCCAGAACCACCGAGGGCTTCTCTCCTGCAGCTGTGCCTGCACACACTGAGAGGTAACGAGAGTGAAAGACCGTGGCTCTGCCCTCCAAGTAACTGAGGCTCTCGTGTATGCTGGAAGAGAGAAAGAGAGCTGGTTTCCAAAGGAGGACCTGGAAGCAAACCAAAATGTTTAGAGGGGTGTTGTCATTAAACCTGTTCTGATATTTTTGCAAAAGCACCTAACTTTCTGTGATTTTCTAACTGTGAGACTCTAACAGTATCTTTACAGTCCAGTTACAGTCCCAGCTGCCGGCACCTCCCAGGGGCAAGGGTAAACATATTTTTAGGGATTAAATGGTCCCACTCTGCTCTTGAGGTGAAACTACTTCGGGGAGGACAAAGTCAGGATTTTTCTATAATTAGCCTTCACCACACTGGTTCCTGCTCAGCTGAGCAAGGAAGCGGAGGTGGAGGGTGCTCCAGCCCTCACTGTCCTCCTCAGAGGGCAATTAAATCTTATTTGCTGGGTTTAAGGATGTGTATAATGATTACATTTTTTCCCAAGAAACTATCTAACTATATACATTGAATATATATATATAAATTACCCCAGAATTCCCTGGGGGAACAAGCTGGGAAAAGTTGTTATTCTGTGTTTATCTGAATTCCCCTTGCTTAGCTGGAGCAGGTGGCTAAAAGCTTCCAAAATTCAAAGCCAGTGTTAAGCACCGGTTTAGTCCAGCCGAGCAAAGCCTAAAAGAAACATCACAGCTTCCTTTCCCATAAATACGTTTACATTTATAAATAAATACAAATATTCACTGATATTGAGAAAGTGTAGAAGATCCTGAGACTTTCCTCGTATTTGTTCCAAATGTTCCAGAGCCTTTTTTTTCTTTCTTATGTTAGGCATTTCAGCCCTTTTCCATCCATTTTTACCCCTGTGCTTTCTTTTAGAGTTAACTCACACTGGCTTTTTAGCACTAGGTTCCTTCCTTGAGAATTGTATCACCTCTGTTTTAGATCTTGATTTTCCAGCAGATAATTCACAGCCAGCAAGAAACCAGCACAATTAATTTAATTTATATCACAGTTAAGCCCCTCTCAACACATGGATTGTTTTTCTCTATTCTGTCTATCTACAGTTTAGTGTGGGTGTGAGTTTTTCTGAACCCACTGGGCAATAAGATCCTGGCAGATCCATGGCTTTAAAAACACCCCCTTGATTTTTAGGGGATGTCAATATCTATGAAACACTTTCCACTAAATGCATTAAAGCCTTTGCCCACCTGCGAGTGTCGGGGTGGGCGGCATCGCTGCTGAAGAGGTAGTCAGCATCCAGCCAGTGAGTGGTCGTCCCACCACCATCTGCTGCAGGGGACAGGGAATGGGATGAGGGATTCCCACCTCAGCTAACCTGGGATGGGGACAGCTGGTTTTGGGGCCGTAGGGACAGGCCCTGAAGTAGAAGCTGTGATAGCTCCCCATGGCTGCGGGTTTCCCATTGCTCCCTCCCCTGAGGCTTGTTTGGAGATTCTCCTCAGAGTAGGGGCACCGTGGACTGGCTAAACTCATGCTCTGCCCTGTTGTGTGGGTCTCAGACCCACGAAGGGGTGACAGGGCTGTCCCCCCACTGCTGTGCCTTGCTGAGGGCTGTGCTGCCCTCCTAATTCCCCTGAGTGGCGACTGGGCTGTGCCCCTCTCAGTTTCCCCGCGGATTCCTGCCAGCTCCGTGCCCTGGGGCTCCCCTGGACCTCGCCGACGCCGGGACCCCTCACCCCAGAGCCCCCGCGGGCCGGGGCTGACGCTCTGCGAGAACCAAGCGCGGTGTCCGCGGAACATCGCAGCGGGAACGGCCCTGAGGGGCTGGGGGGAGCCTGGAACGGCCCTGAGGGGAGACGATGGCGGGAACGGCCCTGAGGGGCTGGGGGGAAGCAGGAACAGCTCTGAGGGGAGACGATGGCGGGAACGGCCCTGAGGGGCTGGGGGGAAGCAGGAACAGCTCTGAGGGGAGACGATGGCGGGAACGGCCTGAGGGGCTGGGGGGAGCCTGGAACGGCCCTGAGGGGCTGGGGGCCCGGAGGGGAAGCGGTGGTGGGAAGACCCGACGAGAGGAAGATCGTCGGGAGCTTTAGGCTGAATATTAGGGAAAGGTTCTTCCCTCACAGTGTGGCCGGGCACTGAACAGCTCCCCAGGGCAGCCCCATGGCTGACAGAGCTCAAAGGGCACTTGAACAACGCTCTGAGGCACGGGGTCGGGTTTTGGCGTGTCCTGTGCAGAGTTAGAAGTTGGACTCCATCCTTGTTCTCCTAGTTTTTCTCAAAAAAAACCAACAACAACAAAACCCCCCCCAAAAAAAAAAAAACAAACAAAAAAAACCCCACCAAAACCCAAGCAACAAACCCTTGCATTTTGCTGACTCAGGAAACTGCTTGCAGAAAAACTGCTTGTATTTCATAAAGCACAAATGAGGCTTGTTTCATGCTTCAAGCTTCCCAAGATATGCCTCAGGATGCCTCAGCCCTTCAGAACTCTTGCCAGCAGCAGCAGTGCAGCAACATACTGGGTACCTGAGAACCCCAAGGTTGCTGGATAACAGAGAAGGTATTTCTGGACATGGTACTGAAATTCAGCTGTTAAAGAAAACCAGCTCTGGAGTCAGTATATGTTGTTCCCCCACAGACAGGGGATTTTTGAGTAAACCATCAAAACATTTCTTAAGTAAGAACAGAAAAATCCCACAGATGCAATCAGGGCAGACTTCCCCCAGTGTGGGAAGATAATGATGTGTCCTTTGGAGACAGGGTCGTTTCACATTGCCTCCATAGAACCTTGATTATCTGCATTTGACTCCACTCCTGTCCTAATTACAATGAAGCTTTCCTGGTGGAGTGGTTAGCCAGCTCCATTACTCTGGAGCTCTTGAGGATAGGAAAGGTGGAGCTGAGGTGGTAGAAAGCACTTTGGTGGCCCCTTATGATCCATGGGAGGAGACCAGGACATGTTCCACAGCTCCTTGGGCTCACACAGCAGTTTGTGCTGCTTCACTGGGGTCTCTGGGAGAGAAGCTGAAATTTTTTCCCTTCTCCCAGGCCACCTTCTCCTACAGAGGGACCACTGCTGGGGCTGCCTGGTCTCCAGAATGCATCTGGTGCTGCAGGCAGAGCTGTGTGCTGGGCCCTGCTGAGTGGTGAGCACTGTGAACAACCACCCAGCCCCAACAGCCCCACTGTCCTGCCTTGAACACCCTATGATGAACCCAAAGGGATCCCCATAACAAGGCTCTGCCCCTCAGCAACCTCCCATGTGGCTGTTGGAACTGCAACAGCCTGGATTTTCCTAATCCCTAACAACAACAAAAGGTTATGATAAAAATAGCTATGGAATGAGTCAATATCCCTGAAAAATCTCAATTGGGTGTTCTGTGACACTATCACAGAAAATCTTAATATACCCAAGACGAGACATGAGATGCCCTGAGTCACCAGGAACCCTTGATCCCATACATGTGATCCTGGTTTAAATCCATTTTGATCTAATATTCCTCAAGCAATCATTCTGATTTCTTCACAAAATAAAAATGGGCTGATGGGAGTACCATTGGTTTTGGGTAGTGTCATCAATCCCCCCCAGTATGACAGAGGACTGGCCCCAACTGCACTTCTCCATGGGGTCAAGCACAGAGAGAAAACCAGAACTGAAATTCACCAACACACACATCTGCTTCCCCCAGGCTCAGCTTAACACCACGCACTCCATGATGCATCAGCTGGAGCTCTCCCCCTTGGAGGGGGCACCACTTCCTACCATCGCTCCTTCTGTGTCCCACCCTGTGTCTCCAAGGTTCTTTATCCCTTTTTTAAACCTTGTGCCTTCCCTTCAGAGCCACACAGGAGCCTCCAGACTGGAAGATACCACATCAGCAAAAAAAAAAAATTAATTTTCTTTTTATTGATGGAAAAGTGTTCTTGCATCTTCTCAGTGGGATAAAAAGCACAACTGACCATCATGCCACCAAGGCTTCATATCCACCCACAACCAGTGGCCATCAGAGCTTATGGAATCAGCTTGGGCTGTCAAATGACACTGAAGAAACATTTTAAGAACTATCAGTTTATTAAGGTGTAAACGTTCTGCAAAATTTGGAACAGTGAAGAGATACCATTGTTTTTTAAGCCGTAATGCAGTCATTTAAAGCTAGATGCTCAAAAAGCCTGTAGAGTTCCCTTGATGCTGTGATTAAGTGATATTTTTAACAAGGCTTATTAGCAAATTTCTGAAAGGAAGTTGATCATTCTTATGGATATCATGAAGAATGGACAGAAGCTTGAGAAGATTTGCATGCAGAATCTCTCAGACCTGCATGGAGAGAGTAGATTGACATCAGTCACCTTCAACTGTAATTATTTTAGGGCTAAAAACCAGCTTCCTCAGAACATTATGACTGCAGCATCCCTGCAGAACCACCTTCCAGTGAGATTCAGGTAAAAATCCTGCAGAAACTACTTTTCTGTCCCCTCCTTGGTAGAGTTCAGAGTTCAACAAGAGGATCCTTGTTCTCCACCCCAGAGAGTTTGTCTTGCTCTCAACTCTTTCCATGCCAGCTCAGTAAATCCTCATCCCCAGACCACAGTGAAGTCACCCACATCCCACCTCTAGCCAGACTTGGCATCCCACACCCATCTCCCACCAACCAAAGCCATGTGGGCACAGTACATTTCAAACCCTGCCTTGGGGCCAGGTTTGGACCCCCAAAGGTGAGTGAAAAACCAGAGGAGTGACTGGATACAAATTTTTAGTGGTCTGCAGGAGCCGGGGCATTTCCTGTAAGGTCCTGTGTCCCAGGCACAGATCATCATTATCCAGCCTCTAGCAGGGCACATAACAATGGTGTTTCAACCAGAGTTACGTCAGCTGGGCCACATATTCAGTTTCTTTTCCCTATCAAGTGTTAAACTAGAATTTCCTTGCTAAATACAGATCAGTTACAGGCAGATAGTTTGAAGAACTTGGAGACCTCAGACTGAGACACCGGTGAATAAATCCAGAAGTGTTTCTGGTTTGTGCCTCATGAATCCCACATGGCACTGCTCTGCCACAGGGTTAACCAGCCAGCCACCCACCTACCATGGGGATCTCCAGTACAGCGACTTCCTCCTCCTCCCCTGACAGGAGGCAGCACTGCAGGGCCTGAGGAAGCTTTAAGGGACCTGCTGCAACTCTCTGCGGTTTCTAGCTGACACAGCATCAACATGCAGGGAAGATTTTTTCCAAATATCTTCTTTTTTTGGAGCAAAAGACTCTTGTAGGCATGGGATGGCCAAAACAAGACCAAAATAGTGAGCAGAAGGAGTGTGGGAAGAGCTCTGTGCCCCAAATCAGCACTAATACGATCTACTTTTTGTGTGGGGTCGCTTCTGTTCCTAAGCTTTTCAAACTCTCTCCACCTACAGAAATGGGTCTGTGTTACCCTTACTAGCATGGCACGCAGCATCGTAATAACTCACCGTGGATTATTCCAGACACAGCTCAGAAGTCTGGTTCTGCAGGAAAGAAGTTCAGTGTGTTAGACCTGGGGGCAAATGGCACCCCCCCTCCCCTGTCCCCACCAGGTTCTGCCCCAGAAACAGCCCCCGTGTGGTAACCAGAAAGCTGCGCTCAGCTGTAGCTGAGGCTAGGTCACCACCATCAGCCCCAACTGCTGCGTCCTTCTTTATATTCACACAACACAAAGCCAAAATTCACTGCATGACCCATCGCCTTCTAGTTAAATTCACTGAGGCAGAGATCGGATGATATGGCATCACCAAACCCCTATGGATTAACACCAAGGAGTGTCCTCTCTGAATCCTTCACAGGTAAGTGTAACAGCCTTTTCAGCTAAAACCAAGATAATTTTCCATCTCTAACACAAGACTTTCAAACCCCACTCAGTTACAACACCCTGCTTCCCAGGAAAAGGAACAGAGACAGCATGAATATAAAGCGAGGAGCTCCAGCGTGCAGGAGGAAGGCGCAGCATACCCCATCGGTAAATCTGTGGCTCCGCCATGGTGGAATGCTCCACCCTGCAAGTGAAGGTGTCACCACTTGTGGGGGTGAAGGGCACGTAGACCAGGCGCTGGAACTGCCACTTCTCGTTGAAGGACAAGTCCCCGTACTGGACGCCGGGAATGGGCGCCCCGTTCTTCAGGAGCTGGATGTCAATCTTGGGTGGGTGAAAGCCAGCGACGAAGCAGTGGAGGACGTTCTCCTTTCCCTCCTCGGCGCGTGAACGGGCGTAGACTTCGACCTTCGGCGCCTCTGGAGAGAGGGGCGAGGGCGCGTGAGAAGCGGGGCTGCAGTGGGCATCGCCCACTCAACGCTCGCCCACCCACCCGGGCACAACGATCCGGACCCGCCGGACCCCGCGGCCCCTCACCCCCGGCAGGACCGCCCCAG
>JAHLSL010000053.1:574200-586633 GCA_025920805.1 Petroica traversi | reverse complement strand
TCGGGGGCGCTGCGGGGCCGGGCCCGTGTGCGAGGGGTTGCCCGGGGCATCCTCTAGGTTTGGTAAAAATAGTGCGGAACACCCCCAAATCCCCCAGAATACAGGGGTGGGGGCGATGCTTCTGGGCTTGTGCCTTTTCAAGGGGAATCTCGTAGGGGAGCTGCGGAGTGGGAGCTGCGGGCCGGGTGCGGGTCACGCCGTGGCACCCGTGCCTGAATGGCTGAGAAGGGGCTTGTGCTCGGCTACTCTCCGATTTCCTGGGGTTGTAGCCTCTCCATTCCTGCAGACCCTCTGCCTAAGGCATGGCTGGAGCAGCCTGCTCTGGTGGAAGGTGTCCCTGGTGGAACGAGGTTCGCTTCAAGGTCCATCAGGACCATCCTACAGTGGCAGCCACAGCTCAGCCTCTCTGCTCTGTAGCTTGTGAGGCTTCTCTGGGGGAAGAAGCCCCATCTGCCTTCCCCCAGCATCATCAGCTCTGGTCCTCTCAACTTCCAGAGGGTGCTGGCATGGCTGCTGTGGTACCTTCAGTTTGAGACTGAGGGTGGGGTGGGGGGTGAGGTGACAGGAGGCATCCAGTGTCCCCTGCTCACTCGTGCTTTGTGCTGGGCTACAGGAGGGTCGTGGAGGATTTGGTGGTGCTTGTGCAGCAAACCAGGTGCTGCTGCACAAATCCATGCTGAAGGTGGAGGTGTGAAGGGTGTCAGAGTCTTTTCTTGTTTCCAGCAGTCTCCTGTACAGGAGGTCCAGGTTGCTGAAGGCTGTTGGCATTAACTCCTGCTGGCATTGTCCCAGGTTTGCTCCAGGCAGTGACCAGCAGGCAGGAGGCGAGTTAAAACATTGGCTCTTGCTTTTGCAAGCTGAATCCCAGTCAGCCACTGGCTTCTGTTCCTTGGGATCAGCAAGAATCTCAGCTAGAGGGGCCACAGAAGCTCTTCCAGCAGCCTGGAGGCTGGAATGCTGTGGGGTTGATTCCCTGAGCTCTGTGAGCTTCTGCCCACCTCACCCAGACTTTTTCCAGCCTGTCTGATCCAGCTGGCAGCACAGGAGGAGTTGGTGTCTGTGGCAGGAAGTTCTCCTGGAACACTCTGCAATTTTCTTGCCTTGGAAGGCCTCAAGCAGGAGATTGTGGCCGTGACCAAATGAACCTGCTGGGAGTGGCCTGGCCAAGCTTCTCCTGCCACTGACAGAGATGGAGCCATCTCTGCCCTGCTTCTGGTGCAGCTCCTGCCTGGTATCTGTGGGCTGTGCTTGTGTTTCCCCTTTGCAGCAGGGAAAAAGCGATTTGGGGGAATGTGGATAGATTGTGACCTTGTGAGGGTGAAACTCACACTGCTCTGGGCAAAACAACAGCTGGACTGTGTGTTTGGAAAGCTGGGACAGTTCAGCCCTGGACTTGCAACAGGAAAGTGCTGGTACCTATGGCAGGCACCAGGTCACTGAGGTGGTCTGGAATTTCTCAGGACCTTTCTTTGGTGAAGAACTGGAGGATGTAGGAGGTGGCTTGATGGTTTGTGGCCCACCAAGAGGGGTGAGCACGGAGTACCATGGGCTCCCTGTGCTGGAAGGGGAGGCTGGTGAGCCACAGCAGCTTATCAGGTGTTTGGTTTTGTTGTGGAAGCCACTGTCATATCTAATACTTGACTGTTCTTGTGACCTGGTGGCTTTGCTTGCCTCTGCCCTTGAATGTTAGGAAAACACGTTCTGGGAAAGCAGGGGAGGCAGATCTGTCTGGTGTTCAGATGGCTCAGCAGCACCTGGGCATTGCCAGCAAGGAAGTGTTTGGGTCAGACCTGAGCAGAACCAGAGCTGGACCTCACCTGTCTGTTGGCAGAAGTTGGATCCCTGTGTGACCACAGCCCTTCCTAGGGATGCCCCAAGGATCAGGTCTCCCCATACAAGTGCTGCTTCCCTGGGGTGAGAGTCAGGCTGGCCTGGGGGGACCTCTGCCCACACACCTGATGTTGAGAGGTGCTGAATCCAGCCCCAGAGACAGCTGGTGTCATGTCATGGGCTGATCTAACCAGGCCACAGCTCCTCTGGTGCAACAGATGGAGAAGTAGGAAAAGGGTGTGGTGCTTTCATATCTGAGGAACTAAATTTAAGGCAAACTGGGAAGCAGCTGTGGGAGAAAACTGCGTTGTCCCTGTGCTGTGGGGCTCTTTATGAACCTGAAGATTTCCTGGGGGTGCAGAGGAGCTGTGTGAGCTCTTTACTCATAGGTTCCCACTGGTACCACTCCTCTTGTTGGCTTGGACACTACTCTGAAGGACCCTGGGTGCCTGGGAGATGTTTGGCATGGGGGTCTCTGCTCCCTGCTCTCCATCTCTAACGAACATTGCTTGTGCCTTTGACTGCTGTGATCCAAGCTGGGAGCAGTCCCTCCTCTGGGAAACCATCCTAAAATACAGGAGCTCTTGCCATTGAGTGAGTGCTTCAATGGCCGTTTTGTTTTTACCACCCAAAGACACAAGCCCACCTCAAAGAAAAGCTGCCTCAGCATGACTTCAGGTGCAGTGGAATCTGATGGTGCTTCCCTGCTGGAGAGAGTGCCAAGGAGATGCTGGTTTGGAGTCTGTTCTTATAGAGTTCCAGTCACTGCCCATCAAAGACCTGTTCTGTGCTGGGACCTACAGAATAGCACCTGCTGTCCCCTTCTGTCTGCCTGCAAAGTGAGGGATGATTTGGGATGCAGGCATCTGTGATAGGAATGCTGGAGCAGCTCTGTCTTCTTGTGGGGAGGACTGCTTGGCATAAAAGCTCTGGGGTAGGCTGTCCTCTTGTCCCCAAGCCTACTCCCAGCAGCCAGGATGGTCCTTTTTAGGGTGGAAACTGGCTCAGAGTTTGGTGTGACACTTGTCCTTCAAAGAGGTAGAGAGGGTGATGCTGAAGGGTGGGTGGAAGGGCACAGGGTGGGGTGATGAGGAAGGTTTTTGCTCCTCCATCCCTCAGTGTAAATGACCTTGTGTCTCTGACCTTTTAATCCTCTCACAGAGCAACTCCCCGTCCCTGAATGCAAAATCTCCTCTCCCAGTGAGCAGCTCCTCCAAAGAGAATGGGGTTCATGTGGAGCAGGATGATCGGGACCTATTTGCAGGTGGGTCTGTGTGTGCTGGGCCTCTCTCAGCTGCAGGCCTGGAGTGATAGTCCTAAAACATCCATCACCAGAAGCAGATCATAAGTCCTTGTCTCAGACACACATTTGAGTCTGCTTGCTCTGGTGTTGTGTTCCGGAAGGTCAGAGCAGCCTCCTGTCCTGTGACAGGACTCACTGTTTGGGAGCTGAAGATTAAAATGGAGGTTGCTTTTGTTGCCTTAAGCCCTGAGGTGGTGAGTGTCTCCTCAGAGTTAAAGGATTTTCCTTCTCCACCTTCTCCTGACTCCTGTGAGTGGAGGAAGTGCCTCTAGTAGAGACCTGGCTCTGTCCCCAAAGAAACACAACCCTCCTCAGCAGGGAAAAATGAGGAGGGTCAGACATTTCCCATCCCTGGCATGATGGGCTGAGAGTCAATTCTGGACACTTCTGCTAAGAGGTGGAAGTTTTGACATCCTCCAGGTGGAGAAGTGGCCTCAGAAGGAGCCTTCCTCCCAGGCTGGCCCATGTGCCAGGTAAAATCTGCCTTGGCTTTAGCTGCTCCAGGGTGCAGCTTCTCTAGCACACAGCAAGGAGGTGATCAGTGAGAGGTGATGCCTGGCTCCTCTGGAATAAGAAGTTCATTGGATTAACATAATGTTCTCCAGCAGGATTGATCAAATGCTCTTAACTGCAGTGACGATGCTTTGTCGTGTTCTTCCCAGTGCTTACAGGTGTCCTCTCTATGGATTTCTCTGCTAATTTAGACTATTGTTACTTCCTAGATCCCATGAATCAGAGAATATCGTAATTGCCTTTCCAGAAATCCCGAGAGAGAGGCTGACCCTTGCAAACTTCTTTTGACAGATGCCACTGTGGAGCTGTCCCTTGACAACACTCAGAACAACCAGAAGGAGGTGGCCAAAGCATCCAGTCCTTCACCCTCATTAGATATAGCAGCAAGTTCTTCTAGAAACCTTTCCAAGAGCTATGAGGAGGTGAGAATTGCTCTTCAAAACTGTCCTGCAGGTTTCTTTGGCAGGATCCTGTCCATGTACTCAGTTGTAAACATGAATCTTAAATGATGTAATTAATATGTAATTGCCTTATTGAATGCCCTGATTTGCATCTCAGGCCATCAGTCTGAGACTGATACCACTGGAGCAGGGCTCAGGCCAGCCTCGTGGCATTCCTGCTTGTATGGGGGTCCAGATTGCTTCCAGAGCTGTAATAGTGGTGGATCTGGTCCTGAGGGTCCAAGCTGTGAATCAGAGCTCTGCATTTTCATCTGGGGGCTGAGCAGTTTGTGCATCAGTCTGGGCAGGTACTGGGGCAGGAAGGACAAAACCGGTTTGGGATCCTTGCCTGGAAATGATGAGGAGCTGCAATGTGTTACAGAATGGTCCTGGCCAGACTGAGGTGCTACAGGTGCCCTGGCAGGGGGACAAGCTCATCATAATGATTTGGTGTGGGTTGAACCCTGGTTTCCTGGTTTTGACTGGCTGTTCCTCTGTGCTTTCTCCAAACAGCTGGAGGAAGAGGAGCAGGAGGACAAATTTGACCTGACTGTGGGAGTGAGTGACCCGGAGAAAGTTGGTGAGTTACCCTACAGAGTGAAAGGATTTAGGGGAGCCAGGCTTGGCCCTGCAGCCCCAGCCTCTGGGCTGTCTCTGAGCACAAACCTGATCCTTGAATAACATCTCCAAGTCTTCCTCTGCCATCTTAAAGAAACAATGCTGCACAAAGCCCAGGATAAGAGCAAGCAAGGCAGAGGCAGGTTCTAGAAAGCCTGGACCCAGGTTTTTGGGGTTCTTGGTGCCTGGCACTGTGGTGACCAACTTGGCATGACCTCCAGGCAGCACTGCCCTGTATGGAGCAGCCACGGGGTAGGGAAAATTCCCTTAACCTGAAACTGAGTGCATTATTCTCTGGCTCATTCCCTGGAAGCTGGGCTTGCCAGGGAAGCAACTCTGGCTGCAAAATAAGAAGCAAGAGGGTTTCTGTTTTTTTGAAAGAGGGGTCAGAGTGTCATGACCAGCCACGTGGAAGTTCCCGGGGTGCAAAAAACCCAAGGTGACATCTGATTCCAGCCAGCAGAGCAGCCTCATGAGTGGCAGCTTGTTTCCACTCCATGGCTTGTGATCCCTGGGGCTGGGAGGTGTAAATCAGACACATCTTAAAGGTAGCACCAGAGCCCAGAGGATGCCCTTCAGATGAACTGCCAGGTGAACAAGGGGATTTCTGTGTGAGCTGGAGCAAACTGCCTGTGGTTTTCCAGGATCCAGCCCCATGCAGCCTGACTTGCATCCTGTGAATAGACTGTTTCATGTGCCCCACAGCCTCGGAATTGTTGGGGTCTGAGCAGATGTGTGGAGCCAGCCCAGACGCTGCTGGCACAACAAGTGCCCAATTGTCAGTGCTGGCTCGTAGGAAGTGTGGGGAGGGATAAGCAGGTTGGGAAGTGGCTGCTGGGCAGGAGTCCAGGGCCATGCAGTGGGATGCTGCCTCTGGTTTTGCAGGAAGATCCAGGGCTCCATTAGACCCAAAATCAGGATTACTGAGGCAGGAAAAGGTCGGGAGCCTTGTGTTTTGTGTTCAGGGAATAGCAGAAAGTGCTGATGTTGTGATCCCAACACCTCATTTGTTTTCCGTAGGGGATGGCATGAATGCCTATGTAGCCTACAAAGTGTCAACACAGGTATGTCTAACTGCTCTATGTCTCATTTTCCATTAGTTTTCCATGCTTGAAGGCAGCTGGACTGTTTGTCCTTAGCCAAGCCAGCAGTGACCTAAATAAACAGGAGGCCTGAATGCCTTGTTCTGTGGATTCAGCAGTTATAATCCACAAAGGATGAGCCTATCTGAGGAACAGGGTTGGAATCTATTTGAAAGGAGACTGGCTTTATTTTCACAGCCAGTTTCCTCTTTGTAATCTTGGCTGGTAGGGATGCTCAGCATTGGAGGGAGCAGCAGGAATGGCATCCATTGGGAGAGTCCCTGAGCCCAGGGCTGCTGCTGAAGGTTCTGTGCCAGCAGCATCAGATTGAGCTGAACTGAGCTCAGCACTCTCTGCAGAGCTGCTGCTGTAGTTGCACTCACATCAGGACCTGTTTTCCTGAGTTTCTCTGAGAAATGCAGCTGCTGGAGTGCTTTGGAGTACTGTTCTGGGCTCTGGAAAGTTGCTCCAGCTGCCTGTACCATGGCTGATGGGCTACAGGCACCTGGTGGTCTGAAGAAGAGACCTGATGACTTGTTATCCTTAATTCCTGCTCTGCAAACTCAGTCCAAAGCACTGGTGGCCCCTGTAGTCTTTAGGTGGTCTGAGGGGTGTGTCCTATTCCCATGTGGAGCAGAAATGATGGGATTAGGCAGTGGGCAGGGCTTACTAAGCAGCCCATGGCTGCAGGACCAGCTGCTTGTTATTTAGTGCCATTAATGCTGCTGCTGGCTCCAAGGAGAACCCAGCTGGGAGGGAAACTGGAAAATCTGGGCCAAAACTTGCTCTGCTCTCTGCTCACGTCTTGCAGAGCTGGTACTGTCCCACTTCACTCCAGAGGTGCCAGCAGGCAGAGCTGGCAGGGCCAGGCTTTCCTGGGGGAATGTGACCCAAGTGTCATCTCTTCCCCAGACCAGCATGCCGATGTTCAGGAGCAAGCAGTTCTCAGTCAAAAGGAGGTTCAGTGACTTCCTGGGGCTCTATGAGAAGCTGTCGGAGAAACACGCCCAGAACGGGTTCATTGTCCCTCCACCGCCTGAGAAGAGCCTCATAGGTGAGTGAGGTGCTGCACAGCACCAGTGCTGGTCCTTCTGATGGTGAGCTCTGTGCCTGAGAACAGGCCTGCAGCAGTCTCAGGGCTGACAGGGAAGCTGCAGACTAAACGGGGAAAATAACCTGGGTTCTGTGGCACAGACAAAGCTCTGGCTCCATACTTGGACCTCTCTACATAAATCCTTGATGGAGTTTACAGACACCTCCACACCTGCCTGGTGAAGAGTAAAACCTCTGTGGTGTCACTGAATTGCTGTTCACTGGAGTCCAGCCCATTGCTTTGCCTCTTTCCTGCATGTCAATTCCTTAGGTTTGAGCAGATTTCAAATTTCCAAAGTCTAATTCCAGTTGTAAGATTCCCCTCCTCCACTGTCACCCTGATAGTCTGTAATAAACCACTTTGCCTTGTGTGTGGAATTTAGAGCAGCTCATTAATCACCTCTTCCTTCTGTGCTAGGCATGACCAAAGTGAAAGTTGGGAAAGAAGATTCCTCCTCTGCAGAGTTCCTAGAAAAACGTCGGGCTGCTCTAGAGAGGTATGACCCCATTGACTGTCCCTGAACTGAGAGGGGGACCTCAGAGAGGTCTGGCAGGTCTGGTCTTCATGGTGGCATCACCAAATCCCCCAAGGAGGGAGGAGAACTGGTGAATGACTTAGAACTTTTGTTGGCTCTGATTTCCAGCTTCCTAACTGCTGTTCTGGGGTAAATACCAAACTGTGTTGCTGTGATGGCTCAGAGCCAGGTTTGCTACAGCCAAAGTAACTCCTGGAGCTGTTCCTCCCACAGGTACCTACGGAGAGTGGTCAGCCATCCAACCATGCTGCAGGACCCAGATGTCAGGGAGTTCTTGGAGAAGGAGGAGGTCAGTAGTGTAGAGTAAGGAATCCTTGGAAGGGCTGAAGGACCTGGTACTTGAGCACTTAATGAAGCAGGAAGTGGTAGAACCTGTAGGAGTGAGAATGGGAGTGGGAACTGGTGTTGACACCAGGTGCCCAAAGCTGCAGAACGATCCCCTCAGCTGGACATGAGGGAGAAAATAAACAGAAGACTTGTGGGTTGAGGAAAGGGCAGGGAGATACCACTCAGCAGTTACCTCATGGGCAGCACAGAATCATGGCTTGGGCTGGAAGGGACTTTAAAACCCATCTCATTCCATCCCCTGCCATGGACAGGGACACCTTCTGCTATCCCAGGTTGCCCCAAGCCTCATCCACTGGCCTTGGACACTTCCAGGGATGGGGGAGATACAGCTTCTCTGGGAAACCTGTGCCTCGTCACCCTCACAGCCAAGAATTTCTTCCCAATATCTCATCTCTCCCTGCCCTCTGGGAGAATTGCCCTTGTTCTGTCACTCCAGGCCTTGTTCAGAGTCCCTGTGCAGCTCTCCTGAAGTCCCTTGGGCACTGGCAGGGGCTCTAAGGTCTCCCCAGAGCCTTTTCTTCTCCAGGTGAACACCCCAGCTCTCCCAGTCTGGTTCTGTCTCCTATTGCAAAGCAAACTTCTCCATTCCTTTCCAGCTTCCAAGAGCAGTAGGCACCCAGACCTTGAGTGGAGCAGGAATAATGAAGATGTTCAACAAAGCCACGGATGCTGTCAGTAAAATGACCATCAAGATGAATGAATCAGACCTCGTAAGTGTCAGGGCACCTCTGAGCTGTCCCTGTCCTCGCTCCAGAGCCACATGCTCTTCCCAGCTCCAGCTTTGGGTGCAGGGAAAACCCCATCTGTGGGAATCAGCTCTGGATTTCCCCATTGCAGTGGTTTGAGGAGAAGCTGCAGGAGGTGGAGTGCGAGGACCAGCGGCTGCGGAAGCTGCACGCTGTGGTGGAGACCCTGGTGAACCACAGGAAAGGTGACTGGATCAGCACGGCATGCTCTGGAGTTTGGGCTGGGACAGTCACCCTGTGCCAAGCCTTGGGGGGGTCACCAAGGCCAGGTGTCCCAGGGACACTTCCAATTAGGTGGGACAGTGCTATAAAGGACTCTTTGTCTCTTCCTCCTGGGAAACAGATGAAAAATGGTCACCCCAGCTCTTCTGGGATGGTAGTGTGGAAGGGAACCTGTGTCCTGTGTGATCACAGAATCCCAGGATGGCTTAAAGTCCATCTTGTTCCAACCCTCATGCTATGAGCAGGGGCACCTTCCACTATCCCAGGTTGCTCCAAGCCCTGTCCAACCTGGCCTTGGACACTTCCAGGGTTGGGGCATCCTCAGCTTGTCTGAGCAACCTGTGCCAGGGCCTCAGTTCCCTCACAGAGAAGAATTCCTTCCCAATATCCCATCTAACTCTGTCCTCTGTCAGTGGGAAGCCATTTCCCCTTGTCCTGTCCCTCCAGGTTCCTGTCCCAGGTCCCTCTCCATCTCTCCTGGAGCCCTGTTAGGCACTGGCAGGGGCTCTGAGGTCTCTTCTCCAGGCTGATCAACCCCAATTCCCTCAATCCTCTAGGGCTGAAGGCTGCTGTAGCAAGCCTGAGCAGAGATCACCTTATTTATTCCTTCTGAGACATCCTCTGGAAGTGGGGAAGTTTTCCTCCCTCTGTATATTTTGACTGACTCTTGCTAAGCTCTGCCTGTCTTCCTGCTGAGCTGCTTCCCTTCTCCTCATGGCTGGAAGCTGCTAGCTCTGACTGAGCCAGTACTGCTCTTCCAGCTGGGATTTCCTGGAGCTATGGAAAGGCAGCTCCAAGGGCTGAAGCCTCTGCTGGGGAGCACCTGGTGCAGCCAGGCCCATCTCCTGACCCTCATCCCATTCCCCAGAGCTGGCACTGAACACAGCCCAGTTTGCCAAGAGCCTGGCCATGCTGGGAAGCTCAGAGGACAACACAGCCCTATCCCGGGCATTGTCCCAGCTGGCTGAGGTGGAGGAGAAGATTGAGCAGCTGCACCATGAACAGGCTAACAATGACTTCTTCCTCCTGGCCGAGCTCCTGGGGGACTACATCCGCCTGCTCTCGGTTGTAAGGGTAAGGACTCCTTTGCTCCTGCTCCTTGTACCCATCCTTAGGCTTAGGGATGCCAGGAGGTCTTCCAAACTCAAGCACAGGACATGGCAAAGGGCATGCAGGGCATGGCCTCTTCAGGCAGAGGGAAAACTTGCTGGTTGTCCAGGTGTGCACTGGTTATGTTGGAGAATGGTTGCAGGTGAGGCCTGGCCATTCTGCTGTTTTCCAGAGGGGATGTGCAGCAAGTTCATGCTTGTGGGAGACCCCAGCCCTTCCAGAGGTGAAGGCTGAAGCTGTGAGCTGGTAACCTGTGATACAGGTGGTGAATCACCTGCCAAGTGCCTACTGTAGCAGTGCCGGAGTCCTGATGCTCTTGAATTTTTTTCTAATTGGCTTTCATAACTCCACACAGCCCATCTGGTGCACTGGGAAGAAGCAGTCCCATGGGAGTAGCAAGTTTAGCAGGCTGACCCCTTCCTGCTGCAAATACATCCTGCCACAGAGGCCAAAACACCATATCCTTGTTTCACTGGTCCATGTGGGAGCTGTGGATGCTCCAGAGCAGGACCCAGTCTGTGTTCTGGCTCAGCTGTGGTCCAGGACCTCCAGTGTCCCCTTGTCAGGAGACTTCTGCCCCTCCTTCCCTCCAGGGAGCCTTTGACCAGCGCATGAAGACCTGGCAGAGGTGGCAGGATGCCCAGACCATGCTCCAGAAGAAGAGGGAGATGGAGGCCAGGCTGCTGTGGGCAAACAAACCTGACAAGCTGCAGCAGGCCAAGGATGAGATCTCGGAGGTAGGGAATGGAGCCTGGGGTCTCTGCTCTGTTCCTGCCCTCTGTGCTCCAGTGGGGGACCTGGGCTGGGGAAGGAATTTTCTGGGCTGGGGAGCACCTCCTGAGCAGGAGGGACAGATGTCTGTGGTCAAGTTGCACCCAGGGCTAATCCAGCCTTGAGTGAGGCTGCAGGAGGGGCTGCTCTGTTCCTGCCTCCCATGACCTCTGTGACAAGGGCTGGAAGGGCTGGGCTCTGCTCCTGCAGCACTCCTCACATGCACAGCCGTGGCTCCAAACCTCCATGGAGAGCGGGGCAGGAGTTCCTTCTGCCCCCCAAACAGTCTGCACCTCCTGTCTCTGCAGTGGGAGTCCCGGGTGACACAGTACGAGAGGGACTTTGAGCGGATTTCTGCCGTCATCCGCAAGGAAGTGATACGGTTTGAGGTACGTGTGGGGCTGACCTGGCCTCCTGCCCCTCCTGGCACTGCAGCATCCCCAAATCCCTAAGTGATGTGTGAGCTGGGGCATTGCTGAGGGCTTTTGGCTAAGAGGGGACTTCCCCACAGGGAATCTGTTAAAATGAAAGTGGGTGGGCAAAGATCCTGTGTCCTTTGTGCTGGTCTCCTCGTGGGACCCCAGGAGGAACAGGAAAATCCCGGTGGTTTCTCCTTCCCCCTTCCAAAATATGGAGGCTTTTGGTGGTTGGCCCAGCCTCATGCCCATCTCTTGCAGAAAGAGAAATCTAAGGACTTCAGAAACCACGTCACAAAATACCTTGAGACATTATTGAACTCTCAGCAACAGGTGAGTGGTTCCTGATGTGGTTTTATGTCCAAGTTCAGGCCAAGCTTGTGAATCTCTCAAGCATGGCCAACCCCCACTCCCCCTACTGCAGCTCCATCCTGAAGGCTCCTGACTTTCTCCCTCTCCTCCCTGCAGCTGGTGAAGTACTGGGAAGCGTTCCTGCCTGAAGCCAAGGCCATTTCTTAATTGGACTGAGCAACAAACCTGGATTTTTGCCTTTTTTTTTATATACACTATACCTCCTCCTCTTTTCCACGTGAGCGACCCTTTGTTCCACATGCTGGAGCTGTTAGAGGTGTCACCCCCAGACGTGCAGCTTGCAAGCAGTAACTCTTCTAACTGTATATTTTTCATTTAGCAACATATATTTTCTTACTGAAGAGAAAGTAGTTTCCTGCTTCCAGACCAGACCCGCAGCCAGGGGGTTAATGAGATCTGGCAAATATCTATTTTTCAGGCTGGGTTTTAAGGCTCTAATGAATTATCTTACTCCTGCAGTGCCATTAAAGTTCTGAAATAAAACTTGTATCAGGGCAAACAGGCTCTGGGTGTTAGGGGTGGGAGTGGGGAAGGATAACGGTGCATCCTGTGGAGGGCGAGGGAGGCAGTGGAGCTTCCCCCGTGTTGTGAAGATCCAGAGGTGACCTTGGGCACTGCTCTGGCCACCTGTTCCCACTCCTGATTAGGCTTTGGCTCTCTGCCTTTCCTCCAGTGGGAGCCCGTTTTAGGATCTAAGCTCAGCGGGGCTCTGTAGCAATCCCAGTTTGTGGCATTCCCCAGAAATCCATGATGGAACTCTAAGGGGTGTGGTGCTCCTACCCCTCCTTACCCGGGGGTAGGTTTGCCCCTTTCCCCTCTCCCCAGCCTTGCGTGTGGATTTTATTAAAACCGATACCCCTTCTGCGTTAAGAAAAAGCAACTTGGGCTGACTTCCCTCTTTCCTTTCCCCTTATCCCTGTAACCCGGCTCCCTGCCTCCTCCGCGCCTCCTCCCCCTGTGCTGTGCCGGGCTGGGGCCGCCGGGCGGTCTCCGCGGTGCTCGGGGACCGTGTCCCCGCCGGGGCGGTCCCTCCC
>JAHLSL010000053.1:456110-561700 GCA_025920805.1 Petroica traversi | reverse complement strand
CAGCGTCCCTGCTTTGTTCCC
Source organism: Petroica traversi (assembly GCA_025920805.1). NCBI lineage: Eukaryota > Metazoa > Chordata > Aves > Passeriformes > Petroicidae > Petroica > Petroica traversi. Next base: position 561,679 of record JAHLSL010000053.1, on the reverse strand, counting down.
GGTGTGTCCCGGGTGTGTCCGGGCAGTGTCCCTGCTTTGTTCCCGGTGTGTCCCGGGAGTGTCCGGGCAGTGTCCCGGGTGTGTCCCCGGTGTGTCCGGGCAGTGTCCCGGTGTGTCCCGGGTGTGTCCCCGCTTTGTTCCCGGGGTGTCTCGGGAGTGTCCCGGGCGTGTCCCAGTTTGTCCCCAGTGTGTCCCCGGAGTGTCCCTGGAGTGTCCCGGGTGTGTCCCTGCTTTGTACCCGGTGTGCCCCGGGTGTGTCCCCACTGTGTACCCGATTTGTCCCGGGTGTGTCCCTGCTTTGTTCCCGGTGTGTCCCGCTGTGTCCTGGGAGTGTCCCCGGTTTGCCCCGGTGTGCCCCGGGTGTGTCCGGGAAGTGTCCCGGTGTGCCCCCGGGTGTGTCCCCGGTGTTTGCCCACAGCAGCAGCCGCAGTCCCCGGGGTAGGGGATGTTCCCACACTTGGAACCGGCTCCAAGGTTCCACGAGTGGGGAAATGCTCGTGGGACATCTCCCCCCTAACTCCCAGCCTGATTTGTACCATTTTTGGCATCAGCTTTAACCTCCCGTTCCCAAAGTTTGTCTTGGGAACGCATGCACTCTGATAAGGAGATGAACCTCAAAGGTTCCCTCCCTGACCCTTGGAAGCCACATCTCCACCTTTGAGATTTATCTTTTTGGGGATTGACACTGACCCAGACCTGATGAAAACCCAACTCCTCATGTTCGGGTAACTCTGGGATTTGCAAACACAGACTGGTTTGGCTTGGAAGGGACCTTTACAGGGCCAGCTCCTGCCATGGGCAGTGACACCTTCAGGGATGGTGCTAAGCTGAACATGGATACCTGCACCAGGCTGTGTGCTCCAGCCTGGCCTCTCTTCTAATTAAAAGGAATTTTGGCTTCTCTCACTCCTTCCTTCATTTCTGATCCCACAGGATAAAGGGGGGCAGGTCCCAGTACCCCTCTCTCTGGGTCCCTTCCCAAGGGCTGCCTCAGGACAAGGCATCCTGCATTCCAAGACAGCTGAAGTGGGAATGTGTGAGCCCAGGGAGAAGGGAAATCAGTGCCACCACGCCTTGGCCGAGCTCCACAGGGCTGGAAGCCCATGGCTGTGAAGCATGAAGTGTTCAGAAGTTCCCACAAGGTCCCCATGTGTTGTCCCCTCCAAGGGGAGCAGAGGGTGACACAAGTGCCCAGTACAGCCAAAGGAAGACAAAACACACGTGCCCTGGTCAGGCTGAGGTAATAAATACATCTATTCATGGAGAACAATGCAGCAGTGCAATGTTTTATTGAAAAAAAAATAATAATCATCTCACTTGATACCTCAGAAGACTGCATCGCAACGTTGGTGGGCCGAGAGCTGCGTCAGAGGCGCCAGGAGCCTCCAAGGGCCCTCCCCTTGCCCGGGGCCTCCGGCTGCCACAGCTCCAGCAAGGAGAGGAGGGATTGCCCAGGTTAATGCCCTACATCCTACCACAGCATGGCTGGCTCAGTCTGGCTGCGTCTCCTCATCACCTCCGAGCTCCCTGGGGACAGCGGTTCCCTCAAGCACAAGACTTGCTGGTAACCTGCTTTATTTTCTTTTTTTTTTTAATTTTTTTTGTTAAAAAGTCACCCCACATCTTTGCCCCTTTTTTTTTTTAAGAGTCCAACGTACGATTTTAGTGCAAGAGGGCTTGGTACAAGTGAGCATTACCAGCATGCCGTGGGGGGACAATCCTCCCCTACAAACACATCATTGTAGGATTAAAAGAACATCGTATCTCTGGAGAGAAGCTGTAGTGGGTCACCATGAAACAGCTTTCAAACCAACCCACTTAAAAACAAGGTCAGGAAAGTTTCTAAACAATCAAATACATTCACTTAAAAAAAACCAAAACAAAACAAAAAACCCCAAAAAAACAACGAAACAAAAGAAACCAAAAACATTTAGGAACAAAACCTGTTGAGATGGCCCCTTTCCACCCCGCCCTCCCTCACCCTGCAAACACTTACATATGCTGCAACTACAAGCTGCTCCTTGAGCGGAGGCAGCGAGGAATGACCAAACACGGCAGGAGATGCAGAAGGAATCGAGTTCTGGTGACAGGCACTTAGTGGGGCTTGGGAGGGCAGCAACAGAAGTGTCTCAGGGCCCAGCTCCATCGGCAGCGGGCAGGGCGGCTCCCCAGGGAGCTCCTGTGCCCCTGGACCCCCCTCCCAAGACACCAAACCATGGTTTCCTACAGCAGAGAGGGGAATGCCTGTGCCAGAGATGCAGCTTCTGGGAGCCCCTGGCAGCAGAGGAGTTTGGAAAGGTGGAATGTGCCCAGGGCTGCACGCCTGGCACGTGTGGGAGGTGAGGGGTGCCCTTCCTGCCCTGTTCCCACTCCAGCCCATGGCCCGGCTGGAGGAAAGCGCTTTGCTAAGGGGGAAGGAGGTGCCTGTGTGAGCCGAGGGCTCTGCGCCTCCATCGTGCTCACTGGGATAAGGCATGGAGAGAACGCAGCCAAGAATGGAGAAGAGGTGCCCTGCAGGGATCCTGGCCAGTAGGGAGGCTTTTCCACCCTGGCACCACAGCAGTGTCTGTCTGACTCAGGAATGCATGAGGAGCAAGCCCAGACCTCACTGCCCAGGCTCATTTCCTGCTCCTACCCAGTCAGGGAAACTGAACCTCCTGGCAATGTGCTCTGTGAACTCCAAGCTATGCAGATTATCCTTAAATCGAATAAACAATATTGAGATCTAGTCTCTCCCTTTCCTCCCTCCAGGATTTTGGGGTAAGCCAGGCCCGAGTTTATGACAAGTGAACCATTCCAGCCTGATTTGGTGTCACGCATGGAAAGACAAAGTTGAAGGAACCTACTCACAACCTCCCCAAAATGGCTTGAGTTCTCCCACAGCCCTGCCACCTCTCCAGTCCAGTAACCCCTGGCAGCCTCATCTCCTCCAATTTGGGAAAAGCTGCAGATAGATGCAAGATTTCATTGTTTTTCTAGGTGTGCAAAGCACCCCAAGCCCTTTCCTTGCTATTGGTTTGGCTCAAAGTGGTGCAGGAGAACCGTGGCTCTTCCAGGTGTGGGGGCGAACTTGCACCTGCCCCGTGCTCACAGAGAGGATGTGAAGGCTATTCCAGTCAAACCTATCTGACCATCGGGAGATGGGAACAGTGTTAAGGCATGAAGTATCCTCTCCCCTCCTGGGGATGCTTTGCTCCCACTAACAGGTTCTTGCAGAAGGTTCCCAACAACCCCAAGGAAGGATCTGAGAAGGCTGCCTGGCTGCCCACCGAGAAATGCCCACGCTTCAGGAAATGGCTGTTTCTCAGGAGCCTCAATCCTGATCTGCCTCTTAAACCAGCACAAATTTCTCTGGCTCAACAAAGCCCATGCCACTCCTTCTGGCCCACGCTGGGCATCAGCCTCGCGTCTCCCGGCCAGCTGGGTCAGGCATGGTGTAGGAAACCATGGAAAGGACATTCACTGGCAGCTAAGGAAGGGTGATTGGAAATTCAAGTATGCTTTCCTCAGCGTGCAGCCCAAGGTGGGCATTCGGAGCCCCAGACTGGCAGGAGGGTCATGGACATCCCCACTCAAGGGCATTTCCCTGCACCCCACCATCCCCCCTGCTGGATGTCTGCCTGCGCTGGCGTGGCCACGCAGAGATCCACAGATACAATGTGCATCTGTAAATGCTAAAAATAATAAAAAGTGCAAGGACGTCAGCTTCTTTAAAACAATCCACACTGCTCTGTTACTGTCAGAGGAGGGAAGTGTCAAGGGAGCCGGAAAAAAAACCCTAACTGGAACAGTAGATTGCAAATTTCTCACAGCTTGCACATTACAGTGTAACTGTTCCCAAGGAGCCACAGAGAGAACCTGTCTCTTCCTGCTAAAGCAGTCAGCCCCTTCTCCTAGCAACTCTCCTGCCTGCCCTGCATCCTTCTGCCCTCTCCACAGCCAATTGAGCCTATGGAATTTCTTCACTTAATTAAGAAGGGAGGAGGACAGAGGAGCAGAGTGCAGGGGAGGGAGGGGAGGAAAGTGAGCAGGAATTAAGCACAGTCCTCAGGTTTGCGTCAACGATGCCTTCGCCGTAAACAACAGGAAGGAGGGTCAGCCAGCCAGCCCCCTTCCCAAGGCGACCAAGACCTGAGCCAGCCACAGTCCTGGTCCCAAAAGGAGCTTCAGGCTTGGAGTGAACGAGGGAGACCATTCAGCAGATCCACCCCAGAGTGGTTTGTTTTGGAACGTTTTCTTCAATTTTTGGTTTAAAATGTCACTTGGTTTTTTTTTGTTTGTTTGTTTGTTTTTGTTTTTCTCTCTTCCTCCTATGCCTCCACCTCCTTCTCCTCCTCCTCCCTCCTAAAGAGAAGCCCCTTCCAGTGAGACAGGGCAGGAGCTGCAGGCGTGGTGATTCCTGCAAGGCCCAGGAGGCACGGGTCACTTGTGACGCTGAGCCGTCTTCTTCCGTTTCCTCTTAAAGAAGCAGCAGCACCTGGAGCACAAAGGACAAGGAGGGAGAGTCAGCCCTGCACCCGGCAGCCTGTGATGTCCCCAAGATGTCCCAACCATCCCCCCTCCTGTCCTCATGCAACAGCATCTCTGCCCGCCCGGCCTGGGCCCCACCACGCTGTGGGGCAGGTGCTGGTGGGTGGATGACACCACAAGCCTGGACTGGGACACCAGCCATGGCCACCTGGGGTGTCCCCAGAGTGCTGGCTGAGCTTCTCCCTCCCAGCCAGGCTTCTCCCTCCCGGACTCCACTGGAGCAGGAACACAAGGAGCCATCTGGGAAAGCAGTAAAACAGGGACTCAGGTGCTCCACTCCCTCAGTCCCACCCCAGAGGAAGTGGACTGGGATGGTGAGCTATGGCTGCTTTTCCCAGCCACAAGACACACAGTTTTCACCACTGTTCACTAAAAAAGCAAGTTCCAAAGAGACCTCGGCTCAGGGACCAGGTTTCTTTACTGAACCTTTCACGATAACCAGAGCTTCCACCTTGGATCAATCACTCAGTGCTGGGATGCAGAACCCCTGCTTCTTCCCCCATCCGATGTGAGGGTGGTGCACAGGATTAGGGGAAGCAAGAAGGATGGAGAGTGGAGGCTGAGGTGGGGAGAGGAACGCCCAACGCAGCTGAACCGTGAGGAGCGGTGGGTTTCCCTGTGGGATACACTGGGAGCAGTTGTCCAGATCCTGTACTTCTCCTGGCTTCCTACAGAATTCCTTTGCATTGAACATTTATCTACCTTTCTATCCTTAGCCCACTGTCAGGAATGCTCTGCACATCTGTGCAAGTTCTCCCAAGCTACATGTCTTTCTCCATCTGCTGGGACAACTGTCCCCAGAGAAGCCCAGGTGGTGCTGGAAGACTGCTCCTTCAGGCTGCTGGAAGGGATGCCTGGATAAGCAACCAGAGAAGACCACTGAGTCACAGAAGATCCTGAGTTGGAAGAGACCCACAAGGATCACTGAGTCCAACTCCTGGTTCTGCACAGGTCAGCCCCAAGAATCCAGCCTGAGAGTGTTGCTCCAATGGTCCCTGAGCTCTGGCAGGCAAACATGAGGATGCAAAGACTGTTTTTTCCTACAACCATCTGTTGTTGGCTAAAAACATTCCAAACCACTCTAACATCTTCTCCAAACTATTTTTCACTGTGTCCTTCATGGAATGTCAGCTTTATACCCCTGTCCCCTCAGAGCTGGAGGAACTCTCACCCAGGTGCTTGTCCCTGGGTGCACAAGCCTCACTCCGGGGTGCAAAAGCGATGGGGAAGCACGAGGGGCTGTGAACCGAGCCTGCCAGCACAGATCAACTGCTTGGGAGAACAAACAACTCTCCCTGTGATGTGGAGAGCTCCCACAGCCCCCCAAGAGGAGGGACCTCTCCCACTGCACAGACTGATGTCCATGATTTGTCTCTAGGCTCCTGAACAGGCCTAGTTTGGCGGTGGGATAAGGAGAAATGCAAAGCTCTTGTCCTTGCAGGGCAAGTGATGCCTCCACTGCTGCCCACCCACCCTGAAGTGTTTGTCTGCCACCTCAGCACCCCCGTCCCAGGCTGGAACCCCCATTCCAGGACTGCTCTGGCATTGTTGTCCTGGGCTATCTGCCCCCATCTCATGCTTTAACCTGTTGCAGTATTTCTTTCCCACAGTAGCCACCTTCCTTCATGGCTTGTGCGATGGTGAGTAAGGGGGACATCACAGGGAGAGGATGGAGGATGCATGAGAGATGGTTCTACATGCAGCGGGTAAGGGAAGAAGGGGCTGAGCAGCACTCGACTCCTTGGGCACCAAACAAAGGGAGATGACTGACTTCTGGCTTGTTTTTCTTGTGCTGTCTTTTTAGGCTATAACTCAGAGGTCCAGGGAAGGGTTCAGGAAAGGAAGTCCTGGCAGTTCAGACAGGCAGAGGCAAAACACCAAAATAAAAGGATAAGGCAGGCTGACAATTAAAGAACGTGATCTCTCTGCATGCAGATGATGCCCAAGAGAACAGCCCCAGACTACGACATACAGAGAAGCCAGAGATGCCAGAGGTATTGGAGGCGATGCCTATGGAGAGCAGGGCAGAGTCAGTCTCCCATCCAACAAGGACATTCCTCACCACACACGGCTTGGTCCCCTCACTCTGTGGTAATTTCCACCCATCAGCCCACCCTGGCACCTACAAACTCAGATCTGAGTGTCTGCTTGGTCCTCCACTTACTGGGTATGTGGTTTCCCCAAGGGCACCTCCTGAGACAACCTGAGATAACTGCTGCAGCTCCAAAACCCTGATAAAGCCCCAAGCTGGGCTTGGACCAGTGCTAATCCCAACCTTTCCACCCCTTCTTTCCTGGAGAAGCTGATTCACCTGCACCTCAGCTGGCTGGAAACCCAGCCCTCTCTGAGTAGGGGCTCTGTCACTAATGAGCATTCCCTGGCCTTGTCCTTCTCTCTGGCCTGTGCTTCTCCAAGAGGAGACTTCCCAAGGAAGTGACTGCCCTTCTCCTCGATACCCAGTGCAGGGTTTTCCCTTTGTAACCGTCTGTGTGAGGAATTCTTGCAAGAGGCTCAGCCAGCCTAGGCCCGACTCTGCCCAACTCCATCAGGCATCATCTGCTCATGGACGTAAACGTTTGGGGGAGATGGAAAGCCAATAGGAAAGGATTAAAATCCGATTTTGCATCCATCCATTCAGAGATCAGCCGAATCCCTCAGCCTATTGTGGCCGGTCACACACAGCCCATGCCCTCCCCAATATTGCGAATGGTCCTAAAATCAAAACAGCTCTGGGTTGGCTTTGATTTTGTGCCTTTTTAGTGTTTGGTGGGTTTGGTTTTGCCAACCCCAGTCTAGTCTGGTCCGCTCCCCCTTGCATGTGGACTGGAGAGAGGGACTCACCACAAGTTGAGCATTTTCAGGCAGCTACAGAGAGTGTAGAGAAAAAACACAGAAAGGAAGAAAGAGCGATTAGTTCACAGAGGTGGGATGGAAGCGAGTCACTGCAGCCATGCAAACACATGCAGTGCAGAGCGGCAGACACACACCAGGCCTGCCCGCTGCCCGCCCCAGCACTCACACCACTCTGCCCTCACCTCCTCCTCCGTGGGTGCCTCTGACAAACACCCATGCTCCATGGAGGCACCAGCCCCGTAAGGTTCTTATCTGGGGCTGGCATTAGAAAGGGACTCCTGGCCACCATCTGCTCTTGTGCCCTGCAGCTCCAGCAGCAGAAGGGCCTGATGGTGAATCTACAGCCGGGACCTGCTCTCCAGTGAAACCCACTGCTGGAATCCAGAGCTTTTCTCCAGCACACTCCAAGCAGAAGCATTGGCACGGCTCCTGGTGGAGTGCCAGGGAAAGCCCATCCCACGTCTGCTCATCATCTCAACACAGAGAACCCAGCTCCAGCTCCTGCCAGCTCTCTCTGGCATCCTTTTCTGCAGAGCAGAATCCCAAAGTCCTTTGCCCTTCTTGTGTGCCCAAGGGGATTTGTGATCAGAGATGTAAGGAAAGACAAAATCCTCCCTGTGGCAAGCAGAATGAAGTGATTTATGCTTGGGAATTACAAGAGACCCCAAACATGTCAGTGCAAAGCAGCTTATGCTCTGCTTCTCAGCACCTCCAAAACCAATCTGGGAGCACACAAGGAAAGGCTGGAGAGAGACAGGACAGCTCCATGTGCTGTGGGACAGGGCCTGGGTGGCACAGCTCCTTCCCACCTGACTTGGTATCTTCCCTGTACACAGAGTGGGGGCTGGACCTGGCCTCGCTGCACAAACATGGGCTCGAGATGCTCCTGGTTCTTCCTTGCATTGGGTTGTTGGATCAGAACTGTTGAGGATGACAATCTGCCCCATCCTAGGAGCCACATGCCTGCGGGGACCCCCTTCAGAGCCCATGATGCCAAACTGGTGATCTCTGCCAGCCACACAACCCATATCTAAGAGGAATGTTGCCCACTCTGGAAGTTGCTCGTCAAGATTCCCCCACCCTCCTAGCTTGATGAGGAGCCTGCACCAAATCCAAGACTTCTTGGGCTGGGAGGAGAAGGTGTATCTGTGGCTGCTGGATCAAGGCCAGGCCAGCTACCAGTGAGCAAGATCCCACTCAGGTGCTTCCCGAGGGATTGGGTACAGGGGGCAGAAGACCTTCAGGACAACCAGCACAGATGACACACACCTAGGGACCCTTTCTATCCATGCACCCTTCCTCACACCTGCCACTTTTCCTCTTCACACAGAAGTGCCTGCAAAGGTTGAGGCAAACAATGGGGGACAAGTGGCACCAGTATCACCCAGTCAAATAAAAACTAGGCAGCTGGGCCATGTCTCAGCACAGACCAGTTCAGAGGCAGCCCTGGGCCTACTGGCCCCTTGCTCGGGGAGTGCCAGAACTCTGTGGTGACCTTGCAGTGACAGGTCCTGGTTTAGTTCAGAGGCAGCAAGAAGGTGCAGAAGGTGACACGATGGTGCGGGATGCAGGACAGGAGCTAAAATGGTCAAAGCAGCAGCTCTGACAGCAGTTCTCATGTCTGACCACAAGCTACAGGAGAGGTCAGCTTAGAGGGAGCACTTTCTCCTCCACAAGCCGCTTCTGGTTCCTCTCACTCAGTTCCAGGGAGAACTACCCATCCCTGCAAGAGTTACTTCCAGATTATTCTGGATACCTGGCACCCACCTCTCACAACCAGAAATGAAGTGGCAACAAGTCTCAGACCAATGATCTCTTTGCTGAGCTATGCTCGAGCTACTCCTACATTCTCAGCACGAGAGCACAGCGTGTTCTCCCTCTGCAGTGGGGGATGCTCACCAGGATTCCTGAGATCAGCTCCTGGTATTTTGGCATCTGTGCTACTGAAATGTCTACCTGGCAATACATGCTCTGAGTAAGTTATGTCCTCCAGGCATGACAAGTGTCAAAGAGAAGCAGCAGCAGCAGCACGGAAGGCACCATGCACAAAAGCAGCAATATGCAAGGAAAAGGGCATGGGACACGAGCATTGAGGACTTTGCCACAGAAAAATGTCCCCACTTGCTTCCCAGGAGAAGGATAATGACCAACTAGTAGAAAGCCTGTTGTAAAGCAAACGTACTTAGCTTCCTCCACTACCTCTACCTCCGCCTGCGCCGTGATGGGTACGTTGGAGTGTGCTCCTGTGGGGTCGTCCACATTCAGCTCCCCGTTGGTTGAGCTCACCACCTGCAACACAAAGGAACACCCTGTTCAAGAGGCTCCCTGGCAAGGGCTGCTGAGGGAATGGGAAATCTGATGAATAACCATTTGCTCCTGTCTCTTTGCACCCTCTCAGCAGGCTGCCGAGTTTTGTGGGTGCCTTGGAGTCTCCTTGGAGCAGCCAAAGCAGAGCAGCAGGCAGGGGCCTGTGTTTATATCCCTAACTCACATTCCTGTGCCCAGCACATACCTGCCATCGAGAGGCCCCTCTGGGAGCACAGGCACAGCTGTGAGAACTGACTGCCAGCCCTATCCACACACACAGGACCTGTAAGATGCTGATTGTTTTCTCCTGACATTTTTACAGCTTGGTCCTGGTGCCCGACAGTACCATGGGGAGAAGCCTCATTCCTTAAGTCTCATTCCTTACGCAGCCAATTTTGGGAATTATGTCCTCACCCCAAAGCTACTGACACGGTCTCTCGTCTCTTTCTGCCTCACACCTGCAATGATGCCTCTCTCCAGCTTTTCCATGTCAGGGATAACCATCTAGCTCCCCAGCTCCCAGCAGCTCCATTGTTGGAGATTAGGATTTTTCTTTTCTTTTTCTTTCTCTCAGGGAATTTGTCCAACCTGTTGCCTAAGAGATAATAACGACCAGTACTTAAGAGACAAAAGAAGTGGCCAAGGAGGGGAAAGCATGCAGCTGGCTACTCTCTTAGCTGGGGGTTTATCTCTTGGGAAAGGCAGAAATACTGCGAGATTTTGGCTGAACTCTTCGACTGCTCTCTCTAATTGGAGGGGAAGGTCGAGTTGCTGCTACCACGGGGAGAATTCACTGCCACTGTGGAGTCCAGCCTCTGTACTGCTTCTTCCTTACCGTGGCTGAGCCTTTGCTTGTAAGAGCAGCCGCTGAACTGGGGCCTTAACATCCGATCACACTGGAAAGGACCCTCAGCATCTGTTTGGGTGCCTCAGGGGAAAACCCCCTCACAGAGGCTGCATCTCTTGGCTGAGTGCTGCAGCTGCTTGCAGGGACCTGACCACTGCTGCCCAGCCCCGTTATTTCCTGCTGCTGCTCGGGCTTTTTCGGTGCCTGTCGGGACACCCTGAAGCTGCTGCTATGGCTGTGGACTTTCTGCTGCATTTTGTTTGCCACTCTAGTGTCTGCTTGCCTTTGCCATTCCAGCTTACAACTCTGAGATGGCTGCTGCAGCTCATTTCTTCATCTGGGACTGGCTGCCCCGCGGGTTTGTAAAGGGAGCCCCTTTTCCAGCCCTTCTTGTCCTGCTCGCCATAACCAGTGAGAGAGAGGAGCCGAGCCCGCGCCACAGCGCCCCCTGCAGACGTGGAGGAATCATCGCACCCGCCCTGCCCGGCCGGGAGCCAGCAGCGCCCCTGCTGGCTGTGAGCGGAACTGCACCCACGGGGAAAGTGCCTGCGGCTGGGAGAGCGCTGGGACTGGGTTTGGGCTTCTCTTTGTTGGTGCTGCCGCTGTTGTTTGTTCATCTTGTCATACACATAAATACTAGTAAAAAATTATTATTCCTTTTTCTGTATCTTTGCCTGAAAGCCCCTTAATTTCAAAGTTACAATAATTCAGAAGGCAGAGAAAACATATTTTCCATTCCAAGGGAGGTTTCTGCCTTCTTTGGTAGACACCTGTTTTTCAAACCAAGACATCCACATAATTTTCTAGATAACTAATCACTGCTCCATTACTAAGACAACCTCTAAAGCATCCTGCATGAGATGAAAGTTTGGCTGGCCTTTCCATGCTTCCCCTGGATGTTAGCACAAGCTCCTGCAGCTTGCTGTGAAAACTGGGACCTGCTTTTGGGTCCAAAGCTGTAAGGATTCCTGGTTTCCATCCCCGCCTGTTCCTCCTCTTCACATTTCTACAATGTAAAAGCAGGCATCTCCCATGGGGTGGGGGTAGAGGTGGAAGCCAGAACTCCTGGTGGCGCCATATGATCTGATCACCATGGATGAAGGGAAGGAAGACCTTGGAGCACATGTCCTCTAGTCAGCACATTATGTCAATTTTGAACACTTCAATCCTACAAAGAGTTGCTGTTTCTGCCAACCAGGCCCCTTGGGCTCTGCCAGGAAAGGTCAGGACTTGGCTCACATGATATTCAGAGCTCTCCTCAAGTGACACCTCCTTGGTCTTCACCGCTTCCATTACTCATAGTTCCTGGGCTGGCCCAGGTTCTCCAGATCCCCACGCTTCCCATGCAGATCTGCAGAGCACTGACACTTAATCGCGCTGTTCCCAAGGCTCTTCCCACACTTTTTTCAACTACTTGTTAAATTCCATTTTACAAAAGGCTTTGATTTTCCTCCTCATTTTTCACATGCTGCCACTTCATTTTCATGTGGCAAATTCTGCCTTAAAGAGAATGGTGACTCGAAGTTCCTGACCTGCCAAGGTCCAGCATGAGCTGAGGCATCTGCTGAGGAACAATTCCAGCCTCTGCAACTTAGCACCACACACAGCACATTTCCTCTTCTCAAATGCAGGTTAGCAGAATTTTAATGCTTACAGTGGCACAAGGAGCTCATAAACTGGTCAGGTTGGCAACTCTTCCCATCCAATTCCTAGGGCTGCTTCAGTGCTGCTGTCACAAGGTAACATTCGCCTCACTGAGAGGGACCAATGTGATTTTATTTATGCCTCAACATACATTATACATGAGATGAAAGATTCCTGTAACAGCTGTGCATGTTGTGCTAGCAGCCCTATCCCCAGGCGGCTTCTCCTAGCAGCCAATCAGGGCAGAGAAAGCCACCTCTGTTGTGCTTCCTGGGCACAGAGGCTGCCACCAGCCTGCACCCAGCTGAGCCGGCAGCTGCTGCTGCAGTTGTTGTCTGCAGCACGAGCCCACCTGCATCCAGCTGGAACCCCCACCACCACTGCAGCATGAGCCCACCTGCATCCAGCTGGAACCCCCACCGCCACTGTGCTTCCTGCACTGCCCACTTGCACTAGCCCATAGTGATCTGTAGCAGTGGCTCAAGTCCAGAGAGTTACACCCTCTGAGGAATTTGTGTGGGCCTAGAAAGTGAGGCCCTTCTAAGGCAGAGTTAGGTTTGGTCTTGGAAAGGGAGTTGAACTCCCCCCTCCCATCCCTCAGTTAACAATGGTATCTTGTGTCTACCTCTCTCCTCCCTTACTCCTTCCCGACTAGGCCCTGACCCTCTGACCCTTCTCTGTTCCTCCCCTGTACCGTTATGAGATAAGTTGTAACCCTCAGAATAAAAGTCTGAAATTTGGGCTCTCTGGGGTCTTTTTGCCCCTGAACCCGAGCAGAGCAGACAATGGTGTCTTGTGTCTGATTTTGGGTTCTGGGCAAGAGAACACTCTCTCTCAGCAGCTCTCTGTCTTTTGGGACAGTGGCCACCATCCCAGGGAAGCCCGGCTCGCAGCAAGGGGAAAAGAAGGCCTCAGCTGAAGTTGACTTAACAAAAAGGAAACTTTCAGAACAAGCCGCCGAGCCACCGGCCATCCCTGTAGTCAGCTGTCTGGCCCTCGCAACCGGCCACGGTGACCAGCCTGCTGCTGCTGCCTGCAGTCAGTCATGCCCGTGGCCGCTGCACCCTGAACCTGCAGCTGCTCCAGGTCTGCGCCCGTGACCAGGACAGTCTGTTCCCCGCTGACAGTAGGAACATGCAGCCTGCTACAGTTTGGAAATCGCGCTCAGCCCACTATGGGAGCTACACAAACACACTGTGGTTCACAGCACGCATGCTCTGCCTGTTAAGCTGATGCTGACAAAGATACGGGGCTCTTGCTGTCCCTGTCATCTGTTTCTTTCCCCCTCTCTTCTTTTTCTTCTCTCTGCACCTTTTCCTGTCCCCCGTTAGTAGGAACACTTACCCTTTTTTATCAATAAATGGTCCTCAGATATAATGTCGTGTTAGCTTTTTATTTTTGTTCAAGAAATCTATCAAAAGAATCCTTCCTGACTCCCCCTTTTATAGTGAAATGGGACACTCACATAAAAAAATTAACAGAAACATCTACTCTGTACTGAGTGCTTAAGCTGTACAGAATGGTCTGGGTCAGAAAGAACCTTTACTATTCATCTAATCCAACCCCCTGACATGGGCAGGGACACCTTCCACTAGAACAGGTTGCTCCAAGCCCCATCCAGCCTGACCTTGGACACTTCTCCAGGTTACTCTCTGCTCACATCTCAGAGCAGAGCTACACATTCATCAGGTCCTCCTTATCTTTTTTTCTTTGCTACTCAGTAAAATATCTTTAAATTAAAAGAGGACCATGGCTAATCAATAAACCACATTGAACCCAATTATGTATCAGGAATAAGTAAAAATGTCAACCTAATCTGCTTTTTCCTTAGGGACATCCTGCACTACCTGTCTCCTTGGCTCAGCTCTGTCCTGCTTCAGGCAGTAATTCCAATTTCACCAGAGCCAATGTTGAGGGTGTGGTGTCTGGCAGCAGAGCCAGCTCTCACAGCAAAACTCTGTCAAAGAGGCAGCAGTAGCAGAGTTCTTCTTTGCTTGGATGACTCCTGCACCTTCTCTCCAGCTTGTCCAGCCAGCTCCCTCTGACTTTATGCCAGAAGGTCCCTCAGCGAGCCTGAGTGACAACCAGGACAGGTAGGAGTTCATGAACAGGAATTTTAAAAACACTGGTAGTGCCAGCTCCAACACTGTCTATTGTGTGTCCTCTGCTAATCTTCTTCCAGTGCAACCCTCTGGAGATCTACCTTGTGCCCACCACGCCCTCAAACTGGTGGTGATCTGCTTTGAAACAGCTCAACTCTTTTCCCAACATTAATGGGGACTGTGTACAACAAATCCTACTTCAGCTGCCTGTACTGCCCTAGAGCACCTCCAAGGTAGAGTAGAGGGTGCTTTATAGACCAAACCTACTAATGCCACTCCTTTCTGTCTTCAGTTTAACAAATTTGGGTTCAAACCAGCTTAAAAAACTTTGTTGAAACAGTAAAAGCCACAAAGTTGGCCATCACAGCTTGGGCCCGTCCCAAACCTCTGCTTGAACATGATGTATGGGACAGGACCAGTGAAACAGCTCTCCTGACCACAACACTGCTGCAATTTGAGGAGAATTCAGGGCGTTTAAAACAAAGGCTGCACACAACAGAAGGAAGACGTACCTGCACTGATCCTCCATGTCGATCTGCAGCCAAATGAGATGTCAGGTACGAGGTATTTGTCTGCCGGCTCGGCTGGATCTCCCACTCTCCTCGGCGATCCGATGACGCCTGCTCAGGAGTTCAGGAGCATGAGAGAAACAGAAGAGAGGGCAAAAGGTGAATGAGGAGAAGACATAAAGGTGTATTGGTTAGTGAGTTAGTTTCTTTGCAGAAAGCAAGGCATTTACACTTTTAGCTGGGCTATAATTCCCCTTTACCAAGTGCACCTTGTTATTTACTTCCATGGTGGCTGCAGTGATGCGCTGTGGGAGTGGATTTCACCTCCTCTAGCTGCTGAAGGAAGGGAAAGATCTATTCTGGAACTAGTTTCTTTACACAGCTTCATTTCCATGAGTTTCAGCACAGCCACAATTACACCAACAGTATTTAACTAGGTCTGTCAGGCCACACACACCAGAGCACTTGGCACGGCAGCAAGATGGGATTCACAAGCTCAACCTCCCTCAAATACATGTTTTTAAACTAAAATTTGCAACATAAACCAAAGCCAAACATTTCATTTCACCCAAAGGCAGTTCCACACACTGATTCACCTGTGCAGTGCAGAAGGAAACATCCACACCTGCTTGACTGGAGAGAGGGTTGGGAGCTTTTTGGTTTTCTGCAGAAAAGTAGATAAGAAGCTTTGGCTAACAAGTTTCCTCTTTGCCCCAACAGATGAAAACATCAGGTGATTTAAATTATTAGAATTTAATTTGTTTTCTTAGAAGAATCACTTTGCACTTGCAGGTGAAGCCCCAGTGGGTCACTGTTGGGGGTTAGGATTTTTCCTTTTGTTTCTTTCTCTCATGGAATTTTGTCTGTTGCTATGAAACAATAACTAAAGATACTTAAGAGAACAAAAAATGTGGCTGGGAGGAGGGGGAAGAGTGTAGCTGCCTACTCTCTTACCTGATGGCTTTCCTCTTGGGAAGAGCAGAGCTACCACAAGATTTTAGGCTGGGGGGAAGGGGCTGGGGTGCAGCTCCTACCTCCCTCTCACTGTTGGCATCAGTGGAGAACAGTTGAGCTGTTGCTTACTGGGGGAGAATTCACTGCCACTGCTGGAGCCCAGCCGTGTACTGCTTCTTCCTTACTGTGGGTGAGCCTTTGCTTGTAAGAGCAGCAATTGGGCTGGGACCTTATTGACACCCTGCCTCACAGGAAAGGACTCTCACCACCTACTCAGCTGCCTCAGAGGAAAAACCAGGACTCCAAGGTCCCACCCTCTCCAAGGGAGCCTCTCTCGGCCCTGTTTGGGAACAGGGCTGCCACTGGATTTTTGCTACACTGTAACCCAGTGGACATCCGGCAGCTGCTGCTACGACTGCAGAGTTTCTGACACATTTCGTTTGCTACGCTGGGATCTACTGGTCCCAGCCATCCCAGCTGCCGCTCCAAGGTTCCTGCTGCAGCCTGGAACCTCCGCCTGTCCTGCTCGCCATAACCAGTGAGAGAGAGGAGCCGAGCCCGCGCCACAGCGCCCCCTGCAGACGTGGAGGAATCATCGCACCCGCCCTGCCCGGCCGGGAGCCAGCAGCGCCCCTGCTGGCTGTGAGCGGAACTGCACCCACGGGGAAAGTGCCTGCGGCCGGGAGAGCGCTGGGACTGGGTTTGGGCTTCTCTTTGTTGGTGCTGCCGCTGTTGTTTGTTCATCTTGTCATACATATAAATACTAGTAAAAACCTATTATTCCTTTTTCTGTATCTTTGCCTGAAAGCCCCTTAATTTCAAAGTTATAATAATTCAGAGGGAAGAGAGTAATATTTTTTCCATTCCAAGGGAGGTTTCTACCTTCTTTGGCAGACATCTGTCTTTCAAACCAAGACAGTCTCCCAACTTTGATGACAACTCATCCAGTGCTCACCTAAGACCCACGGAGATCTCAGCACCTCTAAACCAAACTGACCAGTGGGAAGAATGATTCCCAAGACTGGGAAGTGTGGGACAAACACATATGTGTTGGCCTCAGGCATCAGCTGAATGAGACATCACCGATCTGGCCAGGAAACAAGTGGCTCCAGTGAATAACTCCAGGTTATGAGCAGTGAAAGTGCACCCAGAGAAAGACTCCAGAACCCTTAGAATGAACTTCAACAATCACTAGTAAATTGTCATTCAGCAAGAGCAGGAGCACATGCAAAACATAGGAAAATGTAAAGAGAAGCCACCATAAAACATCCATTATTGTTCCCTTTGCTCTGACTGCCTCCTGGGGTGACCATTGGGCTGCTCTTCCCAGCAGGCACCAAAACCAAGTGCTGTTTCCCTAGAGGTGGTTTTGTCATAGGATCATAGAACAGTGTGGGCTGGAAGGGACCTTAAGATAATCTCATTTATCAAATCTTCTCACTACACATTCCCCCCACCAGCCTGAGATGCTGCTCACACCTCTTGTCCTTGGTAACATCCAAAGAAGAAGCATCTCCCTTGGAATATTTTTTAAATGGCTGTAATTCACAAGATTAGGAACAACTGGAGAATTTAAATGCAGATTTTATGAGCCAGTGGAAAGCACATATTGAGTGCTATTCTTTCACGGCATCAGGTGGCTTGACTAGCCCAGGGAATGAAGTTACATCAGTGCTGGGAGAAGCAGGCTCCTGCCTGGGAGCCTGGAACAAATTTCCACGAAAGGCTCCAGTAGCCGCAAGAGCCAGATTTGTCTCTTTTAGCTCTACAGCCAAGTACGTGACAAACCGGGTTTGAAGTTGGCTTGAGCTGAGCCCAACGCAACCTAAGGAGTGACACTGAGGAATGATACTGTGAAATTCAGAATAGAATAGAACAGAATAGAACAGATTAAATAGAATACTCTGAGCTGGAAGGGACCCACAAGGACCCTCAGTCCGACTCCTGGCCCTGCCCAGACACCCCAACAATCCCACCCTGTGCCTGAGAACATTGTCCAAACACTCCTGGAGCTCTGGCAGCCTTGGGCCATGACCATTTCCGTGGAGCCTGCTCAGTGCCCAACCACCCTTTGGGGGAAGAGCCTTTTCCTGATATCCAACCAAAATGTCCCCTGATACAGCTTGGGAGCATCAAGTTCCCATTAACACTCATCACCATCCTACCAGCTTCCAAATCACACACAAGACTAAAGACAGAGGGGGAAGAGCTCACTCATCTTTGATTAAAACCCTTCACTTTCCAGAGGAAAAAGCTACAAAGACAAGATTCTACATTAGGTCTTTACTAGGAGTCAAATATTTTAAGAGCGAATCTGCAGTTATTACACCCAAGAACAAAAATTAGGCCATTAAATCTGGAGACCCAAACCCACGCCTCCAATTCACTGCTTGAAATGTCAATTTTTTTTCCTTTTCCCTTTAGAGAAATGCTTTGCTCAAGACTTTAAAGGAACATCCCTCAGAAGAGAGTTGTTTGTGTTTTGGTGAGAAGAACCTGATTTCTTCCACGTTATATTAAATAATCCATCATCCTAAGTAATGTTTAAGTGAAAATATGACAAAAACTGCTGTGCAATTCAGGCTATCTGTGCAGCTCAGGAGAACAAGGCCTGCAGGCTGCCTGCATATTTTGGGTTTTCTTTGGGCCTTTGTCAACTAAAATGCCTGAAAATGAAGCCAGGTGTCACTGTGCTGTCAAGGAAACACGATGCCTCACACATACACAACGTGAAGGTTTGTGATCAAGGTGGACAATAGGAGACTGGTTGAACAATCCCCCCAAAACCAGGGTGTTTCTACATCCATCAGGGACTTTATTAAAGCAATGACTGTATCAGGGCTCACACACCAGCCCACACCAATCACATGCATTGACACATGCAAACAATCCGGTTTCCTACAGCAACATTACCAAGGAGGGGTCACCTCGACTGTAGCTGATGGACTGGGATGTATCCTACCCTGTGCTATCTGTGCAACCCTTCAGAGCCCAGGAAGACTGAGCCCTGACAGGTTGTTACACCCCATGCTCAGTTCTGCACCCACAAACCCAAGCTCGAGGAACTGAGCAGAACAAGGAGGCTGGAAGAGCAGAATAAGCCCGGAAACACTTGCTGGGAATAAGAGCAACAACAGCTCCAGCTGGGAGCTGCAGATGGAGATCTATTCAGAGTCTGAGAATTCTGTTAACACAGAAAATCCAAACTCTAAACACCAATAAAATAGTACAATGAGAAAGGAAAAAACTGGAAATTCAGCTTCCCTGTGGCAGTTCACCCAGACCATTGATGCCTTCCTGAAAGTTCTGCCCTGCCTGTTCTTTGTGCTCTGCAATACTCACACTGTGAACCAGACCCTCTGAGAAGGACATATGGATGTTCTTGGGACACATCCCTGTCACAGCCACATGCTCCATGGACAGAGGGCACCTGGGAACAGGCTGCTATCAGCACAACTCTGTCTGCTCCATGGTCCATGTGCTATGAGTAAAAGCACCTAAAAAAATCTGGTAGTCAGGGAGTCTAACCAGGCTGGATCATCGACTTTAACTTGTTTCCCCACAAACTACAGAAAAACAACCCCATTCCAAACTGGACTCAGGTTGGCTCACGATACTGAGGAACTCCACTGATTGACACCTTATTTCAACAACCCGTTGCTTTGACAAAATTCTCTGCAAAACACCATCTCTAAATTAAGCAGGAATTGTCCTTGCTATGACCAAGAATCAGCCCCAGCCATCTATAATGCCATGTGGCTTCTGTTTCTCCAGTGCTAGAGGAATTGGGAGAGGAGCCAAGCAATGCACCTGATTGCGAAGGGCCTGTTGTGATGGTCGATCCCGGTGGATGTGGCTGTCTCTTGTCACTGCAGATGTCCCAGAATCTACATGGACAGACCCCACGGGAGTAGGCTGGAAAACAAGATGTTGGTTAGGGCAAAGACTCTCACACGCACAAACCCACCTTGTCAAACCAGCAGGAAGCAGAAAAACATCAAAACACTGCCCAAAGGAGCCAAGGAGAATTACAGCCAGGGTTATAAAATCCCTGTGATTTACAGACATGAAATTTGATGGTGTACACCAGCACCACATGTCTTGTATAAAAATTAATTAAGAAGATACAGTTAGGTGCCTGTCTCAATGTCAGATCACACCTAGTGCGTCTCACACAGAATTATTACAACTGAAAATATACAGACTTGTTTTCCCCATCCCATAGTCTCTTCACTTGTAAAAATCACGCTTGCATAGAAACAGGACGTGTTAAAATTAAAGCTTCATCTGCTCTCTTCTCACCAAAGTCATAATCCCTGCTCCCAACATCGAGATCTCCATGGCAACCACCATGGTTGTCAGCAATAGCACGCTTGTCTTACAAGGTGCTCTTTATCAACTGCCTTTGTAATTAAAGAAAAATGAACAGAAAGTCTTGATTCACAAAGGGAATGATTTCTTAGGAACTCTGCTGAGCACAGTAAGCATTGGGAATGCTAAATATAGTTGGGACAGTAAAGCACCAGCACTGGTACCAAGTTTAGCACTGATGGCATTTGATCTGGCACCAGTGACAATTCATTTACAGATGTCATTACTGCTTTGGGGTGGGTTGTGAGCAGAATGACCCAAAAGAGCTTTAGATTTTTCTACCATATTTCCCCATGACATATCCTTTGGCCAAGGTCTTCCTGAGTTTAACTGGGTTTTGATGATAAAAGTGATGCAACAAGATGAGGGTCATGGTCCACATGGAGTCATAGAACTGCTAAATTGGGGTTGGTTTCTCCCACACTTCCTTGCCATGTACTGTACAGAGCTGGTTCGACCTCTGAGTGTCCTCCAAGATATTCTGAGTTCAGGAGAGCAAGTTTAGATTAGATAATTGGGAGAAATTCCACCCTGTGAGGGTGGAGAGGCCCTGGCACAGGGTGACCAGAGAAGCTGTGGCTGCCCCATACCTGTCCAAGACCAGGTTGGATGGGGCTTGGAGAAACCTGGGATAGTGGAAGGTGTCCCTGCCCATGGCAGGGGGCTGGAACAAAATAGGCTTTAAGATCTCTTCCAACCCAAACCATTCTGGGATTTTACTATTCACTGAACATCCATCAGAACCTTATTTCAATCCCCTGTACCTTTTCAATGGGAACATGACGATTATATGGGGTTTCTATGATTCTCCTGCTTAAAGATGGATTTTAAATGCTGGTCTCCAAACCTGTACTAGACTAGAGGGAATTCAGCTTCATCATGTTCACTGTCACAAATGGGAAAATGAGGCTTGAATGTCCAGAGAGGTGGAATGGGACCTCTGTCCCTCAGGAAAACTTTGAGGCACTCCAAGAACCCCTGAACACAATATCAGGACATCTCACTGTGTTGAGAATTGAAAGGTTTGATCCTAAACTCACTGGCATTAATTGGGATAACTGGGAACGAAAAGGCAGTGGTGGGGAAGCAGCACCTGGAAGGTAAGGCATGGGATTTTGCAGGGACAACTCACAATTGGCCTGCCGACCCAGTCGTAGGCATAGTCAAAGGTGTAGCCTTTCTTTTCAAACAGCTCTGTGAAGATGGTCCGTAGGTAATCGTAGTCTGGTCTCTCAAAGAAGTCTAATCGCCGGACATAGCGGAGGTACGTGGCCATCTCCTCTGTTGGAAAAGGGCAAAAAGCAGCAACTTTTATCCTGAATCTTCCAAATGAGTTGTTAGAAACCAATGTCTGGGCTGCCAGCACTACCTCTGGCTTTTCTCCCACAAGTCATGGTTTTTAGTAACAGTCCTCAATGGAAAACAATTCAAACACTTCTCAAGCAAAGATGGAAGTCCCACCTCTGTTCATATCTGACTTCCACACCTTCATTTATTCTATACATTTGTATAAAAATAAATAGAGTGAGAAATAAACTCACTGAACTTGACAAAAAACTGCTCACAGGCATTTAGAATGCTGCTGCCTAGAGAAGTTTTGGCTGCCCCATCCCTGGAAGTGTCCAAGGCCAGGCTGGATGAGGCTTGAAGCAACCTGGGCTAGTGGGAGGTGTCCCTGCCCATGACAGGGGTGGGAATGAGATGGGCTTTAAGGTCCCTTCCTACCCAAACAAGTCTGGGATTCTGTGATGCCATGTTTCCATAAAATAGCCATAGACATTCATCTGGGGAAGGAAGGCCGGAGATAATGATGGGATCCCAAGGCATCCCTGACAAGCAGGGTCTGTTCCCCAGAGCACAGTGGGTCCTGACATCATGACATTGGTAGTGCCTGAATATTCAAAACGAGACTAAAGGGGGAAGCTCCAAGGTTAATTTACCTGAAGAGGGTTAATTTACAGACCAGGGTTTGGTGTTGAGCTAATTAATTGCTTCCCTGCATCTGGGTCACACTTTGCATGCACAGAATGTTGAGCCCTAGGAACTCATATCCTGCCTCTTCTGACTCTCCCTTGGTTCATGGCCTTGCCTTCAGCTGACAAAAATAAGAATAGAACTGCTTATTGATACCTAACACTGTGACTTGTAGCTTCCATGAAGGTAAAAGAGGGGGGAAAAAAGGAGAAGAAAGAATCCTCTTTCTGGTGGAGAACAACCAGTTTCAGGCAAGGAAGGGACAGAACTCAGTTCTCTCATCTCCCATCTGCCCAGATCTGAAGGAGCTGTGAGGAGGAGTTCTGGCAAAAAGATAAGAACAGCCAACCTGAAGCTGTTCTGCCTGGAGCCAGGTGGATTTTGGAATGAGACACCTGGGGAATTACAGTGACTTGAGTCAACAATCATCCCATTCCAGGCTTGCTGCTCCTCATACTGGGAAAGAGCCGTGTGGCACAACAGCTCCTACAGGAATGGGATTAATTGTGGGTGCTCTCCCTAGTGTCAGGACTTCTAAAACCCCCCCCAAAATCTCTCAGGCCCACTCTGTGGCCAGGGAACCCTGGGGAAGGCACTAACTCTGTACTCTGCTCTCCTGGCTCCAAGGTCTGTTTAACTGGAGATCAGGTGTTGGGCTTGGCTAGAAGCACACTTTAGTGACACTCTCCTTAAAAATGCTCCCTGAAGGTGGAACTCATGGTCAGGCACACCACCCCATCTTCCAAGCTGGCCACCTACACCTGCATCACCTGTAAAACCTTCTATTTGGAAAGGAATTAACTTGATAGTTCCAACACGGTCATTTGGGAGAGGGAAAATAACAAGGAGCTCTTTTAAAAGGAAGCCAAGAAGTAAAGCAGGCATACAAGGCCCTTAAGCACTGTCCAGCCTCCTTGATGACAAGAGTTTTGTTTATTTTAAGACCTCAGGCCCTGCTAATTTATAGCAGCAGCTCCAGTTGTTTGCCAGCATGAGGAACAACACGATGGATGCAAATCATCCAGTACTTTCTGACAGAGGAGCGTAGGCCCATCCTATTTAACAAAGTATGGCTACCTACAGCTGCACTCACACGATCCCATCAGGACTTTACCTGGAAAGTTCTCACAGAGAACTTCAACTGGAGTGTTTCTCTTTGTGTCCCCAATCTTCTGATATCTCTCTTTTAAGGTGTCAGCCTGCAGCGCACAAAGACAAAACAGTTGTGGAGAAAGAGTTCAACCATGTGAGAAAGGACATGCTGTATGGGAAGAAAAACAAGGTATTTAATGCCCATTCTGAGTGACATCAGATGTTACTTGCAACTGAACTGCATCCTGGACTACCCCAGTACAAATATTTCACAAGCTATCAGCAGAGAACATCCAAGGATGTTCAAAACATTTCATTCATGAAAGGCAGGACCCTTATCAGTATCTTACAAGGCTCATTTCTCAAAGCCCAGTCCTGAGGACTGTGCAGGGAAGGTTTAATGGAAGAAGGAAATAAAGGGGCATGAACTGTGATGGCACATCAGGACCTCCCTAGGCTTAGGGCCATCAAGCTGCCTTCACAAACAACTGCAAAACAGACTCATTACAGAGCAATTTGGGTATTTCTCTGTGCAACAGGATGTTAGCACAATGATAATGACTCTACATCAGACACACTTCTCCCAAATCCCAGGCTGCTCCCACACAGCCTTTCCTTTCACCCCCAAACCGTCCATCACTCAGCACTGGTTTAATATCTGGTCTACAAGGAAATGAAACCATTTGCAGTTGGATTTCCCACCTAAATCACCCTGAGGCAGAGAACTCTGCTCCAGTTGGCACCCTAAAAGTGTGGTTTCTTGCCTCCATTTCAAAATACGTCAGTTAGACCTGGCAGCAGCATACTTAGCAGTGTAGACATTCTCTGCAGACACAGCCCTGACAGCACAGACCAAAAGTGTAAGCTGAGGAAACCTAGAAGTGCAAAGATGCCACATTCTAAATCCAGCTGGAGAGTCTGTGTTTGCCCTGGACCTCAAAAAGGGGTTTTCAACTAATTCTTATCAAGTTCAGCACTGAACTGAGGAACTTCTGTAGAACCTTGTATAAACTTGGAATTATTTTGGAATAATTTACGGGATTAATTTAAAGCAGATGAGTTCAACTAAGCCAGAAAGGAAATATGTACTAGAATAATACACTTACAAAGAGGTGTGGACATAAAGTCAGAGAGAGTCTGATTTCTTTCACAATCCTTTTCATGCTTGAAAAACCCTTCTTTGCTTTTATGAGCTGTTGCAAACATTTCTGGCATGTGCCTGATGAGGCTGAGCTGTGACTAACTCTGGATAGGTAGTGAAAAACAGCTGAACTTGGTCTCTCACCCCAGCTGGGTCCATTGTCCACTGCAGAGCTCTGCTGAGCAGCTCCTGAACCCAAAGCCTTGGCTCCTTTTTCTAACAGGAGCTCTTGTCTTCTCTGATAAACCTACCCTGATCACATTCAGTCCCTTCACTCCCTACAATTCCAAAGCTGAACACAGTAGCTTAATCATCAGGGAGGTGATGGAGAAGGAAAGATGCAGCTTCCAACAGCTCTGGAGCCAGCAAATGACTTACTCCTTGTTAGCTCAGCTGATGGATGTTGGCGGCAGTCGGCAACTCAATTACTTGCAGCTCTCCACATTGTACACAGCATCTCATACACTCCCCAGCACTTAGTGTCCAGTGTCTCTGGAGGGAAGCCAAGTCCAATACTTGTGCCAGAAAACCAGTTTTTCAAGCTGAAGTCCATCTGTGCATCGAAACCATCAAACTGCTCCCATTATAAGCACGGATCACAGATGCAGCTGGGGAATTGTGTTGCCGTAACTGGAATTTCATAAACAACCACTGTGTCCCAGTCATGCTCCAGTTTGGGGCAGCTTTCAGTCACAGCTCTCTCATTGCTGCCCCTGTCTCTATTCAACTTTCTATCCAAAACTGTACCAGTTTGGCAATTTGAAATGCCAGGTAATGTATTTCTACCTTAAAATCTTCCCTGTAGCTAAACCTAATGCCTCGGTGTTTGGCTTCAAGGACACAAAGGAGAGGACAGCATTTCTGACTGGATTTTGCCGTTTCCCCAGCGGATTCTCCTTTGGATAGAGGCTAGCCAAAGTTTTAAAGGACAAAACCTACCTTCAATCCTTGCCAGGGCAGGCTGCCTCGAAGGAAATACATGAACATATGGCCAAGGGCTTCCAAGTCATCTCGACGACTTTGCTCTAAAAGAGTAGAGATGACAAATTATTGCTGCAGAAGCATAAATGGCTCTGAGATCTCAGCAGCAGCCGCACCTGTATCTGAGATAAGGGTACCACAGGGACCTTCACTCGCTCTCTGCAGCTCAGACTTTGTGCAAAACCAGAAGTTGTTTCAGAAAGCCATAAAACGTGTAAAATCAGAAGCCATGAGATAACTTTGGAACTGCACAACACACATCCCAATCTGAGGTAGATCGGACAACTCTTAATTGCAGAGGAATAAAACAGTGCCCCAGTTCTTCTCTGACCTGCCAGTACCAATGGTGCCATGTGGTGCTGGACCATTTCCTCTGGACTAAATGGGAATGGGATACTCACAACCAGCTGCAGGGCTCTACCCTTGCACAGTGCCAACCCTTTCCCAATTGCCTCTGCTGCTCATCAGAGCAGATTAAAAACAGCTCCTCCCAGAGCCGTGGAACACCTGCTGCTGCTGTCATGCAGATGTTAAATCATAAATGAAGGGGGGAAAATGGGGCATGGCACCCACGGAAAAAAGTATCCTAAAACAAGCTGCCAAAATGTATCCAAACCCACGGGGGAGGGTAGAACAATAGATGTGGAGGCAACCCCGGGCTGGTCTGAACTGCATTCTTGGGTTCACTGAGCTTGTGGACTCATTTGGTGCAACTCTCCTCCTCTGAAGCCCACCTGCTCCAAACAATGTGCTCCACAATCCAAAGCAGATTCAGCCCATGACACTGTGGCCACTTAACACGCAGGAGATGCTGGGAGTGGGAACTCTCAGGGGAAGGGAAGTGAAACGACAGTTCCTGCAGTCACTCTGATGAAAAAGGGAAAAAAGAGGATGCCCTGGCTAATGTAGTGCAGTGATGCAGATGGACTTCCAGGAAGATGGTTGAGTGCACTTGTCTCTCAGAAAAACTGCAGACTCCTGAGTTTGAAATGTGAAAGGACTTGTTCTGCCTAGGCTGGTCTCACCAGTGAAGCATCAGCTCCTCACAACCCCTCTGGGCAGGGACAGCCCCCTCAAATACACCCCCAGAATTGATTTGGACCCTTCCCCTGCATGAGGCATAGTGGGAGCTGAAATCCTGTGGGAAACAGGTCCTAAGGAAGGCACATGGTGCACTTCAAACACAAACCCATCTTCCCTCCACACTGCCTGCATCAGCAGCTTCCTAGTCTGCTCCCTCTGCACCCTCCCATTCCTCCATCCCTGCCTGACTCTTCACTTTCCAAAATTAGAAGCTAGGCTCATTCCTCCTTACTCCCCAAAGACAGTGAGCTCTCCAAGTGGGAGCCAACATGCTAGAAGGCCTCCTAGAGAATATTCCATTATCTCACTGCTCATATGGATTTAAAAGTATATAAACATTAATAAGTTTTTTTTGCCTTTCAGACACAGAAATGCAATCTTCTGGTAGGAAAGAACGCAGCGAGGAGAGGGGATGGAAGCTGGGTTTAAAATTATTTAAATATTCATTTTCTCCAACCAATTACTAGGTCAGGGAACATCCAACTCTAACACCTGGAACTGGAAGGCATTGGGACAGTGCTGTGCTATAAAAATCGATTTGTCTGTGATCCAGTGCAGCAATCACTGCCTGCCTGCTTGTCTTTTATCAGTGCAGGGCTGCTCTCTGTTATTTAGTTCCTAATAAAAACTGTAATTATGAGGCTTCCAACATTTCAGCTGGCTCGATTCCTCAAAAGAGAGGAGAAAAAAAAGCCTCACAACTGTAAATGGCATTGGGAGGTTCACAAATAGCTCCAAGGGCGTGAGAGAGCTGAGCCAAGATGCTATGGGAGGTCTACAGGATTCAAATGGCAAGCTGGAGGGTGTCCAGGGAAGGGAATGGAGCTGGGGAAGGGGCTGGAGCACCAGGAGTAGCTGAAGGAGCTGGGGAGGCTCAGACTGGAGAAAAGGAGACTCAGAGGGGACCTTCTGGCTCTCCACAAATCCCTGACAGGAATGTGCAGCTGGGGGCAATGGACTCTGCTCCCAGAAACAAAGGTCAGGATAAGAGGAAACAGCCTCAAGCAGCACCAGGGAAGGTTTAGGTTGGATATTACAGAAAATAATTCACTGAAAGGGTTGTCAAGGATTGAACAGAATGCCCAGGACAGTGATGGAGTCACCATGCCTGGAAGTGCTCAACAGAGGTGTGAATGTGATGCTTGGGGCCATGGTTTAGTGGTGAACCCAGCAGTGCTGGTCAATTGTTGGATTAAATGATCTTGGAGAGCTTTTCCAGCCTAAAGGACTCTGTAACTCCCCCCATGCAGACAGACCTTTGCCAAGGTGTGTGTTGATGGACATGTATCTCGCTGTTCCAGTGAGACTCTTGTGCTCCCTGTAGGGAATGTGTTTTTTGGTTTCCGGGTCAATGTACTCCTTGGCCAATCCAAAGTCTATGATGTGAATGACGTGCTCCTTCTTATTGCCCTGCCGGCCAATGAGGAAGTTCTCTGGCTTGACATCCCGGTAGATGAGGTTCTTGGAATGCACGTACTCCATCCGAGAGATCTGCAAAACCACCAGGGAAACGTTACTTGTGAGCAGAGCCTGGCTCCCAGCAGAGCTGGAAGAGGAATTTGTCATCCCCCTCTTTCCAAGGCCATCACGCTGTGCTCCCTGCTTTATTCCCACGGAAATGGCAAAGGCTGTTTCTGAGGCGTTACCACTGGGATGCAGCTCTTGGCAGGATGCCATGGGGAGCTGCAGCAGCCTTTTTGTATTGATTTTAAACATACTAAAGCGGTTACCAAGAGCTCTTCCCTTGCCTACCACCTTCCCCTGTTGCTCTGTGTCTTACCACCTTCCTCCCTCGACCCATATGTTGTCTTAGACATGCCAGATTCTTCATGGAGGGGGATTTTTGGGCAGGCAGAAGCTTTACGATCTTCAAAGCTGACTAAAATAATAATTAATCTCACTGCTGTCAACTAGGAATAGCTGGAATATTTTTCAGCATTTGACTAATGTTTTTCTGGAAGTTTGACTGAATGGAAAGGTGAAAGGGAGGAATCCCACTTCTGAGGTGATGGAGGGCCTCTACAACACACCTTATTCAGAAGTTCATAATTAAAATTGCTTTTGAAACCAAACATACTGCAGGTAATGTTTGAACAGACTGTCAAGCCATTCTCCTTTGGGCCCTTAACTTAGGAGATGATTCCAACTGGTAATAATTCTCAATTTCATTTCATTTATTACCTTTAACTGCCTTTTTAGGTTTCACATGAACACACACGAACCCCCATTTATGGCTGTCCTGGTCACAGCTGCCCTGCATGCCAGAGGGCACAGAGGCTTAAAGAAGATACTTCTTTGGAAAGGCTACTGGGATTGACCCAGATATTTGTGGGCTGGCAATACCACAAAACCTCTGCAAAGCTCCACCAAATCCCAGTTTTGCACTAACGAGCCTCAGTCCCCAGAGGTCACTGCCACACCGTTGTGAGGGACAGTGCAGTGCCAGAATGCCTGGGGACATCCAGGCCACCAGCTGGTCACCCCCACTAGGTGAATCCAGGCAGGAAAGCTCTGCAGGCTGGAGACTCTGGGTCACTGAGCCATCTCTCCCCCAGCCAAGCAGCAGGGACCCCCCCATCAGCCCTTCCAGCCCCCCTGCTCAGTTCACTGGGCTGGAAGACCCTGCCTGCTCCTTCATTTCTCACTGAATCCAGACACATTCCCAGCTGGCAAACCACTCTTTCTCTTCACAGATCCTGGACCGACACCTGGTTTTAAAAGTCCACATGCATGTGATCCTCCATCACACCCCCAGGCCCTTACCATGCACCTTATTTTAAAGGAAAATTTGCTGCATTTCCACCTCTCGGAAAGAAGTAGCAGGCAGGAGGGGGCAGCCCTCCTTATAAAATAAACAGCTGTACAGGGAGGGCAGCAGACAGGAAAAAACTGGCTGCAGGTGAATTGGGCTTAAAGAACTGAATGGGCTCAAAGATTCTTCAAAGAGGGGAACAGCACGTGCTGCTGCTCCCTCCCCTCGATGCAGTGATTGATTCCAATGTGCCGAGAAAATGGGTTTCACGGCTAACAGCCATTATTTCCAATCAATTTCAGGCTGGTGCAGAGCAGAGCAGATGCTCTTCAGTCATTCTTCACACTTTT
The DNA here is from genome assembly GCA_025920805.1 of Petroica traversi. Lineage (NCBI taxonomy): Eukaryota > Metazoa > Chordata > Aves > Passeriformes > Petroicidae > Petroica > Petroica traversi. The sequence continues at coordinate 532,189 of JAHLSL010000053.1, read as the reverse complement.
AATCACCTACAGGACACAGCAGCAGGTTGGGAGACAAAAAGTCATGTTGGGAGGCAATTCAAATGAAGATGCAACCCTTGAAACTGGAACAAAGAGCTTCCTTGCCTCTCCACACATAACAAGCTTCCAAGCGGAGCCTGACTGGCTCATTTGATTTGTTCCTGTTACCAGAGCAGCTCAGTTGTTGAAATCCCAACAGCAATTAGAGAACCTGAAAAGGGCCTATTTTTTTCTTCTTTAAAAACTCTCGTCAAGTTGCAGCAGGCAGGACAACAACCTGGACAGCTGAGGTGTCAGATGAGCCAATGTGCTCCAGCAGCACTCAGGGGTACTAATTTTCCTGCCTTTTTTCCTCACACCTGCCTTTTTTTGCTTCCACCACACACACACAGTTGCTGTAGGGTCTTTCATATTCCCTCTCTACTTCCACCTGCCTGGATGCTTCATGCTCAGCCATGGCAGCTGAAAGATGCTCCCTGTGTCAGAAAGATGTTTCCAGGAGTAGCTTCCATGCTTTATTCCCCCTGACAAGATACTCTCCCTGCTCATAGCTGCTGTGATGTGGAGTGTCTGGGCTGCATCTCCCTTCCAGCCTCTGTCTGAGCACACACAAGTACAGCAGTGCTGTGGCACAACCTTGGCATCAAACCCATCACATGGCTGAAGGAGAGGGAAGTGGAGTTCCCACTCCAGAAATGTGCTGGATGCAGAGGTGCAGTGCCCACTCCTTCGGGTTTGAACTATAGGCTCAAACACTCTGAATTTTTTCTTTTAGGGGTACTAGAGGAACTGGGACTAACTTGGAATTCTCTAACACTGGAAAAACAAAGAGCATGGGAGCACTAGGGTAGATAGAAGACTGAATTACAGAGGGATTTCCATGGCCACAGCCAGCTGAGTCCATCCTTGGAGCCATAAATCTCCATTTCAGATGTCAGAGAAACCCTTAGCAGGGGGGAGAATCCCTTGGCACACAGCAGGACCCCTGCGCTGCGGTGGAGAAATGAGAGGATATTGTGACATTTAGCAGGTGCCAAAGAAACCCGTGCTTTCATTTGCCTTCTTCCTGCCAAGGCAGCAAGTGTAACAAATCCTCTTCTCCCAGAAAGGTAACTCTTAAGGGGCTGATCTCGAAAAGCAGCTCCATCTCTAGACCTTCCTGAAAAATTTGTGCCCTTCTTCCACACATCACCTACTTGAATATAGATCAGATCAGCAGAGAATGAAACTAATCTTGTTCAAAGGCAATTTTGATGGTCACTGGTAGGAAAACATCTTGCCACAACTTCGTCCAGATCACATCCAGAGTATATTTCTAGTGTTTGCTGGCACAATAGAGCTTGTTGTAAGCTGTCAGTGAGCATCATACAGGCTGGACCTGGCCAAGAGTGAAAAACGGAAGCCTAAATAAAAAAAATTCTCCCCCAGATTATGGGCTGCAGGGACTGACATAGTGACCACATTTCAATTACCAAGCTTGGCTTTGTTCAGGAGCTTCACCCACTGGATCTGATCTACTGGATGTCTTCAACAGCATGTGGAATATGGAGGAAGCAGTTCCAGTCTGAACAATTACCAAACAGGCTGTCTTTCTTGAAGACTCATTGTCATCCTGTCTGTCTTGCCCTCAGCCAGGAGAGCCCTTCTGATGTAAAACTATGTTTGAATTCTCCCATAATCCCACGTGGCACTTCTTAAAAGACACTGCCCTTGTTCTTCCTAGAGAAACTCCTCTTTCTCCTAACATCTGTAAAGGATCCACCCAGCCCTGAGATGCTGCAACCTGTCAAGCTCATTCACACCAGCCAAGCAGAAATACATATTAAAAAATATCTTTCCAGGATGTCTCTGCTTAAAAATTGACCACAGGACTGGATGGTCCTAAGTATGAGGAGAAGAGCAGGGGACAAATGCCCATGGTTAGAATTTCAGCACCTCAAGCAGACTTGGCTGGTCAGATGCAAGAACAAAATGTAATTCATGGATGTGAACCCGTGGAGTTTGAGAGTTCAGCTTTCCTTTCTGATGTGTCTCACACTGGAGCGTGACACAATGACTTCAATCATTTAGTGTGGGAGAAATATAAAGATAATTTTCCCTAAAGCCTTGTCGCTGGAGCAAAGGGTTTTTATTTCAGTTGAGCAGTAAGTGCCAGCCCCTTTGGAAAACACTTCTTCCATGGCCAGGTGATGGGGCACACCTGAGGATGCTGAATCTGTCTCCTTAAATGTGCACACTCCAAGCTGGCAACTCATGTAACCTTCCCAAGGAGATTGAGAAAGCCCTGCAACATCTCCCCAAGGCCAAAGGAGCGACTGATCCTGGGAGAGAACATCAGCTCCTCCATTTTCAACAGCTTTTGGTGTCCTCCTGCACCAGTCTCAGCATGTGTTTTCCAACTGGCACCAGCGTCCTGGTGTGCTGCAGCCTGGCCACAAGACCAACAGAAGCACATCCAAGCCCAGAGCTGAGCTGCAGCCGCAGGACTCGGCAAAAGGCAGCAGCCATAGCTGTGACAGTCTTAATTTCCCCAGCAGGCCCTTGGGATTTAATTTACATCTTTACATTTTCCCTCCAAAGGTCACACAAGCCGTATCTGAGGCTTTGCCAGCTGTTGACACTTGATTTAATCAAAGCCAATACTATAAATTGGTTTTCCACTGATAAAGAAACACTCAAAACCAAGAGAACCTGACTGCTTTGCTGTGGAAGGCTTCAGTACCAGGCAGATGCTGTTCAAACTTCTGCAGTTCTGGCCTTAGCTTTCCATTTGAGATTCTGCTGTGACAAACTTCAGTTTATCTGGAAAGGATTGTGCTCCTCCTCCCTTACATCTCCTCTTCCCTACCATGCTTCTGTCTGCAGAGCTATTAATGTGAATATAGAATCCCAACTCTGCTGTGGGGTATCTGGGTGATCCCAAGGTGCAGCTATCCAAGATCTGGACAGCTGCAGATATTCGGATACTTGGGAATCTGTATCTCCAGTCTGAAAATCAAAAACACCAAACAGACTGGGTGGCCCCACTGACTTGTGCAAGTTTTCTCACCACATTTACTATGTTCAGCTTTCACGTTGTCCACTTTTAACACAAACCCAAATCCAAGCTTGGATCCTATCCAACTTGATTTCTTTTCCTTTTCAGGTACATTAAAGGCTCTGTGATATTGCCCATAGAACTATTATATTCCAAGTGTCAGTAACTTAAACCCATTTGATTGACCAAATTTTTGACCGAATTTGAAGAAGGCAGAGCCCTCAAATTCTGGTATTTTGCCTAAGGAGGGCTGAGCTCCCATTGCCCCATGAGATTTCAATCTATGGCAGCCCAGTAGCACCAAACCAGTAGAACAGGTAGGAGTGTGGGAGGGTGCTGTGCTCTGTGTCCCGTGGAGTGGATGAGAAATGAGATGTTCCTGGGATGTCCAAACAGACGGAGGGAGCTGGGGCAGGTACCGGGGCAGGGGTGTGTAGGGGACAAGGCACACAGTCCCTAGGAATCCAGCTTCACTGGTTCTGCTCTGCAGGGAGCCAGTTTCTCATTAGCATAATTTGACCTTCCCTTCATAGGCAGGAGTCCTTCTCACCTCTGAGAAGTTTCTTTTATAAAAAAGATGGAGAGGAACCTTGGACAAGCGACTGGAGTGACAGGACAAGGGGAAATTGCTTCCTGCTGCCAGAACACAGGGTTAGATGGGATACTGGGAAGAATGTGAGGGGGGTGAGGCTCTGGCACAGGTTTCCCAGAGAAGCTGTGGCCACGCCATGCCTGGAAATGTGCAAGGCCAGGTTGGATGGGACTTGGAGCACCCGGGTCTGGTGGAAGTGTCCCTGCCCATGGCAGGGAGGGTGGGATTAGATCATTGAAGGTTCATTCCAGCTCAAACCACCTGATGATTCCAGGATGGAAAAAGATCCTCTCAGCCCTGAACCTTGCACTGTGCTCACCTGAGGATGGATGGACACCCAAGGAGACCCCAGGGCAGGGCCCTGCCCATCACTCACCAGCTGAATGGCGATCATTAACACCGTCTTCAGAGTGAACGTCCTGTCACAGAGGTCAAACAGATCTTCCAAGCTGGGACCAAGCAGCTCCAATACCATGGCGTTGTATTTGCCACACGGTCCAAAGTAATACACCTGGGGGAGCCCTTCAGCTGGAAGAATAGGAAGAGAACTGAATCAGTCAATGGGACCAGGTTAATTCCCCTCCTCCTGCGTGCACACTTTTCGTCAGGCAGAGTTTTATTGTCACTTCTTGAGTATTCTCTGTGATGCTGCCCAGCAAGAAATAAGTTCCAGCACAAACTGTGGCTGAACCGAAGGCAAAACCAGTGTGGGCTCTGCTCAGCTACACATTTGGATAGACAAATGGATTTCAGAGCAATAACAAGACCACCTGAAAGCATTGAGCTTTGGCAGCTTAAAGGCTTGGATTTAGGGAACAAGACACGGAGTTCCCTGTGTTCCACTAAACACCAGGCAGAGAACAGCCCTGGATACAGGCTGGCACTTTTTGGAGCAGTTAGGAAGATGACAGTCCTTGGAGAAAATGAAGCATGGCCAAAATGGGCTGCTTTGTCACCAAAGATAACGCCCAGCCCTTATTTTCCAGTACAACCTTACTTAAAGTTTATATTCAGTAAAAAGGAAAAAACCTTTTCCTTTAAAACAGGGAAAAGTTTTAAATTTGACCAATCACCACATAAAAATAGGTGATCATGGTCATTAGCATATGTGCACACACACAACTATCAACATTGAACTGGTAGGAGCCAGAGCCCATCTTCCCACCCAACAGATTGTTCTGTGGGAGTGCAGTGTTGATACTCTGCTGGCAGGGGATTTTTGGGTGGATCAGCTTTCTGAAAGGCATTAGGAGGAAAGGGAAAAAAACAGCCTTGGTGTTGGAAGACTCACAGAGCTGCACAGCACTCCTGGAATTACCTTTGAGTCAAAAAGGAAACTACAGCAGCCCATACAGGAGGAATTCAGAGTAGGCCCAACTGCTCATTTTGTTAATCAGCACCTGCACCAGCACTCAGCGTCCCAGAGCCAGTGCCAAGCTGGGTAACACGTTTAAATATCTATGTATTTCCAGTCTACACCTCAGGAGCAGCTTCAAAACATAATGGAAGGGTTCCGTTTTGAAATATAGGGTTTTGCCTTATGTCAAAACAAGATATTTGCTTGGATGCCCAAAGATATGGCATCCTGCTATTCAACATAAAGGCTGAGCACGGGAAGCACTGCTGCGTGTGCAGCCTTTTTTCCAACAGAGATCCATAAATTGTAGTGCACAGGACCTGAAAGCACTGTGAATATTAATTTTATGGCATGTTTTAAGCAAGTGCAGGCTCACACCTGGATTTGCATAAGTGATCAATATTAGATATAGCAAAATACTCGATTAAGTGAACAGTTTGGTGTCGGCGCTGTGAGGTGTCCAGGCAGTGAAACATTTCAGGCTGGAGCCTGTCAGCGACACAAGAAGTACATTCCTACCCCAGATTTAGGGAATCCCCGTTAATCCCATGGCACCCAGAACTCTGCAACCTGCCAACAACGTAACAAATGCAGAACTGATATTACTGAAGTTTAAATATCACAGAACTTGCGCTCCCAAATATTGCTCCAGAAGAACAAAATGCACTTTGACAAAGTTACCTGAGGAGGGTTTTAATGTCATTAATTCACGTGCTCAGGGAATCTGTCATCAGGATGCATTAATGGGATATTACAGAGTATTGCTGGAATTCCCTGTCTAACCAGTGTTTTGTGCCCCATGCAAAACATTGACCCAACCTGGGTTTGGGAGGCTGCTGCTCCTAACAGAGCTCCATGCTTTAGGAAGCAGTAACAGTCATTAAATTCTCTAGGAAGACAGGATGATTTGATGCAAAAGCAGTTCAGAAAGCCAAACAATGATGGGATATGACCCAGACAACTCCAAGATACTTTCAAATATCCCCAAATCAACACAAATGGCAATTTAAAGACATCAGCTTACTGCTGAAGGCTGGAATAATTGCAACAGCTCTTGAAGTTACCCACGGTGAGCCACTGGATTTTCAGTAAAGTCTGATGAGGACTTAGTTACAAAATGACCTCTAACACCAAGATCGGCATCTCTGTTTTTTAGAGAATAATACAAGAGTATCATTCAATTATACAGTAGAGAGTAAGAGAATAACAGAATATTTTATGCAAAATTTAAACCTGAGCCCATTATAGATTCTAGATACAGACAGGCAATGAGTACCTCTACCACAATTTCTACAAGTCTCAAAGACTGTAACTGAGGAAGGACTTAGGATTAGGACTCTGCTAACTAAGGTATGCAGGAGAATAAAATTGCAGGAAGGCTCTTAAGGAAGGTGAAGGCTCCTGTTCCCAGAGCAAGGGAAGATGAGAACATTTACAGCCTTACTCGTTAAGGAGCGAGCATTGCAATTAAAATGAATTTCCTACTGGGCATAAGAACCAGGAAGACAGATTGCCGCAAGACCTAGAAGGTGGGGATTTCATGTAAGAAAGGAAGCAACACTACTTAGAGCTCTCTGGGATCCCAATTCCTTCAGCTTTAACTACTCAGAGCTTACAGCCAAGAGCTTGGAGTACCCTCTTCGTCTTAAACCCTCAGGAAGCCTCTGCTTTCTGTGGGAGCTCTGACGAGGTGAGGCCTTAGTGAAGAACATCCTAAGTGTCAGAATTCAGGACACATCATTGGCTTCTGCCATGTTTTTAGGGTTCGATTTTTCCCTGAGGGTTTTCCCTGAGGGAAAAATCTGCAGTCAAGGACTTCCCTCTTTCCCCTGCCAGGATAAAGCTGCTGTAACATCTCTCTAATATCCAGAGCCAAGCTGCACAGCTGTGTCCTGGATCCAAGGGAGCATCACTGTGGAGCTTCCAGCTCAAGCCAAGGATGCTCAGCATCACATTAGTTATGAAAAAAAAGTTGGGAGGGACTCAGGGCAACACATCCTCAGCTCACTCAAACTCAACTCGATATTCACCATCTTTTTAGGAAGAGGAAAAGCTTGAAAGATTAACTTGATGTACACAATAAAGGGTTTGCTGGCAGATAAGACTGGATGAAACTTGAGATAAAGGCAGCTCCAGAGCCATTCTGAACAGTAAAAAGCGTCAGCCTGAGAAAATTTGCATAAAATTTAATTTTGTCACACCCTATGTGCATAATTGATGAGGTAGCTTGCCTCTATTTCAGCAAAAAGCATCGTGTCATGGTGCTGAGTCCATTGTCACAGCGAACCACAGGAACTCCATAAATACCACCAGCAGATCCATAAATACTTAAGAAGGATGTTGCCAACTAAAGAGATTGATTGAGGAAAAATTACTTTTTTGCCTGGGCAGTTGGAGTTGAGGTTTTTAATGCAGCATAATCACATTTGGAGAGGACTGGAAAGGTCACACAAAGCCACAGTGTCATGCTGTAGGTGAACAGCTCTGAATTCAGAGACTATGAGATGAAAAGACACCAGCAGAGCAGAGTCTCATACTGAGGACTCAAAGGTTTTACTCAACACTTGAAATACAAACCATGATCTGTTTAATGCAATTAGTGCATGAAATCACATCAGAACCAGGAATTTCTCCACATGGTATCAAACAAGAACAATACATTAAGGGAAGAAAATGTAGGCATGATATATGCAGGTTCTCCTTTGGAGAGAAAACCAGTTTATTATAGCAGAGACTGCTGCAAGCAGAAATCATCTCAATTTGCTTAACGGCTTTGGTCTTGCTGCTGAGTGATTTGGCTCAGCTACGTGGAAAAGGCCCCACTCCACCCTCACTCTCACAGGAAGTTTATCACCCCAATAAACACAGACTGATCACTGCACTGGAATCCACAGGCAAATTCTGCTATTTCAGCAGAGCAATGTCTTGGAAGAAATTCAAGCTGAGCACAGTGAAAATCTAGCAAAGCATTTTGTAGATTAAAGCATCACTGCTGGAATGAGAGCAAATGCAGACATCAAAGCCAAAAACTCAAGACTTTGATTCCCCCCCACTCCCGAGGTTGGCCCTGACTTTCCAGGGATGCTAAACTCTCACAGCTCCCAGACTGCCATCAAAAGGCATTTGCCCATCCTTCTTCATGCTCTGTGGCTGAGCAATATATTGGTTCAACCCAAAAACCCTTGGCTTGAGCTTGAACACAAGAATGGAAACAGAACAAAAAGCAGGATCACTGTTCTTCCAGAGAGCTTCGTCTGAGCCACATTAACATCCAGAACAACACGTTTCAGAAACTTCCATCACAAGATCAAGTGTCCTGGATGATTTGAGTAATGTTATCTTGCTGCCATATATTTTACAGCATGACTAATGGCTCCAAAACTCCTCAGACATCCAGCACACTCCAAAAAACTACATTAGTTCAGTCACACAGATATTCCAAAGCCATTTCCAGGACTGGTTATGAAACAGCATGGGCAGAGATGCAAATCTAAGGCTGTGCACAAGGGAAATCAGAGTTTGCAGCACCTGCCCTGCATAGAAGGCAAAGGAAGCAGAACCCACCTGCTCCAGAAGGGCATTTGGCTGAGGCTCTGTATGAGCATCACGAGAGGCTGTGAATAAATCTCATCAACAGCAAGTAAAACACACCCAAGGAGGAATGAGGGAGCAAATGCAGGAAGCTGCATCTGGCACCTACATCAATGGAAGGACAAGTGCCACATCCCCATAAGGCAAATCACCAGGAAACATCCAGAGCTTGTGGTCAGTATCAGTAGTTTCTGAACTACCCATGGTTTTTGCTCCCATGGGGAGTTAGTTTCCAGTGCCCTTCGATGAAGTGTGGCCAAATAGAGAAGTTGATGTTTTCAAGAACTGAACAAGAATTCAGACCCTCTCTGAAGGCAAGTTTTGACACTGAGCTCTATTGCAGAGGGGAGACACTTCTGAAGAACCCCAAATTCCACACTAAAAGACAGAGGGAGGGGGAGCAATCCAAGGCCCAGCAAAGCGTTGATGCTTGTTGCAAACCCACGCTCTGTGTGGGCAGCAAGAATTCATTCTCACTGAAAGAGATGCAGACACTCAACAGAAGCATCAGTGCACAGAAAGCTCCGTATGGTTTTAAAGAGGCTCTGATGAATGGGCCGAAGATTGTCACAAAATTCTCATTCAGAGCAGAAAGTTTATTTTTACAAATCACAGAACACAAAATTACACGATGAACACCATAAATAGCAACTGTGAGAGGGCTGAATATCTACAGCTAAAATTAAACATGTTCCAAACAAATTAAACAAATTGCTTTAGAGTAGTCAACCCATTTAAGCTGATTACACTAATGAGGAACTACCCTTCTCTTAATTTTCAAATCGGAATAAAATCCTGGCTGAAAGAGAAGATTTGCCATCAACATCAACTGGGCCAAGATCTCAGCTTTTAACCTCTTTAAACACGTCCCATGTAAATTTACCTGAGCACATTAGTTAACAGGTTATTTCTGTGAGCTGGAAGTAAAAAGACTCATTCTGCCCTTCAGGTTTTGGAATAGTCTGCTTCAAAAGTAGAAAGATGGGAGAGAAGTTGAGATTGGCTTTATTACTGGGAATAACCTTATCTTAAGGGTCTTTCATATATTTGATCGGACGCCTTTCAGAGACATCTTCCTTCAAAGTACAGCTGCAAAAGCTTTCTGATTCAGTCCTTCACCTTCAATCTTACCTGGAGGAGCTTAGGGAAGGACAGAGATTTTGAGTGATTGAGAGTGTTTTCTCTTGTTTGAGAAACAGCACTTGAGATGTGAAGGAAAACAAGCAGAAAGTGCAATTTGTAACTCCAGCACCAGCTCACCTGCAGGTGGAAAAAGAGGTGGTGGAAAAGGTCTGCCGTAATCTCACTAACCACTCCTAGCCTTCACAAACCTTAAACTGGCATAAGATTGGGCAAAGAACCTAAAAATAGTGATCTGACGTAACAACAACACACAGAAACATCCACATGAAGAAGTGATGTTGGAGGAGCCAGAGGACAGCCTGCACTGTGGCAGCTCTGCTGGTGATCCTCAGAGATGACACATCCATGCTGTGAGTGCTTCCAGCCTGTAAAGCTCCTAAATAATTTCCTGGCTCTGCTACTGTGGTTTGAGAGCCCAACATTTACCTTTAGTTCTTTCTCACTCACCTGAACAGGGTGAGGAGCAGCCAGACCTGTCCAGAGCCCCCGGCACATCTGTCCCTGAACATCCTCCTGCTCCATTTGTTCCAACTGCTGCCAGAGGCTTGGCTCTGCTGCCAGCTTTTCACAGTATCTTTTCCCTGCTTTGTCTGGGCAATGAATAATTTCTCCTAGCAAATGCTGGATGCTCTGGCACCACTGCCTAGCAGGAACTTATGCAGCAGGACTTTCTGCTTTAGCTCATAGGTGGGTGAGGAGGAGGAGAGGCAGAGCAAGGCCCTACTTCTGGCCTTGGACGTGAAAAAGGTGCAGCTCAAACACTCTCTGGACTCAAGAAAAAAAAACTCAAAGAAGAACATCAGAAGCTGGAAGGGACCTCAAAGCTGCCATGGGCAAGGACACCTTCCAGTAGACCAGGCTGCTCCAAGACCCATCCAACCTGGCCTTGAACACTTCCAGGGATGGGGAAGCCACAGGAAGGTACTTGATCCTGATGATGGCAGAGAAAGCTGAGCTTTTAATGGGAAGAGACAACATTAGGCACATACATTGTGTATTAACTGTGAGGAGACAGAGCTACTGTCATCTCCAAGGAGTTCCATGTGGACTCCAAGACTCACTCCAGCTTATCTCAGGATATGGAGGATGTATTTAATCCCAGCTGTATTTTGTTTCCTTTTGGTAGTATTTCAATCTACAAAAAAGAAAAGGTACAGGAAAAGGAACAGCAGAAAAACAGACCCAGGAAGGACAGAAGGAAGAACATATTTGTTCTTGCTGCTGGTAAAAATCCAAATTATTTGATTTTTACTTCGACTGCAGAAAAATAAATCTCAGTATTGCCATGTTATTAGAGCAGGGTGGCATTTCATCTTCCTTGAGTGGTACAAGCTGGTTTCTTGACATCATGGTTTCACTTTATTAAATAACTCTTCACATGTACAAAGCAAGAAACAACTTGCAGAGGGGGTACCAAGGAGACACTCTTATTTGTTTTCATAAAGATAAAAACAGTTTGGGAGAAGCATCAGCCATATCTGGAAAGGTCGAATGCAGGAAAACTTACAAAATCTAGGAATTTACCCAGGAACACCCATTCACAGGCAGTTTTTTAGCTCTAACAACTAAATTAGTCAAGTGAAATTGGCTCAATTCTTGACAAACACAAAAGAATAAAGCACAGCACAATAAATTGCTTTTTTTGACAAGTTTCAGAAGACTTCAGAAGACTGAATTCCCATTTCTAGGGCTTGGGGGGAAACGACTGCATTCAAATCTCCACGTTTCAGGTGGATTTTATATCCAACACAAGGTCTTGCTCCAGTGATGATGGCAGCTGGCACATAGAATAACACCTTAAGAGAAGGATAAAACCAGAGTCATTTTAAACCACCCAAAAAAGTTCTAGCTTAAGTTCTATCCTTATTACCTTTTCCCAAACACCTGCAATCAAGGAAAAGGAAAAAAAACCATTGGAACAGCTGCCCAGGGCAATGGTGGAGTCACTCAGTAACATTCCTGGAGGGATTTAATAGCCACATGGATGTGACACTTGGGGACAGGGGTTCCTGGTGGCCTTGTCAGCACTGGGGTGTGGTTGGACTTGATGGTTTGAGATGGCTTCTTTTCCAACCTAAACAATTCCATGATTCTGCTCCACTGCAGGTCACATAGCCATGTGAGCTCTGCCAGCAGATCAAAGCCAGAGCACATCTGTGTGGCAAACTGGGTTCTGCTGCTTAAGAATACCCACAAAAACCCAACCAAAAAGAAAGAAACAAACAAAGAAACAAACTCCCCTCCATACCCCCCACAAAAAAAAAATCCAAGGAGAAGTTGGAAATTGTTCCTGATCGGTTATCCTTTGCTGTGCAATTTCGCTGCCCTACCTGCTGAGAGGGAGTTAAGTGGTAGATTTGGGCCATTTCATTTGAACCCGGTAACAGAGAAGTCAAGATGAAATCACACGGCCCTTGGTAACTTTCTTTTCTTTTGAGAACAAGTTCACAGAATATCCTGAGTTGGAAGGGACTTACAAGGACCAACTGCTGTTCCTGCACAGGACACCCCAACAACCCCTTTGCCATTCTTGGGGCCATGACCATTCCCATGAGGTGCCTGCCACCCTCTGGGGGAAGATATTTGAGTCTTTTCCCAATATCCAACCTAAACCTCCCTAATACAGCTCCAACCGTGCCCTCAGCTGTGTTCCTGGTCACAGGGAGCAGCAATCAGAACTGCCCCTCAGGAACATGTTATGCACATGAAGTGATGCATGTTAATTACATTACAGGTATAAACTTAAGAAAAATCAAAGACAAGAACTCTTGGCTGTTCAGCAGCAACCAAATTTAACTCCAGAAGCAGTGCCAGGGAAGAGGCTACTTCTGGGCAGATGAAAAATGTCATGAAAGCAGCAAAAATAAATTGCTTGTGTTGAACTGCTCCTCTGCTGCCCAGAGAACCACTTCAATTTGATCACACCAAGTCCCGGGTGGCCCCTGCTCTTCCTCATCTCATCTCCACGGAGACTGCTGGCTGGAGGCAGAGCTTTTCCCTGCTTCCTCCCCAGCTGCACACCAGAGTGACACCAGTACCATGACAATGCGGGGTGGGCCTGAGAGCCTGAGCTGCAGTCACAGCACTGAGCAGTGCCCAGTCAGTCTCACCAGGATGCCACGGAGACATGAGGCAAAACTGGCACAGAACAGGCAGGATTTGTCCTAGGTCCAAGAGCATTTTTAACTGGGATGGCAGATCAGTGGGTCAGATCCAGATGGATAAAGCAGACAATGGTATTGGACAGAGACCTTTGGGTGCTCAGGAGGAAGATGATGCTCGGCCTTACTCAGGCAGCTGAAGGTCTGATTCCCACCAGACTGTGGTGGGACAATCCAGTGCCACTTTTGGCAGCACAGTTCCATGTGTCATCCCAGAGTTGTGCTGGGATCTGCCTGCAAAGCTGTAGGTGCAACTTGGGCCCCCAGTACTCACACTGGTCCCACTGGGAGGGTGGATTTTTGCAGCTTTGCCCCTGCAGCAGCATCAAATTGGAAAGTGATGAATAAGAATCAAATGCACGTAAACTCTCCACAACAAGCCAAGAGACTGGCATCCGTCCGTCTCATCACTACTGTAAGATTGGAGGGAAAAAGGGATTTTTCCCATGAGTAGTAAAGTGTTACCCATACGGTCCTTCCAGCCTGAGGGAAAACCTCCCACTCCCTGTTATTGCAGGAGAACCTGCTGCCAAACAGAAGTTCAGAGGCGCTAAATCAGATCCTACCTCCAGATACCATCTTTGTTTCACCTTAAGAGAGCCGAGTAGGAGCGGGTAGGAATGGAATTCTGAAGGGAAAACTGCCACATTCAGACAGAAAAAATATTACAAAACTATAGAACTCCAGCCTGACCCAGCAGGGGTAGAGCCTGTGGCTTATCTTTTAGCAATGAGAGGAGGTTTTTCAATAGCAGGCAGGGCACAGGTCCAAAACACAAATTCCAAACCCAATGGAGAGCAGGTCTGGGAGGTGGGCAGCCCTCCATACCAGGACTTCCCTGGCACAGCTCAGTGTTTCAGCTTAAAAAGCTCCAGTGTGTGTAGGATGCCTCTGCCGAGTTGGAAGGGATCCCACTAAATCTGGCACCCACCCTCCAAAGGGGAAAGAGCTTTGTTTGGATCAAGGCAGTGCTCAACACCTGACACATCCCTCCCGAAAACTAATTTTATAGTTTTAGACTTCAACTAGTTTCTAAGTGCAGCATACCCATGGCTTGAAGAATGTTCACAGAAGGGTTAGGAAAGGGGGACAAGCAGAACAGCCAACCAGCTCCTACATCCTTATTAATTATCCTGGCCCTCATTACCAAACTGGGTTTTTCACTCAATGTAAATATAAATTCCAAAGTTTATCTTCAAACATCGTGTATCGTGTGGATTCCCCATCCCTGGAAGTGCTCAGGCCCAGGTTGGACAGGGCTTGGAGCAACCTGGGTTAGTGGAAGGTGCCCCTGCCCATGGCAGTGAATAGAATGAGATTTACATTAAGGTCCCTCCCAACCCAAACCAATCTGTGGTTCTGTGGTCTCCATATCCCCATTCTGATGGCTGAGGCACTCCAGTTTCCAAGCACAGCCTGGGATGACAGCCAGCTCAGGGTTTGCTAGAAAGTACCAGAAGCAGCAGAGAGGTTTCCATGATTAAATGTTTGTCCCTCTCCTCGAGCCCTGCTGGATTCCCAGAGCAGCAGCACATCCCACATCCCACAGTCTGCTCTTAGCAGTCATTCCTGACTATGATGAGAAGCCAGTGAGGCATCTGAGATGACCTGGATGAGTCCAGCTGCTACAGGTTTATGGCCACGTCAGGCTTCAAGGAAAAATGTCTCCAGGAAAGGCATTTTCCAGCTTCCCAGCATCCTGCTGTTCCCCTTTACACACTGCCTGGAGTTGCCGGCATTTGATTTGTGATCACTGCCACAAATACCGGAAGAGTATGAGATGCATGAGGACTTTTCTCTGCCTTAATCTCATATTCAAATATTAATGGCCTTGCTTTAAAAGCATCTGAGAACTTCCAATTGACAAAATCTAAATTTAGCCCAAGGAAGTCAAAACTTCTGATGCTGCGATGCTGAAATGTGCACATTCAGGAAGCCCTTTCTAACAAGGGATTGTTAGAACAAGCCCTTTCTAACAAGGGATTTGCCACGTGAAAAAAAAGCCAAGTATTTTAAAATAGTGAAACACAATTCTCCAGAGATCAACAGTAAGCCAGCTCTGAAAGCAGCAGGGTCTAACTGACCACTTAACAGTAATCCACTACATTTCATTCTGCAATTCAAAAGCTTGGAAGTCCAGGATCCCTCAAGTTCAAGCTCCTTGGACTACCCTGACTTCACAATGAAGTGGCTGATCACCATTCCTTAAGATGCAGCTCAGCATGAGGGTCTCCACTTTTTGCCTAAAAAAAACATCTCCAGGGGAATGAAACTGTATCTCCATTGCTGAACATCTCCCAGCTATGGCCAAGGGCACACTTCTGTGCAGGATTTGAGAATGGAGACTTTTTCCTCGCTGGTAGAAAATTAACCCAACATCTTAAAACCTCAGGGTCTATTGCAGGCATCTCAGGTAGAGAATGACTGACATGAGATGTGTCCCAAAGCTGTTTTCCTTGTAAATAGGTATCAGTTTTGTATCACTTTGCATAGATGAGTCACTTATTAAATACTTACAGTCACTGAACACTGGCAATCTAAAATATTTCCAGTACTTCAAAGGAGGAGGCTGCAATGCTTATCCAGAGCATTGTAGTGTGATGGGTATGAACAAACCCTTCCATACAATAAGCAAGACTCAAAATACCTCAGGTGACAGCCACATGTTGCTCCATACAAGTCCAAACTCACTTTGGGGTGCAGAAGGGCAATCCTTGGAAGTGTTCAATGCCAGGTTGGACAGAGTTCTGAGCAAGCTGGTGTAGTAGAAGGTGTCCCTGCCCATACAGCCACAAGATGAACTTTAAGGTTCCTTCCAATCCAAACCACTCTATGATTTTATGATCATCCCCACCCAGCAGCTCCATCCCCGCCAAACCAGCCCCCTGCTGAGGGATGACCTAGCTCAGCTCCTGCCACAGCTGTATCTCCATACAGGTGGCAAGTAAGAGCGGGAATTCTGAAGATTAAAGTGACTGTGGCCACTGTTAATGGGCATGTTCACACTTCTTAATTAAACAAGGGTGGGGACCTTTAGCACTAACCCTCCCTCACATAGCCCGGAGTTACTCCTGCTCCCTTGGGGAAGATTGTTGTGTACAACGACCTCCCTGTGAAATCGTTGTGTTGGCAGCTCCACCAAGGTGTCTTGTTTACATCCATCCTATAACGAGCTTAACCAAAATGACCCATAATTGCCATGTGAATGACAGCATTATGCAACCAGCATGGAAAGAATTTCTTCATAAAGCACTCTGATACATACAAAGTGTGTGTGGGTACAGCAAGAGCAACACAGAAAAAGGTGCTCAACACAGGCAATCCCAACAGGAGATCTCCACAGGCACCATGGATAGCAGACAGCCTCAGCCACACTGAGAAATATATATGCAAATATTGACTAGACTATGCAAAGGCTTGGTTATTTATACCACCTTCATTTCCCTCGGTCCTACCTCCTGACAAGTAAACAGACTGCTTCGCTCTGGAGAGTTGTGCAACACAGAGAGGTCCCAAAGTAAACACACAGACTCCATACTTCATTAGAGGTGAACTTGTTTACAGAGCAGGAATTAAAACAAAACCACAGAATCCGTCAATATTCTATATGTACTGACATACCCCTCCCTGACTCAGAACATTCTGCTCCTACACTGTGACTCATCTGCTGCGTGGGCTGGGGACAGCAGAGATCTCGGTTTCCTGGGATTCTCCAGCGTATCAGACTCCTCTTCTGCTCCCACCACGCCACTGTGGAGGCTCATGACATCCAATATCCACTTGCCAGTGTCACCTGCCCATGCTGGGGATGACCCCTGGTACGGAGCCATGGCACACAACTCAATGCACAGCGCCACGAGTCCGAATGGATCACGTGTGCCAAGGTGGGACTGTGAAGGGTGAGGGGAAGCTGTGACTCATCTGCCAGCTGATATAAAAATAAACTACTACTGAATCAAAAATGCATGACTTCTGTACACGATGTGCACAGGCAGAAGCTGTCACTATGGGGAAACTTGAGCATCAGCTCCATGCTGCTGAAAGAAACCCAGAAGCACACAGTGCTCCATTTCACCTTCCAAAGGTGATGCTTACAGGGAAGGCATTACATAGGGCCTCAACAGAGAGAGATGCCAGAGGTGCTTTGAAATGTGGTAACAAATACCAGGATGGTTTGGGTTGGAAGGAACCTTAAAGCCCATCGAATTTCACCTCCTGCCATGGACAGGGACACCTTCCACTTAACCAGGCGGCTCCAAGTCACATCCAACCTGGCCTTGGACACTTCCAGGGATGAGGCAACCTGTGCCAGGGCCTGGCCACCCTCACTGCCAAGAATTCCTTCCCAATATCTCAGCTATTCCTGCCCTCTGGCATTGGGAAGCCATTCCCCCTTGTCCTGGCACTCCAGGCCCTTGTCCCAAATCCATTCCAGCTCTCCTGGAGCCCCTTTTGGCCCCGGAAGGAGCTTTAAAGTCTCCTTGGAGCCTTCTCTTCTCCAGGGGAACACCCCCAGCTTTCCCAGCCTGGCTCCAGAGCAGAGGGGCTCCAGCCCCTGGAGCATTTCTGTGCGCTCCTCTGGAATTGTTCCAGCAGCTCCTGAAGAGAAGATTAGATTCTTCCAATCTGGAATCAGCCTCAAAACAAAAAGACCATTCCTATTATCCACAAGCAAACAGAGCCCACAGGACAGAGCCAATGGAATCACTGAGACACAGGTGTGTCACCAGCAGGACCCAGCTGCTGCAGGACTCCAGCAAGCCATGGGAAAAGAAGTCGCTTTTACTCATCCCAAACCAAGCAGGAGGATCCTGGGATGCTGCTGGGTAAGCAGGGGGCAGTTCAAGTAAAGCTAAAGCTTTGTCTTTTGGTAACTGCCCAGGAAGCTGAACCATTCCAGGAGCCAGGAGCTTGGTCTGTTTGACCATGGACGAATAACTCAATTTATTCCACAAACTTCAAGTACAGGGGACAAATGGCATGCTCAAGTGACTTATCCAATACCGGAAATATGTTGGAGACTTGAACTGCTTCTGGCAGCACTTGGAGATGCAAAAACATCCAGTCAAGTTGGAGGGGGAGCTCCTCTTGTCCCCAAGGTATGAAAGCAGTGGACTCAAGCAGCTGTAAAAGCATCAGAGCCGAGGAACCACCCATGGGGAGGAAGGAACACCTGGTACAGCCAGTCCTCAAGGAGGGTCATAGAGCAAGAGCCTAATTTTGGGGGATAACTATCCCACTTGGACTGTGCTACTCATCTTCACTCTCAGGTAGGTGTCCCATCAGGACTGACTGTGCCACCACCAGTACAGTGAGATCCCAAGGAGAGCTCAGGCCAGGAAGACTCCAGTCAGGATGCTGGTGCAAGCTCATGTGGCTTTTAGGGCAAAAAACAATCATTAAACTGTTCAGTACAACACCGGCATTAGAAGACTGATGAGAGCAAAGCAATTATCTTGCACAGAGATTGTTAAAACTACTTCAATTACCTTGGTGAACAAATGGATCATATCCCAGACTACCCAAAACCTAAATGAATTACACTTCCTAAAGGAAAGATGTCCTTTCCTGAGACACCCTATGGACTGACCATCAGGTCTCTGACTCCATGCCCACACTTTGCTGATTTATTTTGCCGCTCACACAAAGGTAAAGCACTCACACACTATTTTATGTTATTAAATATTTAATTCCACAGTGAGAAAGAAGAAGCCAACAGATGGTCACTGTGCAGCAGGCCCCACTTGACTTCTGCGGGGAGTAAAGTTCAAGGAAGAATAGTGAAAATCTGTTTCTATGTGCAAACATTCCTCCAGTTAGAGGAAGGGAATACAGGGGAGCTGTTAATTTCCCTAAAACGGGAAGCACTAAAACATCAGAGACAGGATCAAATATCCAAAGCAGCACATCAGAGACATCTGTTAGTTGGTTTCTCTTGACTCAGGACTTTCTCTGAATCCACTGGATCCATGCACCAGTATTCAGCTGTTCTGAGAAGACACAAGAAGAGCCACATTCCTAAAGTTTAGATCCCTTTGACAAACTTCTCCCTCCTCCATCCCTTAATCTAGTGTGAAGAATCTTAAGATGTCTGAGACACACAAAATCCAGTCTGCTCCTTGGCTAATCCAAGCTGACTGGGGATCCTCATCTGAGCCACATGGCAGGCAAAGAAACTGGTGCTGCTGGGAAGGAACAGATGCAACTTCAGTGCCCTGTCAGAAAGTCTTGGAACTTTCAAAGCTGATGGAGCACGTGGCACAGGGAGCCACTGAGTCACTGCTAAAGGAAGAGGCAGTTATCACATCCTCTTTTCATGTGGAATGGAAGCTCACCTCAGGGTTTAGCTTCTAAATTACTGGGCTATTTGTTACTCGGTCCAACTGTGCCAAGGGAAAACCAAAACTTTACGGAATAGCTTAGAAAATGGAAAAAATACTATTTTCACTAGTTTTTGATGATGTCAAGTGAAGCAGGTAATTGATACCCACATACATCCTTCAGGCACTGGCCAAGCAGGTCGGTCCCTTCCAGTCTAAATTTTCCTCTGACTACTACCCCCAAGGGTAACACATTTAAAAATGTTTATTCTGAACATCCAAGAAGGAAATCACCAGTAAAACTCTTCTCATTAGGAAAAAAACCTCCCATTTTTCTCCCAAAGCTGCAGATGATGACAATTTTGACATGTCAGAGCTCACCGTGACCATCTGGCTGCACACGCATTTAAACGCAGCCGCTGCGCTGCCGAGGGGATGAGGTGTCACAGCCAGGCTCCCTCTGCTCTCCCTCCTTCAGCTAACAGTGGGAGCTGCAGCCAGCCACGTCATTTGGCAGGATTAATTGGCTAATTTATTGAGAAGAATGTCACATGCAAGGCTACTGTTGTTTCTCTCTGAGTCATGCACACCATGTGTTCGGACACTTCTAGTCTTCGTTTGGCAAGTGAACGACAATTCCAAGTAACCAGACATCCCTACTGGAAGTTCAAGCCTGGCTGTTTGAGCAGTTCCAGAGCAAGGACCATCGTATTGGGTCTGACTGGGGTAAAGCTCACATCCCCACAGTGCTATGCTCTGCACTGGTAGCTGGTGCTGATAACAGAGCAGGGTTTGGTTACTGCCAAGCAGGGCTGTCCCTCTGACACTCCTTGCCACCAAAGGGGATGGGGGTGGGCAGGATCCTGGGAGGGGACACAGCAGCCAGCTGACCCAAACCAGCCAAAGGGATATTCCATTCCATGTGAGGTCAGCTCAGATATGTAAGTGAAGGAAGAGAGGAGGAAGGGGGGCATTGGTGACTCTCCAGTGTTTGCCTCCCAGAGGAGCCATCACTGTGCTGAAGCTCTGCTTCCAAGGAAGTGTCCCAGGATTGCTGCTGATGGAAGTAGAGACTGATTGGGTTTTTTTTTCCCCTCTCTGGCTCTTGCATGTGCAGATCTCTGCTTGTTTTCTTCCTTTTTTGCTGTGATAAACTGCCTTATCTCACCTGCTAGTTTTCCATATTATTCTCTCCCCTGTCCCAATGGGAAGGGGAGTGATAGGGTGACGGAGTGGGCACCCGGCACCAAGCCAGGGTCAACCCGCTACAACCATTAAGGGGAGCCTGGCACAAGCAACATCACTGACAACAAACCCCTCTATTTCTCCAATGCTGGCACTTATTTATCTGCTTTTCCAGCCAGACAGTCTTCCCCTAATCCCTGGTGCAGGCACCAAGTCAAGCCTCTCTGCTCCTGGCAGCCTGGCTCTACCAAAATCTGTTTTGTTCGGATTCCAGGTTTCATGGTGAGACCAGAATTGTGGCTGTGCCATCCCTGGAAGTTTCCAATACCAGGCTGAAGGAGGCTTGGAGCAAACCGGTCTAGTGGAAGGGGTCCCTGCCCATGGCAGGGGGTGAAATGAGATGGGCTTTAAGGTCCCTTCCAACCCAAATCATTCCATGATTCCATGAGTGCTGTGAGTGGGTAAGTATTACAGGACAGAAAGATTAAATTCTTTAGGAACAGAAAAAAACTAAAAATACTTAATCTAACCAAAATAAAGCCATTCTTTCAAATTTTGATCAGTTTTTATAATTCCTTAATAACATCTTTAAAAAGTGGAAGGAAGCCAAGTGGTGCAGAAAAAGCAGACTGGGATTCACTCATGTGTCATAAGACATGTGGGCTGGGGTATCCCAGAAATCACAAGCACCAGCAGAACTCCAGCAGGAAGTTCAACTTAGTATTTTGGTAATATATTATTACCAAAGTCTTTCTGGATGTCCATCAGACCTCCTCTACAAGTAGAAGCTTAGTCCATTCAGGGAAAACAGGAAAAATAAAATCAGAAATATAAAAAAACTACAGTAATGTCAGAAATTCGTCAAAATTTAAAGCAAATACATGATCAAGGCACAGAAGGAGCAGAGAAGGTTGTTGCTTCACAGAGTCTTCCTTGAGCAGCGGAACATCCTGCACGAGGCTGTGGAAATCCTTGGCATAGGAGACAGAACATGCTAAAAGGCTCTTCAGGTTTAAAAAACAGTCATAAATTCAGGGAAGAAAAATCCAAACACTATTAGACACAACTCAAGCTTTGTATCAGGGAAATCAGAGACTGCCAGAAAAATATGTATTAAAAAATCCACCTTTGGCTGATCCTGCTCTAATTTTCTCCTATTTGTTGTAGACCGCGGTTGCACAGAGGAGCCATGAACAGTTGTTATGATTTAAGAAGTAAAAATGAAAACAATTTCTTAGGTTAAAAGAATTTAAATCACCTACTTAAGGTGTGTTGTTCTATACACAAATAACTTTCCACCTATTGACAATTCCTGTTTTACAAACACACTTACAGGGGTATTTTCACATCTGCGAATCCTCACGAACTTGAGAGTTTAGGTCCACACAATTACCCAGTATCATCATTGTGATCCCATTCTCACCAAATTGACTCCAAAACTTGTGTGAGGCTAAAAGGAATTGCCCCAGATCCCTAAGTTCAAGTCAGAGCTACACAACAAATACTGTGGTGGTGTTTGATTTAATAAAGAAATCTCAGACTTTTGATAAGCTTAAGGTAGGTTTACTTACCCGCACTTCCAAGTTGTTTATAAAATCTGTATTCTAAATGAAGCTGTGGTGCCCGGGATTTAATTGGTTCCTAGAACAGAAATAAGTAAATTAGTTAAAATCAGTGAGACTAAAAGCAGTTCTATCCTATGCCTGAAGATTTGTGCACAATTAAAACATCCCAGATTGAAAATCTAACAGGAGGCTTCACCATTATATGTCATTTAAATAAGAAGAGAACAAAAAGCAGTAAGATTTGCTCTCTGGAGAAGAAATAACCTACTCATTTAAATACAAAGCTCACTCATTGCAGTGAAATTCAAGAATCATTCCACAAAGCTCCTGGTCTTTGAAGAACAACCCAGGACATTGGTAGAGGGAAGTCAGGGTTGCAAAAGCTCAAGTCCCAGTTCATTCTGTGGGCACTGTGATTGCCCACAGGGTTTTTTTTGGTCTCCAGCCTGTATTTTTGAAAATGTTGAGTCATACAAATGTGTTTTAGATCAGACCACAGTTGCTCACAGCAAGCACCATAGTGCAGCCAGACAGTCAGGAAAAAGGAAGAAGTCTCCCCCTTCTTGTGGCAGGTGTCAGTCAAACATCTTGAAACACTCAAGAATATTCTATTTTTATCCACAAAATACAAAAAAATAAAATGGGTAAGTCTGCAATGCACCCAAACCATCCCATTTGTCAACTGTTACTCATCTGCGGTTTACGCACAAGACTTAATGCTTATGATCCATCAAGGCATTAACGTGCAAGCTTGCAGAGGTTCTAAAAATATAAAGTTAATATGGAGAGGATTAAGAGACTGGAGTAATTACATTTGCAATAAAACTGTGCACTTGGGATAGCCATGGATGCAGGTTCACCAACTGCCCAGGCAGCCTGGAGACAGGAGTTAATAGTGGCCTCAATTGTCATTTACCTCTGGTCTGCACTGTAAGACTGATGTCCACACTGGGCCTGAACTCCACAGGCAAGGCTTCTTTCAAAGTGTGGAGAAGGAGTTCTGTACAGGAATTCAGGCAATTTGACTTGCAGCCAAGCTGTTCCTCACCAGCTCAAGCCATTCCATCCATTTCTCAGCAAGAGGAACAAATGCTCCTGGTTACTTAACAACTTAATTGTAGAATCATTGAGGCAGGAAAAGGCCTCCAACGTCACCGAATTCCTGATATTTTAAAGCTCCAGAAACAAATATGACCAAATACTCAGCAAACAATATGAAAAAATAATCTGGAGGCAAAACTGAACCTGCATTGAAGGCAAATACAAAGCAACACACAAACAAGTTTGTTATATAAGTCACATTTAAATTAAGATAATTGTTGCTGGTGGCTTGAGGAAGAGTCTACAGACACCTTCAGAGCACAGGGTTTCAGGGCAACAGGAACTTGGCCTGTTCAGGGAATAATTTATTTATCCAAACATGTAAAGGGGAAGGATTGATGTAGCAGGACATGATGCTGCTCGTGACAAGATCAGGGGAGGCAGCCCTGAGCCATTCTGCATCAGGAGCTGCTGGAGCTGGAGCTCTGGACACTTGCCAGAGCCATGGCAGCTTCCAAGGAGATCATACCAGCACAGATGCTTGTCCTGTAGGCCAAGGGCTTAGGGATGATGTCAGATGTTGTGCTTGTAGCAAAAATAACTGAGTTGCTACTGCCTAACAGAGGAAATCCACAGCTCGAACCAATGGCGTCATCATTCCTGCGAGGGGACGGCACCAGGCTGGCTTCTCCCAGGGATGAAATTCCTACTGTGAGCTTTGAAAACCCTCAGAAGAATAAACCAGATGCCCCTGACCAAGTAAGTCAGCTGAAGAGCAGGACCAGGAGCTACATGGTGACACCACACAAATCAACACAGGAACCAATCTCCACTGCCAGCAGTTTTCCAAGGTGTAGCCTCAGTCCCAAAAAGAAACCTTGAGGTGTTAGCACGGAATTTCACAGCACTTTCTGATGGGCTCTTGGTATCCATCACACAATTCCCTTATTTCCCAGCCCTAACGTTGTGATAGGAGGCAGGAATTGCTGAGACAGCAGGGCTGCAGTGGCAGAAGATGATCTCACACCTTGAAGGACTTGGAGCAGTGCTTTGACTGGGTTCAACAAAGCAGATAAAAGAAAATGTTGCCTCTAAGTACATCTTACAGCTATTCCACCACTAATCCATAAATTATTTGAAGGATAAAGAAAACAGCAGTTAAATCCATATGTAAGAGAAGTGTATTTGCTGCTGAGGAGGCTGAGTCATTCTTATTCCTGTAGAATTTTGTCTAAGATTAGGAGACCAAGAAACCCCCATTTCTCCTACTGCTCCCTCCTTAAACTTCTTCAAAACAGAGCAGGTATATGGACACCTGGATGGCTGTTGGATGGCAATTCCAGCCCTTCACATGAGAAGGATCTGAGATTTTTAAGCCTGGATCACAACAGGACAAGTGAACCTGGAGTGTGATGCAAAGTAACTGCTTTAACACTCAGTTATTTAGGGAAAAAAATAGTAAGAAAAACGTAGAATGAAATAGACCAGAAAAACAGGTCAGACTGAGGCAGCCAGGAGGCAATGCCATTGAGCCCTGTCATACGGAAAAGTTTCAGGTTACTGAGAGGTGTCACTGCAGCCACTTTTTTGAGAGAAAAAAGCATCCTTTGGACTAATGCAGCTGTGTTTTACCTTATGCTTTCCAACACGACTTTGTGGGATTATCTTTGGAAGCAAATTAGAAGCCTTACTGCCTCAATAAAACACCTCATCTGTATACACAGCACATTTTCTATGGACTAAAAGCAACAATTCTTCTTCCTGATGTAGATCCATATCTAGGACATCTCCTGTGAAGCCAGGCTGGGAGAGCTGGGGGTGCTTCCCAGAAGAGAAGGATCCAGGGAGACCTCAGAGCTCCTTCCAGTGCCTAAATGGGCTCCAGGACAGCAGAAGAATTTAGAACAAGGACCTGAAGTGCCATGACAAGGGGGAATGGCTTTCCACTGCCAGAATGGAATATTGGGAAGAAATACTTTCCTGTGCCCTGGCACAAGTTGTCCAGAGAAGCTGTGGCTGCCCCAATCCCAGGAAGAGTCCAAAGCCAGGTTGAATGGGGCTTGGAGCAACCTGGGTTAGTGGATGGTGCCCTTGGTGTTCCACCAGGGCAAGGGGTGGAATGAGATGAGCTTTAAGATCCCTTCCAGGAAACGCTAACCTGTCTGGGATGCTATGTTCCTGGATTCCTCCACAGGCATTAATTTATTTACATTAGGGAACATCTTCTGACATTTACCAAAAGGTCTGAAAACAAGACCCACCTGCAAAGCTGCAATTATTTTTCATCTACTCCACATCATAAGGGGAATGCCAGAGATTTGGAATCTGGGGCACTCGAACGTGATCCCAATTAATGCACCAAGTCCATCCTGATTTGCTGTCACCAGAGTGATCCCTGTCATTTTGCCAGACAGCCTCAGCTGGGCAAACTGGAGGGTTTGCTGCAGTATCAAATTAGCACCATGACTTTAACTTCAGATTTAGGGTTTGGATCATGTTTGAAGAGTGTTCGCATGAGAACTCAGCACATCAGGTGAAGACACTGAATCTGAAACCCCAAGGGACTAAGGAAAGTCTGAGTTTACAGACAGCAAAAGTTAAGGCTTAAACACAAACCACTAGGCTGTGAGTTTATAAATGTAGAAGAGCTACAAGTTAGGGAGCTCCCTGCTCTCCAGATTCCACAAATGATGAGACTGTATCTTCTCTGCAACCCAAGGTAGCCAGAGGAAAGACTGACTTTCCTCAAACTGGATCTTGTTTTGCCTGTTCCATCTGCAGTCTCTCAAGTGTTCCACCAGACCCAGGGAACTTTAACCAAAGGAACACTTTCTTTCCTGCCTCTTGACTCCAAAACCATGGACCACCAGGCTGCACAGAGCCATGCTCCTAACCAAACATTCTGACAACTGGAGAATTCATGGAGTCCTGAATAGAAAGGCTGGAGTCACGGAGAGGCAGGAGGTGGCAAACTCAGTACCAGTGCCCTTCACTGGGACCTGAGCAGAGGAACAAGGCTCTCACAGCTCTAAGACAGCTACAGACACTTTAGGTACCAAATACCTTCAGGAGGTGGAAGGATGGGTTCTTTCGCTGCTTTTAGTGCTTTTGGGAACTTATCTTAGTTTTATAAGTCATACCCAGCTGAAGGTGAGAGCAGCACAGAGCCAAAATTTAAAAACTTGCTTTTGTTCTGAATTTTTAACATGAAGTACAAGTAATTTAAATATACCTGAAGCTTCTACTTACCAGTTTGATCGCTACATATTCATTGGTGTAGAGATTTTTACCTGCAAAGGGAGAAGACAAAAATCTTTTAATTCCACATTCAACACTTGCAGCTCAAGGCACAATGAGAAATAGTGACACTGATGCCAAAGGGCTTGTTTCCCAATTTCCCCTGAAGTTTCTGCCTTTAACAAAGCATAAGCGTGAAAATAATCAAAATAATGAACAGTTTGCAGCAGTTCAGCAGGGCAGGTATAACTCAGAACAAGGTCATTGTATTTTTTGGTAGCACTTTTGCTCCATGAACGTGTTAAAGGAGGTATTCTAGGAGGTATTCTAGACTACGTTTCATTATTCAAGATGTCAAAAAAGTCCGAGGAACAAAAAAGGAAGAGTCAGAGTGTCACTGCTTTTGAAAATGTCTTGGATGTGCTGGACACTGAACAATTTCATCCTGGGATGTACAGGGAGTTTCACTAGGCTGATCATGTTCTGGGAAGCACGAAAGGCAGGAGTGTGAGATGAGCACGAGTCGAGCAAATCCAGCTCCCAGTGCACTGAAGCAGAGCTGGAACCCACATGTGCTGCAGCTGGAATTTTCCGCCAGGAGCCTGTCTGGGGTTGAAGCAAGCCCTGAGCCTCCTCAGTGATCCAAGGCAGAGATGCACAGCTCCATGTGATGGAACATCTCTCCCTGTGTTCTGACACTGCAGTTACCACATCACTCAGTGCCCTCTGCTTCCTCTACCAGGGAATTTGAGCAATCACTCCCTCTCCACCTCTACATGGCTCATGCCTGACAGCAAACTCTCCTGGAAGAGATCCCACCGGGAAGGATTCTTGGGCAGACCCTGGACACCCTCCATCCCACCATCCTGACCTCCTTTAGTCCCACTGTCCCCTTGGAGGAAGGAAGCCCCCACCACAAAAGCTCCCTGTGGATTGTGAATTTATTTAGGGAAGTGCTGACCTTTGCTTATCAGCATCACAGCTCAAGTCATGCTTTTACTGAGCAACTCCAAAATTCAGGAGCAATCCAGGATGGAAGTCATCAAGGCTTATTTGTAGCATCAGCTTTGCTCGGCTCTCTTACTTATTTTTTTTCCCAATTCCTGTAATGGATATTGCTTGGACAGCCCAGATCTTGAGAAAGCCCAGAACAGGGATTGACATCATTCAGAGCAGGCAGGAGCTGGAGCAGCTCTTCCCTTTCCTCATGGCAGCATTAAAAAACATGCCATGGCCTCCTCAGCACTCAGACACAACAGCACTGGGAGACTCAATTAAAGACATTATGAACACGGGAGAAGACACACAGTCATCTTTAAATCCTGAAATATGAGGGGAAATTTAGTTCACTTTCTAACAGCTTCATGTTTTCTGCATATAACTTCTGGCCTCTAAATCTCTGATTAGGTGTTCCCAGGTCCAGTCTGCACCAAGCAGATTGTTTTAACACCCTTCAGGAACAGAAGACATCATAGCTCCAACCTGTTTTGGTATCTGGTGATGCTGTTTAATACAGCACAGGGATTTAAATGCGAAGTTAAATACCCTCAGAGGGGGTGTTTTCTGCCAGCTGAGCTGAAAGCTGAGGCCCAGCATTAAACCCTGACACACAGAGGGGTTTCCATGTATTTCCTTCAATCTTTTAGAAAAAGAAATAATCTTCTGCTCAGACTGAAAACTAAGAGTAGAAAGGAGATTTTGCAGTTTCATCAGGAACCCTCCATCATCAGAAAGCGCTGAAAGAGCTCACAGGCCAAATCCATGGAAAAGCAGGTGGCAGATAAACCCCTCCACCCTCTGAGACAGACTGGGCCTCCACCCAAAAGCTGAGGGGAGAAGACATGAGAACATTAAGGGAAGGAAACCTAAATACACTTGGATTATCTGCTCTGTGTTAGCAAATGAGCCCCATCAGCAGCTCCAGCTATATCTTGTTCCCTGAAAATGCCTCTTCCCCTCCTCAGATAAGGACTTCGCTCTTGCCAAAATCCCAGAATGGTTTGGCTTGGAAGGGCCCTTAAAGCCCATCTCATTCCACCCCCTGCCATGGGCAGGAACACCTCCCACTAGCCCAGGTTGCTTCAAGCCCAATCCAGCCTGGCCTTGGACACTTCCAGGGATGGGGCAGCCACAGCTGCTCTGAGCAACCTGTGCCAGGGCCTCCCCACCCTCACAAAAAAGTTTTTCTTTCCAATATTCCACTCTGGCAGTGGGATGCCATTCCCCCTTGTCCAGTCCCTCCAAGTCATTGTTTCAAGTTCCTCTCCAGCTCTCCTGGGGCCCCTTTAGGCTCTAGAAGGGGCTCTGAGGTGTTCCTGGAGCCTTCTCCAGGTGAGCACTCCAGCTCTCCCAGCCTGGCTCCAGAGCAGAGGGACTCCAGCCCTCAAAGCATCTCCATGGCCTCCTCTGGACTTGTTCCAGCAGCTCCATGTCCTGCTGATGTTGGGGACCCCAGAGCTGGAGGCAGCTCTACAGTGGGGTCTCACCTGAGTGGGGCAGAGGGGCAGAGTCCCTCACTCCCCTGCTGCCTACACTAAGGGATCAGCTCAGGTCACGGTGGAGATGCTCAGTTTGAGGATACTGAGGCATGGAAGCTCCAGCCCCAAATCCCTGAGGAAGTCGGATGCTCCGAAGAGCAACATAAAGCCCCAAGCATGGAGGCATGAGAACTCCACTTCCTATGGATCCCATGACCTCCATCACAGCCTTGGAGATACACTTTCACCCAGGCAATGATGCACTACAGGCCTTCCATGAACACTTGTGCTCTCCCACCAATGCAGGATTGGAAAATTGCACTGGGAAAACAGTGCTCTTCCAAACTTGTTGAAAGGCAAGGAAGGGCATGGCCACCAATCTCCATGTTTGTGGAGCCATAATCCAGTCTATTATGATCTATTTCAAGGGCTGAGGACAAGGCAGAAGATACATTTGGTAATGAAATTCCTCAGTTAATTAACTGGGATTAGCAGCACACCAGCCTGGGATGTCAGGCCAGCAGCCAAAGGTAAATGAACTAATTCATCCTCTTTGGAGCACATGCTATGGGGCGACTCTGAATATAAATGGGTCCAGCCTCTGAACTTCAAACCCTTCCCAAAGCTGCAGCTCAAGATGCTTGCTTTGCCAGCTGCTCTAGGAAAGTAAATCCCTAAAATCCCTCTGCTGGCTTGCACCAGACTGAGATCTCCCCCTTGGTTTTGCTGTCACACTGTCCAAGCTGCAATGGTTTACTCTCCCTTCTCCTCCCAGGCAGAACAGGTTGCATGGAAGAGCAAAGGCTTACAGAGACAGTGACCTGGCCACTGAAACAAGCTCTGAGCAGTAGCTGCACCTTGACTTAGCATGACCAAAGATCCATAGCACAGAGGGGATGTAACTGTGCTGGCAAAAGCCTTTCAAGTTGAGGCAATGTTTTTGATGGAGCACTAAGCCCATGCCTCAGTTTTGGGTAGTTCCACTGACAATTATGAACTACATATTCCAAAGGAGAAACGATGCATTACATCACCAGCATTCATGTGGGAAACTTCCCCGAGAGGATTTCTCAAGGCCTTGGCAGCAAGATGTGGTGAATTGGTATGGATGGATTTGATACAGCAGAGAAGCCCAAAATGATCCATCTCCAAAGTGATGCATCTGCACAGAGACCAGGTCATCGGGTACTTGGGACATGCCTGATTTGCTGTGCCTTCTAGAGCAGGTCTCCAACTAACAGCTCCTGGTGTAGTGGTTTCCCAGTATCTACTCCTGCCCTGCCCTCCACATCTAACATTATTCCAGTCAAATCATGACTTGTTATGTTGGAATTATAGTCCCAGTATCAGATGCAATTACCACCTTTAAGTGTTTATTTTACTGGTTTACTCGTGTTGAAGCAGGGGTCCTGGCTTGGTCAGTAACCTGGGAGGCAGCTGAGTGATTCTTATTTTTGGGAGCACCTTCCCAGTTGCAGTGGAACTGCTCTGACCTGCCAGCCTACAAAGGTCCAGCTTTTTTGCTGGTTTGGGGCTTGCTGCTCTTCTAACATTTTTTCCAGTTTCAAGCAGGGTGTTAACTGCCATTTTAAAATGATACCTGAACACACTTGAAAATGTTTTGAAAATAACAGATAATGTTTCAATTAGAGCAAAAATATCTAAGCTCCAGTCTACAGCTTTGGGGCCCTCAGCATGAGCAGGACATAGAGCTGCTGGAACAAGTCCAGAGGAGGCCACGGAGCTGCTTTGAGAGCTGTAGCCCCTCTGATCTGGAGCCAGGCTGGGAGAGCTGGGGTGCTCACCTGGAGAAGAGAAGGCTCCAGGGAGAGCTCAGAGTCCCTTCCAGAGCCTAAAGGGGCTCCAGGAGAGCTGGAGAGGAACTTTGGACAGGGGGGTGGACAAAACCGAGTTTGAAGCCAAACCACTCTCTGATTCTCTGATTAGAAGAAATGACTGCTGTAATAAGAACTTAACGTTTATCTTAGAAATCCCTCCAGTAATAATTTTACATTAGTACCTATTCAATTGTTTTACTTAAACAAGGGTGCCAAACCCTGGGGGAAAAAAAAAAGACTTTTGAAGAGCCTTATTAATCCCTGCCATGGCTGATGGTTCAGGACTATGGGAGAATACAAGGAGTATCTCCTGGGCAAGATCTTGAATCAGTTTAAGGGGGCAGCTCACAGGCTTGGCTGGAGATGTCTCTGGTGGAGTTTACAGCCATGGCTGATCACAGCACTCCATACAACAGCTCAAATTCCCATGAACCCCCAAATCCCTGCAGGGTCTGACATGGGGACTGACACTATATTCCTGCTAGTCTGCTGGAAACCAAAGCTCTTGAAGACCCCCTACTCTACAGCCTGTCTGAATAAACAGCCACTGCTTTCCCCATTTCAGCTTATTACTCTGGGCCAGATCACCAAATCATTAAGTTTGTAAAAGACGTCAAGATCATCAAGGCCAACATTTGAACAAATCCCACAATTCCCACTAAACCACATTGTGCAGTGGTACATCTCCTTTTCTGATCACTTACAGGGATAGTGACTTCAATGCTTCCCTGAGGAGCCTGTTCCAATGCTCAGTCACCCTTTCTTTCCTAATACCCAGACTAACCCTACCCTGGTACAACTTGTAGTCGTTTCCCCTGTCCTATCAAATGCTAAATTTTGTGTTCATCTCCCCATCTCAGCTCCTTAAGGGCTGGAATCCAACTGTGTTGCTCCCACATGCTCCAAAAAAGTCATAATCTTGGGTGATTTGTATTTTCAGGAAGAAAGATCAACCCTGAGCAGTGAGCTGGATATATACAGCTATTAGCTTCATTAGGTAAGTGCCATCTCCTCCCTGAACAATCAGACCTTGATACAAGAGTGCCTTAAACTGAAAACACAACACCTTGAGAAAGAGAAATTCTTTAGGGAATTGGAAAAGCCTATTTTCCCTTTGCTTATCAGTGTGTGACTTTGTTCTGCCTGTGATATTGGTGCTTAACTGCTCTGAAACCGTGTAAAAAATAGGCAAAAAGCAGAGGGCACATTATTCATCTTCACAGGACAAAAATGTTATCAGACTTGTGAGCTCAGATTTCAGCCACTGCTTCTCCTTCCCCCCAGCGATAATTACCATGGGCTGTGCAAGAGAAATAGCTGCTATTTGAGCAAAGAGGAGCTCTTAAAGTGATAGTAACTGGCAAAAAGCAAGAGAAATGAAAAAAAAAGCGTAATACAGCTTCTATAAGAATCTTACAACAAATTGTTGTTATCAGTACATGTGGCTCATTGCCTATATTTTTAGTAAACTAGCATTTACAATACAAGTATTATTTTAAAAATAAGAACCACTCAATTAGCAGGTGTTGCATTTCCATATTTAAAACAGAATTTCTCTGTACATTGACTTTTTCAGAAGTGAAATCTTTTCTGTAAAGTCCATGCCATTAAACTACACGAGTCACAATCCCAATATCTCTAAAATTTTGAGAAATGTGAAAAAGAATCATGGAAACACGAGCTGCCTCCCTGCAGTGTGGGCAGCAGGGGATTCTGCCCCTCTGCCCCACTCAGGTGAAACTTCCTCCAGCTCTGGGGTCCCCAACATCAGCAGGACATGGAGCTGCAGGAGCAAGTCCAGAGGAGGCCACGGAGATACTTTGAGAGCTGAAACGCCTCTGCTCTGGAGCCAGGCTGGGAGAGCTGGGGTGCTCACCTGGAGAAGAAAAGGCTCCAGGGAAACTTCAGAGCCCCTGCCAGTGCCTAAAGGGTCCCAGGAGAGTTGGAGAGGGTCTTGGGACAAGGGCCTGGAGGGACAGGACAGAAAGGGGGAAAGGCTTTAAACTGTCAGAGGGCAGGGTTAGATGGGATATAGGGAAGAAATTATTCCCTGTGACAGTGGGGAGACCCTGGCACATGTTGCCAACAGCAGCTGTGGCTGCCCCACCCCTGGAAGTGTCCAAGGCCAGGCTGGATGAGACTTGCAGCAACCTGGGATAGTGGACAGTGACCCTGCCCATGGCAGGGGTGGGACAGGATGAGCTTTAACGTGCCTTTCAACCCAAATCACTCAGTGATCCTGTGATTTGGGCACCAGCTGAATAAATTCAAGAGACATACCCAGAGGGATGCAGTTCAGCTGCTAAACCTCAGAGCAAAGCTTGAATTACGAAGCAATTCAACAACCCCCTGGGGATCCTGAGATCATGAAGTTTGCTGTTGGGGGGGCTTTGAGAATACAATCGAGCAATTCATGTTATGTCACTGTAAGTATCCACCTTTATCTTTAGCTGCCAATTATATTCATGTGCAGGAAGGTGGGAGTTTCTACCCATGCCCTTGGTTTCTCTCCACCTTAGGAAAGTTATCTCTGCTCAGGTGAATCAATAAAACTTCTCTGATGCAATGCTGAAACCAAAATGCCATTTACCGAGACACACCAAAAGTGAACTGGTTGATCTTCACATGATGGAACAGCAGCATGTGTATTGATGCAATAACCCAACCTCTGACTGAGAAATTTCACAGATTCATTTAAGATGACAGATTCTGAGCAGGAATCTACAAAGACACTATCAGCAGTGTTATGAATCTTGAATTATGTGAAGCAACCCCGGCTGCTTCACCCACCTCATTTAAAACACAACCACTCTTTTTAAGGATGACTTAAGAGCCCAATGCACTGCTCTGCATCGGTCTCCTAAGTAGTCCTAAACAAACAATGCATCAGTGGAACCATCTGTTTGGGCAACCAGCTGCAAGATGTGGTTAGGAAACCAACAGACCATGAACAAATGTGGGGCTGCTGGACTGGCTGAGGGATCCAGATGGCCACTCAGCACATCCTGCTCCTCGCCAGCAAGTCCAACACACAGACAAGAGCAGGGAGAGAGTGATGGGGCTGAAATTAGGGCAGTGAGGTTAGAGAAGGACATGGAATCGAGTCTGACTGCTGGGAAAGAGTCTCACCCATCCCTTTAAATGGGTGCTCTAGCTTATAAACAAAAAATTGAGAGCAAGATTTAGCAATTCACAGTTAAGAAGATATTTTTTTCACCTTAGGCAAGACATTCAGCGCTGTGAACAGTCGTCATTTGCTGGGTTTGCTCAAAATTTGCATCTTTGGCCTCTCGACTGTATTCCCTTTGACTTTATTCAAATCAAAATCATGGGTGTAACCCAAGAGTTACATCTTTTGAGTCAGAAGCTTTGGGTAAGGCAGCTCGACACTTGGGAAATAAGACAGCGCACGCGTTTCTCGAGCAGGGTAAGTTTTTACGTATTTTATATTCCAGTGGTGAAATGCTAATTTGCATAATGTAGGCCACTAAAATACTTGCTTCTTACCTAATCTGAGCTCTCCAAAGTTCCCACACCCAATCTTCTTGCCCACTCTGAAGTTGGGTCCCACCATAAGAACTCCGGAAGACGCCGACGAGCTTGGCCGAGAACTGTGCCCACTCCTCCCCGGCATTCCTTTCGTCGTCCGCTGTCTTTCATCCTTATCCCTATTAGGATGGTCCATGATCTTAGTGAAATACCTCTGCCAGCAAGCTGGCCAAAAGGAGTACACACTCTTCTCCTTAGAACGGAAATTTATATCCAAAAGTATCTGTGTTGGAGTTCGAGAGAGTCATGGAAACTCATGGAGTTCTTTTGGCACCAGATCCAGTTTCCTAATGCATCTTGATAATGTACCCAAGGGTTGACTGTGTTCTTGAGAATTCAGTAAAGGCAGGTTGCTTTTGGTTTCTTACCTGGGGAAGAGATATATGAAATAAAAATTATTATTTTGAAATACCAGGTGAGAAAGGTACAAGAGGGGCAATGTCCAGAACTTTCCTGGCCTCGAGGAATTTAACAGCTATATGAAAACTTCATCATTTTCTTAACAACTTTCTGATAAAAAAACCCTGATGTCACGAAGAAATGTAAGTGCTGCCCATCCACTGTTGCTTCTTTTTTCCATCCTTGGGGATGATGACTCAGGCCAGGTTGGATGGGGCTTGGAGCAACCTGTCTAGTGGAGTGTCCCTGCCCATGGCTGTGGGTGGATGCAACTGAGCTTTAAGGTCCCTTCCCACCCAAACCAGTCTGTAATTCCATTATTCCACTGGAGTGATCAGGACTGACACCACATGCAGTAACCCAAGCCATTCCAATTACATCAGCACACCAAGTGGACACTGCAAGGAAACTGCATTCCACCTTTAAAGCCCCTGGGAAGCGTAGGTTTGGTTTTTCATCACTTCATACATTTATCAAGTACTACACAAAAGCCAGACAAAACATACAAAGGGGCCAATGAAAGGTGCCAAGAGAAGAAAATTTTGCAGCTTAAATAAAATTCTCTTTCCTTTTACCTCTTTTCAAGTTGATCTAGATTATCCTGAACAACCTAAGTTGCAAGGGACCCACAAGGATCACTGAAGTCCAACCTCAAATAGACCTCAGATATATTTGCTAATTCAAACTGTTGTCCTTTAGAGATGACCAAAATGAGGAGCCAAAGTATTATTAATTATTTTTAAAAAGCTGCTAACTCAGTCAAAAGGGGACAAAACATAGATGCTTCTCAACCCTTGCAGGCCAAATGGTTCTTCTGTGCTCAGGAACAAGACTAAAGAAGCCTGGCAGGAGTTGCAAGGACCCAGAAGGTCCTGCCCCTGAGCACAGTCAAGAGGTACCAGCATGTTGGTTGAGCTTCCCCTCACTTCCCAAGAAATCAGCATGATAAAAGGAAAGGTTGCAGGATGTCTTGTCTGCACAGGTGCTGCATCACGAGATGGCAGCAGGCATCCTTGGGGTGCATTTCTCAAGCAAGAATTAGAATAAACACACCTGGAACTACCCCTCATATCCCAGCATATAAAGGTACTGGACTGTAGCCCTACAGGAGCACTGCTGCATTCAGATTTTCCAGACCTGTAGAATTTTACCAAAAAAGTTTGTGTCCTACCTCCAATGCCTCCAAAGCAATCACAGAAGTGCTCAATGAGACCACCCAACCAAGAGTCCTGGAAGGACACCCAGAAACACAACCACGTAAACGAGGGCTCAGAAGTTACTTTACTCAGGCAACTGGCTCAGTTCTCCAGCAGCAATACCTCTGTAGAGGGCTTAGCAAGAGTTCCTTCTGTTCATTTTGCTGTGAAATCATTAAAGTTGGTAAAGACCTTCAAGATAATCGAGTCCAACCATTAACCCGGCACTGGCCCATTCAATGATGATCCTCTAGTCCACCAGAGGATGAAGCTAAGCTACCTACTTTCAATTACCTAAAAATACAAGACAAGGATTATTACCCCTCCACACAGAACAGAAGCATGAGCCCTTCTGAAATCTGACTTTCTCTGGCCTCCAGCTGTGGAACACTTCTATTTCTGGAGACTTTTCATTTGATCTAAGGCACTTGGATACGGGCTGAAGTCACTCATGCTGGATCCAGAAAAGGCAGGGAGCTACCAGCTGGAAATTCCAGTTTTTGAGTATTTATAGAATCACGGAATCCCAGAACAGTTTGGTTGGAAGGGACCTAAAAGCCCATCTCATTTCATTCCACCCTCTGCCTTGGGCAGGGACATCTTCCACTAGCCCAGGCGCTCCAAGCCACATCCAGCCTGGCCTTGGACAGGTTCAGGGCAGCCACAGCTTCTCTGTGCAACCTGTGCCAGGGCCTCACCACCCTCACAGGGAAGAATTTCTCCCGAATATCCAATCTAAACACATCCTTTCAGCTTAAAGCCCCCTCGTCCTATCACTTCTTGCTCTTGCAACAAGTCCCTCCTCAGCCTTCCCATAAATTCCCTTTAGGTACTGGAATTCCCTTTGTCACTTGGGACAGTTGTGGATCCCTGCAGAAAATGTCACACAGCATGTCTGTTGCATATCCAGGAGGTCTGACAATCTCCAGGTCACCTGAGAACCTCCATGTCTCAGCCACACCAGCAGTTTGGCCAGAAACCAAAGTGACAAGTTCCCAACGTGCTCCCAAGCAATGTGTGAAACTCCATTTGGGATACAGCACCTCTGGCCTAGACAAAAGAGCTGGAGATGTTCATGTACAAGAAACTATTTAGCATTACCAAGCTTACTCGTCCCTCAAATTAATTCCAGATTTAATACTCAGAACTGAATATGGATTAGCAGGAAGCATCCGTTACCAGTGAACTGGCTGAACTGGTTTTTCATCACAGACATCCCCACATACTTTCAGCTGCCATGCTTGGCACAGACACAGCAGAGTTGTGTTTGCCCTGTGAAACCAGTTGGCAGGAGCAGTGATGAGGCTCTATCAGATATCAGAAACTCATTTTGACTGGACCCCACCCCAGGCTGTCCCAGGAGGAGAGACAAACTTCAAAACAAACAACATGAAAAAGAACCATCAGTGAAACTACAGAGTTTTACTGCTGCCCTCAAACCAAACGTGAGAATGACTTCTAGTAGTTGGTGGATTTACTCACACAGGTCTTTCTGATAAAATTTTGGAAAGATAAAACCGAAGCATGGGAAGTTTTGGTCTCTCTGTCTGTTTGGTCTATCTCTGCTGTGGCAAGAGAAGTAGACAGAGAACATTCCAGCCAAATATTTTATTTCCAGTTAAAGCTATAATCTTCCATGTAATAAAACATATGGGTCTGGTACTTGGGGAGATGGCTTAGTGATGGGCTTGGCAGTGCTGCGGGAATGGCTGGACTCAGTAATTACCGAAATGATTCCATGATGCTGGAGTGTTGTTAGAGTTGGATCATGAAGAAAGATGAGCAGGACACAGGAATTCTATGAGTAAAAAGCCAGTAACACTTTGGAAAACACACTCTATCCCACCAAAGCCAGAGAAGAATTTTTTTCCCCTGGAGACCAAAGTCATGATATTTTAATCAAGACTGAATAATTTATCCCCAAGAACTACCTACAACCTCCGAAATAGAAACAGAAAGAAATCTCCAGCAAGAGCACAAACCCAGTGCAGCTTACACCTTGCTCAGCACATCTCAGATGGGACAAGTAATTCCATTACCCTTAGGCAAATTAAGCACAAGTCCCACCACACATTTTCTGGCTCACAAAATAAGATGTTAATGGTTATGAGCTCCTACATCTCCATCCTTTCCCTGCTCCCCATCTGGATCAGGTCTCCCTGGGGAGAAGGATGGAAAGGTCACGTCTGACAGTCTGCAAATACTAACCATCCTCTCTCAGCTGAAAGCCTCCTGCAAACAGGAACTCAGAGCAGCAATGGATAAGTGAAATACGCCTCTGAGAAGCTCCAGCCGAGGAGCAGAGCCCAGCTGCTGGCACACCAGATCACACAAAGATCTCACACCATGATTACCACCTATTAAAAGTGTAAGTAGTAAATATGGCATCAAATACAGCCTTTGAGGGTCAGCATTGCACTCGGCATTGGAGGGGAAGTGGCAGAAGATTGAAGACCAGACTGTCAGTCACATTAATATTTAAAGGCTGCTCAGAACACCAGGATGACTTCCTGCCATGATTCAAACTTCTTTTAATGATTCCTTCCTACCTTTCCACCCACTCAGCAGGATTGCTCCTCAAAGTTACTTCCATTTGAACAGAGCTGCATGAAGATATTTCCCTAATGGTGAATCAGCCCAATTCCAGGATTGATTTCACTACAATACAGTTGGAGACACAGGAACAGTTATTTAATGAAAGGCCCAGGCTTGAAAGGAAACTACTTGCAGCACAGTTAGCTAAGTAAAAAATAATAACACTGTATCCTACATGCTTCCAAACACTAAGACCCAAATCTATGTCACGACCTCTCCTCCACTGAAAATCCCACAGCTAGAAACCAGCTTCCAGGTGATGCTAAATCAGGGAATGGTTTAGGTTGGAAGGGACCTTAAAGCTCATCATGTTCCACTATACCAGGTTGCTCCAAGCCTGGTCTAACCTGGACTGGAACAATTCCAGGCAGTCCTGGAAGGCAGCTGCTGTTTGTGTTGATATCCAAAATCTAGTGTAAAGGTGTGTTTAAAAAATGGCACAGAGACTGCTCACAGCCACACCATTTTTCAGGGGAGCCCTTCAGACATAGGAAAGGACATCTTTTGCATTGAGAGGTTGCAAGCGAATGAGAGGCTGGTGTAAAGAAGCCAAAGCCATCTTTGTTCCCCCTTTACAAACGAAAAGGTCGCTTTCCTTGAACTCAAAACTCCTTTGACCTCCTTGAGTTACTCTGGAGACTCGTTCCATGTTAGGAACAGGTTTTGTCAAAGCCTTGGTTTGTGGCACAATTTCAGAAATCTGTCCAAACTGAAATAGTCAATGAATCCCTCCTAATGAAATCTAAGCAAGCAGGCCTGGTCCAGGTCTGTGTGTGGTTTTGATCCCTGAAGGAGTCACTACATGCCAGAAATAGAACTGCAAATGGTGGATGAAGCAATGCCCCAAAAAGCAGGAATTCAGCCCCATAATTCCTTTTTAATTCTTTTAGGAAGAGACCTCCAATAAAGCCCCATTTTGTGTTGGGATGAACACACATTTTGTATGGGGTGAACTCATCCCACTCCCTACAGACACAGAACCACAATTCCTCAAAGCAGCTTCAAGATCATTGCTTTAGGACAAGGCTCATGCCTTCCCACTGGGTTTTCCAACATCCATCCTACATGCCTGTGCAATGTCTGGTAAGTCTCCTGATGTGGAGAGCACTTTCCAGACAAGATCTGCTACTTCCCACATGACTTCAAAGACTAGAAAATCCTCCAGGGCTCTCAACTGACATGTTATAAACACACAGATATGAGCTCACCAGCTTCCACCCTCACACTGGGTAAAAAGTAGAGCCTTCAGCAGCAGAAAACTTCGCTGGCTTTGCCACAGATTGGGACAAAGCACTCACCCTCTGGAAAAGGGAGAGCAGCCAGGCTGCAGGTAAGAAGGAACATTTTGAAACCAGGACATACACGATGTGTTCACTCATGTTTTTAGCATCTGCCAACTAATTTTATGAGCTTACACCCCTAAGTTTAGAGGATCAGGCTGGCTTTGTATGCTCTGCCTCACTGTGTGCATGAAAAGCTTCCAAGGCATCCATGCTCTGCCATTATTAAAGGGCAATTAGTAAAGCCTTTGTTTACAACTCTGCTCTCTTCTGCATGGACACACATCTCCACTGGCTTCACATCCCGTCAAGCCTTCTCATCCCACTGCCTTTTTCTCCTGCTTTCACGACATTGCATTTCTTATCTTGCTTCTGTCCTCCCAACCAGCCACAACAAAATTTTCTTCTTCTGCAGCCATCCTGTTACTTACTACTGGAAAAGTCACTGTTCTAATAATGAGAAAATTCTGAGATTTGCCATGCCCTTGAGGAGACAAAAGAACAGATTACCAAATAGTCTATCTTAGAATCACAGAATCCCTAAGGTTGGAAAAGCTCTCTAAAGTCATCAAGCCCAACCATTAACGGAGCACTGCCAAGGCCAGCACAAACCATGTCCCCAAGTGCCACATTCACACATCTTCTGAACGCTTCCAGAGATGATGACTCCACCACGGCACTGGTCAGCCGGTTCCAATCTTTGACAGCCCTTTCTACGAAGAAACTTTCCCCAATATTCAAACTAACCCTCACCTGGCACAGCTTGAGGCTGTTTCGTCTTGTCCTGTTGTTTATTCTCCTGGAGCAGAGCCTGACCTCCCCCTCCCCAGCTGCATCCCCCTGTCAGGAAGTTGTGGTGAGCCAGAAGATCCCCCTGAACCTCCTTTTCTCCAGGCTGAGCCTCCCCAGCTCCTTCAGCTACTCCTGGTGCTTCAGCCCCTTCCACAGCCCAGTTCCCTTCCCTGGACACCCTCCAGCCCCTCAATGTCTTTCTTGCTGTGAAAGGTCCAAAACTGACCCCAAGATTCCAGGTGTGGACGCATCAGAGCCCAGTACAGGTGGTCAACCCTTGCCCTGGTCCTGCTGGTCACACTATTGCTGACACAAGCCAGAACACTGCTGGTTTTTGGCCACCTGGGCACACCTGGGCTCACATCAACCATCACCTCCAGGTGCTTTTCCACCAGGCAGCTTCCCAGACACCAACTCCAAGCCTGGGGTGTTCCATGGAGTTGTTGTGACTCAAATGCTAGACCAGGCATTTGGCTCTATTGACCCTCACACCACTGGCCTGATCCAGCCTGTCCAGATCCCTCTGCAGAGCCTTCCTTCTCTCCAGCAGATCCACACTCTTGGTGTTATCTGGAAGGGGGACCTGCTCTGGTGCTTGCCTATTACGCAAGCCAAGAAAGGGAGGATGGAAGGTCAAATGCTTTCCTCACTCAGACATGAGAAATATCCTTTTTGGTTTTGTTTTTGTGGGGGCTTTTTTTTGCCTTTTTGACTCCC
The DNA here is from genome assembly GCA_025920805.1 of Petroica traversi. Taxonomy (NCBI): domain Eukaryota; kingdom Metazoa; phylum Chordata; class Aves; order Passeriformes; family Petroicidae; genus Petroica; species Petroica traversi. Next base: position 491,117 of record JAHLSL010000053.1, on the reverse strand, counting down.
ACTCAAGAACTTTCTGGTTACTTTGAGGATCTTCCACTGGATGTATTCCAACTCCTCCCCTGTACCCCAGCAGCACCTCCACATAGAGATCAGCATTTATCTGTGCTTCCCCAACCAGCACTACACTGACCTGGTTTCTGCATCCTCAATGTTGTGCAAAACAACAGAAAAACGGAAAATGTAGGTCAAAATTCTCTGTTGCAAATTACAGCTGGGAACAGCAGTGACAAAGCTGGCTGTCAACTACAGCAAGCAGGTGCATGTCACGTCAGATGCCCCTCACTCAGGAGATTCTTCAAAATCTTGGAGGCTGCAGATGCCTTTTAAACATTACAAATTGCTTCTGTTGAATCATTTGACCCATCAATTTAATCTTCAGTTTGTGCAGTTAGTTTTGTTCAGTGCCTCACAGGGGAAAATAAATAAGGAGGAACACAAACAGTGTTTAAGTCTATATTGCTGAGAAGGGAGAAGGATGGACAACTGCAGATCACCACACTCATTCATTATTCATGAATGCCCAGGACTGTCAAGTTTGCATCCTCCAATTATAGTTTTTACAAACTGGGATGAACCCAAAAGGACTCGTGTCTTTTTCCATCTGACGGAAGTGAACTTCCAAGAGCTCTTCTCCTGGAAGACCTTGTGAACATGCTAAAACACATTAATTGTATAATCCCCAACCAAAGACATTGGCAAGTTATCTTCCCAAGTGATCTCAGTTGATCGTTTCAGTGAGAGTAATTCAAGACCCGTTCTCTAAGTTCATTCCTGAACTTTGTTCCAAATCCCCTCTATGGAAGTTCAGCATGAAAGCCAGGAATGTTTGGATAGAAAAAAAAAAATTTAGTTGGTAGTTTAGTTCTTCCACATGAGCAGAGTCAAAACAAAGCAAAGAACATTTTCCAGCGAAGTGGTTTGTGTGATGTGAGATCAATTCATTGACTTCTCTCCCATAGCTGAGTCCCAACCAAATGTGTGCCAGCAGCCAGGGATGTACATTCCTATAGATGAAAAAGAACTAGAGACCATAATCTGACCGAAAAGGAGGGTTACTGCTGTTTATGAAGAGGTAGATTATGCTGTTACAACTAAAGGAACAGTTCAGTGCTGGAATAAAATTTTAAAATCCCTTCATGAAACCTGAGCTCCACATATTTTTGGGGTTTGTTTTCTGCTGGGCAGAGAAAAAGCTGAAGTACAACTGCCAGATCAGCTCCCCTGTATCTTCTGGGGCTTGAGCGGACGTCAGAATCACCTCCCTCTGCAGAAATGCCATCTGAGTGCCAATATTCCTGTGATCCATGGAGTGCTCAGTCCATACACCCCCCACAGCCCCAGGGCTGCACTCCCTGCATCCCAGGGATCCTGCATCCTGCTGTCCATGCCTGGAGGGGACCCTCACATGACAGCACTTTTGGGATCTACCTCCTCTCAGCACAGCAACTGACCTCAGCTTTACAATCCAGTGTTTAGAATCACTAAGGTCAGAAAAGACCTCCAAGATAATAAGTCCAATCTTTGAAAAGCTTCCCAAAGTGCCTGGTGGTTGGGACATAATCTCTGCTTGCAAAACAGGGTAAGGCCACATAAGATCAGGTTTCAGCAGAAATATATGTTTATGGGGATGCTACAGAAGAAATGAGGAAAAACCTGCTATCAGCAAAGGGTCTACAACACTGCAGAAGTTCTCTTCTCTGATATCCAGGCATCATAAACCTGTAGGTTTTCTTTTTCTCTTAAATACCAGGTTGTTTAACAGCAAAAAGAGAGATGCAGATGTCCCTATATCATCCCCTTCCTTCCAGGCAATGGATAACTTCTAGACAGCCATGTGCATCCATCATCAAGGAATAACCCACAGCACATGGATTCAGGTGCATCCATGGAGGTTGATGGATGTAGTTTGCAGTTAACGATTTCAAAGTCCTTGACAAGACCATCATGGGAGCTTAGGCTCTGGAGCAGCCTTAGACCACTGGCAGCAACATCACTTTTACAGATTTACAGTCTAATTTAACACAGATGCACCTTAATCAACTGTTTTATCTGCACTCTGTCTGGAAAGGAAAAGCAGCGCAGAGGATAAATTGCAGATAGGCTCAGACAGCTTGAAAAGACTGGTGAACTTGGCAGCTAAACACGACTTCCCCAACCTCCAAAAACCTTGGAGTCTCCAGACCATGAAGTGCTTTTTCCTGCTTCAGAAAGAAATGCAAGTATCAAGCTTAGAGCCAAGGCAGCTTTCACAGTGTGTGGGGGGTGGGGAAAAGCCTCTTACCAGAAGACAAGACCATGTGAATATGAGGAGATGGGTCAAAGAAAACTGTAGATAAGGTGTGATGGCAAGGGTGGGTAGAAGGTGCACTAGTGGAACTCTTCTTGGGATAACAGGGAGCCCTGAGGGGCTGAGAGGTTTTGGCCCTGTCCCAAGGCTAATCCAGCACACAATAGGTATATGTTTCCCCTATGGATGGACACATTCCTGTTGAGTGCCATCCAGTATCCATAAAAAGTGTCATAACAGAACAGCAGTGAGGTGGGATTCAGTTGCAGGGTCCTTGTATTCCAACTTAAGAAAGCTCCAGGTCCCCAGACTTGTGTTGTGGTTACCTGATGGGAACAGGTTGTCTCCTCTCTGTCTCACCAACACCTAGAGCACTTCCAAAAGCTGAGGACAAACAAGCAGAATGGTTTCTTTGTTGCCTCAAGTCAAAATGACACCAAACTTCTGCTCAGTCTCATATCATCTCCTAAAATGATCTTCAGACACCACTAGTCAGATTCAGGATCACCTCCTGGTGCTCGGTATTTGTACCTGATAGCTCAGGAGACAGGAAAATATCTGGACACTCACAGACCTGAGCTCTGAACATGGGTGTAATGGCTCTCTCACTATCCAAGCGTTCACCACAGAGCAGCAAAGCCTTGGAGAAAATTCCACTTCCATGCAACAGGAATGAAGTTATGAAGGTCCACCAGAAGAAGTTGCCTTCAGAAAGGGATTTTCATGCAGTACCTAATTCAGTGAGATGATGTAGTCACCGAGTGCCAAACACACCATGAATTTGGCATGATTCAGCCTGGCTCAGGTGTGTCCTGCAGGGATGAACAGCAGCCACCAGACAAAGCTTGTGTGGCTGTAAGAGACTGTGCATCCAAGTCCTGCTGTGAGATTCCAAATATGACCCCACAGTAACTCAAGCAGCTGCTCTTCACCACCACACAGCCTCATATGAAGAGAAGATGAAAAGATAAGGGAACACGCCCAAGAACAGTGGAAGTGGGTAGAAGCCTCAAGTATACTCCGTGCAGCTGAACTTTAAGACCTGGCCTGGCAGGCAAAGCTCAAATGCACCCACAGCAAATGGGGAAGAGAATTCTGCTAAGTCTGAGTCATTCCATCCCACAGACACTCAATGGTGCCCAGTAAACCTCATTCGAGGTTGCTCATCACCAAAAACTCCTCATAAGAGCTGGGTAATAAACTGGAAACATGGTGATGTAAGAGCTGGAACAGCAGCACTTCTTAAAAAAATAGTAATGGTGATGCCAACAGGAGAGAGATGGAGTGTATTAAGGGAAAACACAAGAAAACCTAACACTCCATGATTTAATGTATACATGATTTTTCATTTTAATGCCTGAACTTCACCTTCTCCTTATGTGAAGATACTGCCTTTTCCAGCAGTCATGGAGAGAGGAAGGGACTATGCTGTCTCTTCATATAATGAGACATTTGGCAAGAATTTGACTGACAACACCTACACATTTTGTTTGTAACTAAACCACAGCTTGAAGAGGAAACTATGTACCTGAGACCTCCATAGGGAGAGAAATCTGCCCCAGCCTTTAATTGGCTGCTTTTTGGAGGCAAACTGCTGTCAGACAGGGGTGACTGACCACTCACCTGGTTATGAGGGTTAGAGCACAAGGGAGCTGGAAAGGTAATTACCACAACCCCTGAGTAATAAATCCTGCTCATTTGAGCTTAATAAAAACAGTGCTTCAGCCTAAGCAACACATTGCTGTTGCCAGCACCCTGATTCCCTGCCACCTCTGTTTTGAAAGAGGAAGGTTTTCATTGGGATAGATCATGTCCATTAAAAACTGACAGAGTTTGATATTTAAGGCACTGTTACACTCAAAGCCTGAAACCGTCTGCAGCAATTTGTCTCCCCTTCCTGGTACAGGATTATAAAAACTCCAGGATGTCAACACTGCAGCCCCAAAACAAGCTGACCTACCCCAAAACCCAGCTATCCCACAGGGCAATATCCTCATGGCACATAAAGAGCCACCATTTCCTTAGCTTCTGAGATGTAGGACTCCCTGAATCTCCCAGCTCTGTGTCCTGATGAAGCAGTTCAGCTGTCAGAATGATTTGGATTACCTATGTGACTGAAAGGTGCCAGGAATTACATCCAGACCAAGGAAAATACCCACTGGAGAAGCACAGTCCCCCTTGCAAGCAGGCCAGAAGATGTTTAGATCCTGTCTCTTGTCTTTTAAATTTTAATTTATTATAATTTATTTTTCTTTATTTATTTCTAAATGAAGCAAAGGTCAATTTGTTTGCTGGCAGTTGAGCTGCCTCCTCCCCAGTGCAAGGTCCAGTCTTGGTTACTGGTCGAATTCTGTGCTGATGGCTACACCCACACAAACACCATCAGCTCCATAAAAATCTACACTTCCTCAGGAGGGCAATTAGGTACCATAATCCCAAGGTACACAGTCAGACAGTTGCGTTCGCTCACAGAAAATAAATGTGCAGAGTTCCTTCCTCAATCTGGCAAGGAAGTGGCCCATGACACCTACCCGCAGGGGAAGCCAAGCAGGAGCCACCAACACTCCAGGAGCAGCCACATGGCTTTAAAAAAATCATAATACTTGAAGGTTTGTGCTGTTATTTGATTTTCTGAGTTTTTTCTTCCTCAAATTTGAAGCTGTCAGCTTCTTAAAAGTCTTCTCATACTGGATAGGTATTTGAGCTTCTTCCAGGTGTATTAGGAAGCCCCATCCCACACCTGTCATTTTACTACCTGTGCTTTCACAGGGTGCAGCTCCTTTGTAAAATGCTGCCAAGATGAGGCCCACGTGCTTCAGGTGGAGCAGCATCAGTAGAGATGGAGTCACTGCACTGGCATTTCTGTAAAGCCATCCTACACACAACACCTCTGGGTGGCATGTGCAGCACCAGAGATGGCAACAAACATACACTGGTTTCTCACTGTGACAGTCTGGAGAAGTTTCAGAGACATCTTCTGCCAGTACCCATCTAGCTCTCACATGGGCATCACCAAGGTCATCAAATTTCACCCCTCAGGCTCATGGTAAAGGGACAAATTTAAATTTGTGAAGGATCAGCCTGGTTGAGACATCACCATCCCTTCCTGGCTCTTCTGAACACAAGCTGACAAACAGGGGTGGTCAGACATCATCTGCCTTTGCACCAGGTAATGGACAATGTGCCCAAGAGGTGCTAATGGCTACAAGGACATCTACAATCCTCAAAATCCCTGCATGACAAGAAAAATACCATGGAACTGTGGTAGGAGTGGGTTAGGTTGGATATCAGGAAAAAATTGTTCCCCCAGAGGGTGGTGGGGCATTGAACAGGCTCCCAAGGAATGATCATGGCCCCAAGGCTGCCACAGCTCAAGAAGAGTTTGGACAATGCTCTCAGGGACATGGGATTATTGGGGTCCTGTGCAGGGCCAGGTGCTGGACTTGATGCTCCCAGTGGGTCCCTTCCAACTCAGGATATTCTGTAAGCTATGGTTTTTCATGCCACAAGCAATAACTCCAAAGCCAAATCCAGCTTCCACAGCACATTTGTTTTCATTATTAAGCCAGATATTTAGAAATGCTGCTCTGTTAAGGTCATGGCAGTGTATTTAATTCATGTCAGCTTCTGCCACTGCCACTGATAACCCTTTATGTGCATCTCAGCACTGTGCCTGATGCTTGTTTGGCAGGTCGGTCAAAGGCACTTCAACAGTGAGCAAACATCTGAGCTCCCTTTCTGATGTCACCTTGCTGTTTTGGTTACTTCCATTACAATTTGTGCCAGAAGAGATCACCACTGGAGCTACTCGGTGCCCTAAAGGAGGGATACTGGATTCCCAACCCACGGTGAGAGCAAGTGGCAGCAACAGGCAGCACTGACACAAACACTCAAGCTCATGGTGCACCTGATGGAGCAATGTCAGCTCAAGGAAGCAGGCTGTAAACCTGCCTGGAAGCTGAAAAGATGGTTCAGTTTTGGAAAGGTAATTTTACATGACAACTCTTCCTGCTTCTCTCCTTTCCCTGATGTTTAGGACTTTGCACAGTCTACGGCTGGCTCCATTTGCTCTAAACTCCTGACGTGCCTGTGTAAAGGGAATATTGTGCCAAAACAAACAAATCTTCCACCTGCTTGTGGTCCAGTAATCCATTAGGAAGGAAAGGCAAGGCACACTCCACTAAAACTATAAATACCCCCCCAGTATGGACAAGAGCAAAGGCTTGTGGTTAACAAAAAGAAGGATTTTGCTGCATTCCTCAAGGCATTAGATTTATGTGTTGACACTCCTGTTTCAGAAGTTTCTAACCCTTTCCTGTGTTTATAGACTGCTTTGGGTTGGAAGCTCAGCTTGTTCCATCCCCTGCTATGGCAGGAACTCCTTCCACTGCCCCAGGTTGCTTCAAGCCCCGTCCAGCCTGGCCTTGCACACTTCCAGGGATGGGGCAGCCACAGCTGCTTGAGCAACCTGTGCCAGGGCCTCCCCATCCTCAGAGAGAAAAATTTCTTCCCAATATCTCATCTAACCTTTTCCCACCCTATTATTTTTAATACCATAATCTAAAACAAGATGTGGGGGGTTGTCCCATGCAGGATTTGCCTCAAAACCATGAGAGGAGTCAGAGATGCTACCAAGCCTCATTGTCATCTGACAGGTACCAACCTCCTGTCTAAATCCTCCCCCACCAAAAATCTTCACTTAAATACAGGCTGAGCTCTAAGAATCCTTTGCTGGAACCCTACCTCCCTCAATGACAGATCCTCTCTAGGTGCTATCTTAAACTGTATTTCCAAGATTAATTACTCCATTATAGCACCAGTTCCTCATCCCATGCCAACAACATGACCTTGAGAAAGCTGGAAAAACAACCCCAATTCTTCTGCCTACAAGGCAGTTCTTCCACAAGGAAAGACAGCACCTCTTCATCGCACGTCTAGACAACAGCCCAGTACTTCAGGCACTTTTTCAAAGATTATCTTTTGTGGTTTGAAACCGAAAAATGGCTCTGTACTCAGCCACAAAATACCCTTTTGAATCCCCACATGCAGAAGAAAATTCAGGCTATTTCTAGCTGAGTCTTCTCAGTCAGATCATGAAGATAGCCAGATGGCAGAAGGGCATTTCAGATCATTCAGGAGAAACTGATGCCATGACAGTGCAGGTGTGATGGACAAGCACCAGCCAGCCAAGCCCCTGGGAGCATGGGAAGAGCACAAGGATGTTCTGTGTCGGAATGAAGGACTTAAGAGCATCTCAGGACCCATGACAGCACCAATGCAACTGGTCTGGTTTTCCTCACCTGACTGAACTCATCCTGCTCTGGGTGAATCTTTGCAGCCTCCTGCTCCTGCAGCTCATGGAACAGTGCCCTGCAGCTTGGGCCATGCAAGGAAGCTCATCCCTTCACGAACCTGTGACTTTCAGAGCTCATTTGAGGTCAACCACCATCCTTGCTCACAAGAGCAGCTCCACATCCCCAAAGATGGCATCCCAGAAAAAGCAAAATTTGATACAATTTCACCATGGCAAACTTAGACATCTGCATCAGAAAGATCTTTTTAACCCACTTTCCATTTCCGTCGATATGCAAGACCACGAGATTGGGAAGAATACAGTTTTGTCACAGAAACTGCCCAGATGTGATTCTCATTCACCTGGAGAAGAAAGTTTAGGTGAGAAACTGAAGGCCACCTGCCTCCTGCTACAGGAATGTTAAAAATTAGACCTCCCAGCACCTGAGGTAACATTAAAATGGAAAACAAACTCTCAGCCATGCTGGTCTGGCCATCATCCCTCTCAGGCTGCATCTCAGGACAAGGTGAAGCTGCACATGGAAAAGGGAACAACCTACCTAAATATAAACATAAACAACCCCTTGCTTGTGATGGATCATTGCTTGGCCACATATATAAAGTACCAGTCTGATGTCCCCAAGGGACCTGGCATCACTAGCTGTACTCTCTGAAGTGATTTACAGCCTCTGCTGCTGCTTGAGGAAGAGAAGATGACAACAACCATGTATTTGCCAGTAGAAATCACATCACCTGTCAGTAAGCCAGGAAGGAGGTTGGACAGACACTGTCTACAGCTGATTTCTCCTCTTCCACAGGCTACATGTGCAAATGCTGCATGCCACAGCCTGGGACCACTCACACCAAAGGACATCTGACAGGAAACAGGAGATGCCACTTCCAGGAGCCAAGCTCTTCTGGTATCCCCTGAAACACTACCAGATACAGGTGATGATGCCCAAGTATCCTCTGACATCTCTTACACACGTGCGTGCTGAGAAAATGAAAGGATTATTATGATTTTATAGTCTTTTCCAGGGATTATTCCCTGGATTACTGTGATAGGTGCATGTTAGCAGTGGGGTTTGTTTGTTCAAAGGAAAGGTCAGTGGCACTGTATGAGAATTTTCCCAATTCACATACATATACAAAAAGCAGATTATACCTGATCTAGGTAGTGGTCAGGTACAAAACTTAGTAATCAAGCTTTAGTTTTCCTGGGCGTGGGTTTTTTTCCCCAGGAAAGCAATCAGAGAGACCAAGCCTCCAGCACAGCTCAAAACCAGCCTTCTTGGCTCTGTTTACAACAGCACAAGCACAGAGTTTGGGTGTGAGTCAAAGCTCCATATGTACAGCAATCCATACACTTGTGGAATCATGGAATGGTTTGGGTGAGAAGGGTCCTTAAAGCTCTCGTTCCAACCCTCTGCCATGGGCAGGGATGCCAGTCACTATGACAGGCCTCTTTTAGATTTGATCTTAGTATTTCAGACACACAGGTAAGTGTTTCATACTCGATCATGTGGAAGTGTTGAAGCTCAGAAATGGGTGCTGAGATGATGAAAAAAAGCTCCAAATCCTTAGAATTGAAACAATTAAGTGTTTACCTCCAGACTCATGACCCAAAAGTGAGCAGCAAGGAAACCTTCCCAGATAAAAATCAGTTTATCCCAGCAACATCTTCGATCCAATCTACAAGCACTTCCCAGCAGTTGCCTTCAGGTGAACCCCCAACAGCCCCACAGCATCCCACGGGTATGAAACGTTGCTTACACAGCACAGTGCAGCTCAAGCTCCTCCAGCCCATTCCAGGGTGTAACAGACCATGAGCAGAGCATTAGTAGCTCACAGCCAGGCTGAGCCAGGCTAAAAGCTGAAACTAGGCAAAGACAAGGCAACTCTGGCCCAGTGGAGCCTCCCAGCATTGGCAGCCATGGGTCAGGGTCACACATCCCACACTGCTGGGTGGGACAGGGTGAGAGTCCCATACTGGCACAGTTACAATGAGGAAGGATAGAGTGGGAGGCAAAGCCAGGCTTTAGGTGTCTTGTTGGGGCTGAGGGAGAAATAGGATGAGAGGACATGGCCTCAGTCTGTGCCAGGGGAAGTTCAGGTTGGACATCAGGAGGAATTTCTTTTCAGAAGGAGTTGTGAGACATTGGAATGGGCTGGAGGTGTTCAAGAAACGGCTGATGGGTAGGACTTGGTGCTCTGTTCTAGTTCAAAAGGTGTTGATTGGTCAAAAGTTGGACTTGGTATTAAAGGTCTTTTCCAACCTAAACAATTCTGTAATTCTGGGATGAGATAATTCTGACTGAAGAGCTGAACAGCCCCCAGGTAACCAAACAGCCATGCCTGGTACACACACATCAGATGTGTACCCCAGTTAACATCCAGCTACCCCAAAAGGCACCTTCCTGGTCCTCCACCCATCGAACACCCTCAAGCGTCTCCTTCTCACCAGCTCTGGCACTTGTTTGAACTCTCAGTGAATCAACTCCAGAACTGCAGGGCTCACTGCCAGCTTAATTCCAGACTGGATTGGGTTGGAAGGAACCTTAAAGCTCAACCACTTCCATCCCCCTGCCATGGGCAGGGACACCTTCTACTGTCCCAGGTTGCTCCAAACCCTGTGCAACCTGGCCTTGAGCACTTCCACAGATGGGGCAGCCACAGTTTCCCTGGGCAACCTGTGCCAGGGCTTCACCATCCTTCTGGGAAGTTAAAAGAAACCTCAGAACCAGCACCAGGAAAGGCACAGGTAGATGACACCATCCTTCCCTGCAGGAGCAGGTTCTCACACTGTTGCTGCATTAACTGGACAGAGAATGACTTGGGGACAATTGGACATTTATGATTCTTCTAACCCCACAATAAACACAGGAACTTAAGGAGTTCTGCCTCCCCTGCCCTTTGGTAATTTTCAGTACCTCTATATTACAATGCCAGAACATAAAGGCTCTCATTTGTGTTATGCTTAGCACATTGGATGTATTAAACAGCAACAGCTTTCCCTCAAACTGTAGCCACATTTTCCATCCTCACAGGTTTCTGGAACATTGGGATGTAGCACAGCCTCTCTCCACCATCCCATCAGCAGAAAACAGGACAGGAAATGCTGAATTTCAAAACTGGACAAGCACAAGGGAATGCTAGCTCAGGATGCTACTTCGAGTACCAGTCGCACATCATACTACAAGAAAAGGACATTCAAGTTACCTCTAGCTTAAATGGTACCAAAATTTTGGGGCACACACCTAGAACTTCTGAAAAATCACCAAAACCAAGTCCAACAGGTACCAAAAACCCTAATTTTGAAGACTGAAGCATCTGCACTGTGTCCTGAAGCATTTCCAGCACTGGAGAAGTCTTACTTCCAGCAGAAGCACCTTTAGTCTAAACCAGCAGATACTCTGATCTCTAAAACCTTGAAAATATTTGCAGAGGTGAACTTCTCCATCCAATCCTTACTTCCCAGGTACAGAGCTATCACCAGTACCCCCAGTTACAGACCAATAAATTTCCTCTTTAAGATCATCTGTCCAGTGAACACCTCCATGTCCAAACTGCACAAGAAGCAGCACAATGGGAGCAAGATATCCTTGTAGGGGAGGGAAATTGCACAGCTCTGCCTTGATTTATGTAGTGTCTGCAGACCTGGACAAGAAAACAACAGACCCAAAAATCCAGGCTGCAGATAAGTCAGCCCCAGCAAAGAACCCCTGTGCAATCTTGTCCCACACAAAGTGGTCCTGGATGGACAGGACAAATCCCCAGAATGGGGATGTTTCAGAGACAGGAGCTGCTGGGAACTTCTTGCAGTGTCCACCAGGACCACTCACCCCATGTCCCCCAGTAAAACATTGGGTCACTTTCTTCCCCCAGCTGGAAAACTGAGGTAGGAGTTTGTTTCCCATGGAAATATGAAACAGAGAAATAGGAAATAGTCTAGCAAAGCACAAGGTTGATCACAAAAGACCTACAGACAGCAGGATTCCCATGGTGGCATATTCACCAAATTAATTCATACAGTATTATTGTCCAAGTAACACTAATTGTTGTAAGACAGCTTGATCCCATCCCCCTGCTCCCACCACCACATTTCTGGAACCACTAAAAACCATGGAAAAGGCCTCATAGTATACCACAAAAATCAGGATCCATCGTTGCTGGAATCAAACTGCAAGGCACAAGTGGGATTTTAGCAAGGAAATGGAAATCACACTGACATACAATTGTTCCGCCTCCCTGTTCGCCTTCACACATTTCTCACAGGTCAATTTTACAGAATTAAGTCTTGTTCAGTGAAACATCTGGTGGCTGTTGCTAGAGGAAACCGACTATCTGCAACATTTGAGCAAAAATAATGAGTTACATAAAAGCCAGACTGCATAAGCAAGGACAAGTGTTTTGCCAGTGTGTGAATCCTAAAACCTTACATGAAACCTCATGTTTAATTTCTGGGTTAGAATACAATGAAGTCAGCTCACACGCATTACAAAACCCATAAAGACTCGAGTTTTCTCTAAGTTTATGAGGATATAATTGTGCTGTATCAGAACTAACTTTCTAGCTAGCCACTGTCCTAAAGATTTTCTAAAAACAGCACAGACAGATGAATTACAGCTTAAAAATGGACCATTTCAGCTCTAGGTGCTTTCAGACTTAGCTCAAGACAGAACAAGTTCAAGAGATAGAGAAGAGGATTTTGGTCTTTCACAATTTGAGTCTGGAGTTCTACCATGCCTAATGGAAGAATATTTTCCCTTAATGCTACAGATCAGGGTTTCCTCAGGGTTTCTCAGTTCTGGAGATCAACATCCACCAACTGAGGCTGCACTGGGCTGGAATAGAAGGAGTGATTTTGTGGGAGAAGTTGAGAGGAGCTCCAATGTATCACTATACACTTCCACAAGACCAACCAGAAGCCTTTGAGATTTCAGATCTTTAATGGGGTCTCTCCAGCTCCTGAAGTCTCTCAACTGGAGGGGCAGAATTCCCAAGAACATCTCCAGCAGGCAGCTCTAATATATGGAATTGCACTTCACATGATGTACCTTTCCACAAATAGATACTGCTGTTTTTTGAGGAGAGTTTAAGCACTTAAATAATCCAGAAGCCTGATGGATGACTAATACAACTAGAAAGCTCAATGTACAAAAAGAAATTTTGGCTTCCCCACATTACCAGGGCTGCTCTCAGGATGCAAGCAGGGTACAAAGGAGGCACCTACAGCCTTCACTGCTGTCTCCCTGATTTTGGACATCAGCTTGGGGCTGCAGCTTGCTCTTGTTCGTTTATGCCATCCAGGGAAAAAAAATTCCACCAAATGGCACCAAAAGCCAAATTCCTCAAGCTAGATGTGGCTGACCAAGCACACTGAGGTCAGTATGGCAGTGCTAAGAGCCAGCTCCTCACTCACATGGATAATGTCTGGTTCTGCAGCACAAATGTGGGAGGGAAGCATCTGGTACTGGTCTCACTGGAGATGGGAAGAAGTCAGGCCATGGCACCTTGGGGATCCTGAGGCAGGGAACACACAGGTGAGGACACACACAGAGAGGCAACAGCATGAGGCAGAGTGCTGGCTCACAGGAGCACCAGTGGAAGTCATGGGAGGGGAAAGCAGCGCTTCTTTAAACATTAAATTAAAATATACAGAAAGGTAAAAGGAGGCAGGAACAGGAAACAAGCTTCACCAAGTGAAAAAACATGCTATGAATACAAATTTGGGAAATAGGTGTACCTGAGTCAAGAACTTCCCAAGATCCTAGACATCTTACAGGCAGGATATATAGAAACAAGCCAGTGACTTCAGTTCCAAAAGAAACCCTCCACAACATCACAACAACAAAGCTTTAGACCATAGGGGCTTATTTTTGAGAAAAAAATAATGTGAAACAAGGCCCAGGCATATGACACAGATTCTGCTGGGCTCCTAGAAGATATTAAAGCACTGTACTGCACCAGCCTGAACTGCTCAAACTAAACACTTTTCAACAATTAATGACACTCCTACTACTGTCACCAAAAATAGAAAAATTGGTTTTAGGGAATGAAGCTGCAAAAATAATTTGAGATACAATATCAGGCAAAATTGGAACCACATTTCTCCTCCAGGCTGGAAGATGTTGAGAGGATGAAACTGTGGCCCATCCACTGTGTCCCACCTCCGCCCCACCCCCAGCTGAAATTACCAAAATGCAAGAGCTCATGAAGGTCTCTACAGAGAAAATTCTAAATGGAAACTACAATTTTAAAAGAATTGGTTTTGTCACATCACTTTGGCCAAAAATAAAAACAGCATTCCCAAAGGATGCTGCACAATCATGGCCCTAAACAAAACATCCCAGTGAGTTAATCAGGATCTCTTAGTCTGCACAGAAAAAAAAATAGTTTACCACTACATAAGTGCTTTTTCAGAAGCCCAGAAAGGGAACTCTAGTGCCACTTTCAGCCTTTATGAACACCCTAAAAACCCCCTGTGCCAAGCAGGGCCTTGCACTCCCTAAAGGTCACCACCTTCACCAAACCACAACACTCGCTGGTTTATTTTTATGAAAACAAGGGATCAATCCTCTCTGGAATCAATCCAACACTCTCACCTACAAATACTATTCCATTTGATTTCTAGACAGGAAAATTTCCCCAATGACTTCAGTTTTGAGTTTTCTGTTCATTTCACAGGTGAGCTGTTATAAAATAGGTAACCTATTTTCTTTATCTAAGAAAATTATTTTCTTTGTAACACAAACACTTATACACAGAACACAACTCTGCCCTCAGTTCACCACAAAGACTCTGGACTCTCCCTGCCTTTAATTCTGCCCAGTTTCCTTGTTCATCACTGACAAGCAGCACTGCAGCTACCTACTTCTCAGCTCTACACGTGTCTTTCTAAAAATAATGCCAGGGAAAGGAAACCAGGGATGTAAGTTCCCAGTAAGTTACTTCAGATGAAAAATGCTGACAAAACTGAGAGGAAAAAAATCAAAATGGAAATAAGGGGGAAGAACTGAACAACTTGGATTTGGGTCTCTTAAGTATCCTGCCATGGGCTCAGCAGGTACTTCTTTGATAATCCAGCTAAAATACTGGATTTTTAGTGTCATGTCTTATATAGAGAATCAAAGAATCACAGAATGGTTTGAGTTGGACGAGACCTTAAAACTCAGGTTGTTCCACCCTCTACCATGGGCAGGGATACCTTCACCTAGACCATGTTGCCCCAAGCCATGTCTTGGCCTTGGACACTTCCAGGGATGGGGCAGCCACAGCTGCTCTGGGTAACCTGTGCCAGGGTTTCACTACCCTCACAGGGAGCAATTTCTTATTTAACCTAAATTAAACCTAAATTACCCCTATTTCAGTTTTAAGTCATTCTCCCTTGTCCTGTCACTACAGTTCTGGATGAACAGTCCCTTTCTGGCTTCCCTGTAGCCCCCTTCAGATCCTGGAAGGTGCTCTGAGGTGTCCATGCAACCTTCCCTTCTCCAAGTTGAACAGCCTTGGTTCTCCCTGTTTCCATAACAGAGGTGCCTCTTATCAAATGTAGGTGAGTTTGGGTTTTTTAAGGAAGGAATATTTGAGCTCCAAGCTAAGACACTGCAGAATATCAAATACATGTGACACTCACCACACGATGTGTAACTCACTTCTTGGACTTGTTATCCAAAATCACAGGGCAGCGAGTGCTGGGGCACAGGAGCAGTAGAGCAGCCAGGCACTCATATCTGTACTGAACATGGCAAGGAAGAAAGCACATTTTAGGAAGTCTCCGTGCAACAGTTCACATCAGTCACTTCCAATCTTACTGTATTCTGCTTAAAAACAAAAAAGGCATTGTTTGGTTTCAGATGGATATGGCAGCTTCCAAGTATCAGGGATGAAATGGAGCCAAACCCCACTGCTCATAGGAGAATCATTCCCCTTACCCTATGTCAGGGCAAACTCATAGCTTTCCATGCAATAAATAATGTGAACTTAAGTTCAGAAGACACTGTTTTCTTTTAAAAAAACAGATATTTCTGTTTCCTCAGTAGTTAGAGGTTTGGTTTTTAGTAAACTGTGTTTCCCCACCTTGGGAAACAGGTTCCTAAACCTGAACTCCCTTGGCACAGTTCGCCTGGGCTGGCTCCATCTCCTGCCGTGCTCCAGGCACTTTGGTCAGAAGGAAGCACAAGGGGTTTTGTTGTTTGTGACTTTCCTTCCTTAAAAACACCCTCCAGAGCACAGAGTCTGAATAGCAATTTCTGAGGGGGAGTGCACTGTAAGACAGGTGTGGAAGTCAAACCAAAAGGAAAGTATTTTTGGGTAATTCTGCCCAGAGCAACTAGAGACAGCCTGTTCTGCATTCAAAATTTGGGCATGTAACGTCCTTTGGAAGAAAACACATGGATAGTCCTAATAGAAAATGAAAACTTTAAAAAGCAACTTTAAGTTCTCAGAAGCTCTGACAGTCATCTAAAGAAGGTTCTTCTGAAACACCACGGGAGACTCCCCTACACAGGCTACAAGCAACGAGCTCCCCAACGGGTATTCCAAGCTAAGTTAGCACTTTATCCTTACTTTTCCAACTGTTACAGCAAGGTAACAGTAAAGCTCCATATTAATATCTTAAACCAGAGGATGTTTTTATTTTCTCCAACATGAAGTGTAAGACAGACTGAAGCCACTGTGGCTGTGCTGCTGAGTGACACCACTTTGTCTGAAGCACATGGGAATTTGGTATCCACCTCTGCCCTGTCCTTTGAAGAGCTTGTGGTCAGCCCAGGTCAAGTCACATCCGTGCTCTTCTGGTGATGTTCACGGTTTCTGTCCTCGAGAAGCCTGCTCAGTGAGGTTGTAGCAGACTTTGAAAGTCCTCACGAGCTCCTAACACCTATCGTTAATTAATCCTCCTCTACAATTAGCCAGCACCAGCTCTGGAATGAAGCCAGCCACCAGTGTGAGGAACACACACCACCACAACAGTGTACAAGTAGTGACACTAATTCCTCTCAAATGAAAAGGCATTAGGGAGCTGAGTGTAGCCCTCAATACAAAATTTACTGTGAAGCATTTAAGGCAAACTTTTGTACTGCTTCATACTAAAGCAATTCCAAGTTATCTGACCAAGTCAGAGACTGGAGCAAGGAAGAACCAGCCAAACTCCTACCAAACCAAGACCTAAAAGAAAGGGAAAACACAAGCACCTATGCACAGAAAAACAAGGACTGCAGCTTTATTTAGTCACTTGTCATCCACTCCTGGGCAAAGAACTGGAGCATCCCATTAACATGACAGTCCACATATTTAAATGCTGAGCAACACCCTTTCAGCTCTGCTCTCTTGCCACTTGGAACATGCCCTACTTAAACTTAAAAAGAAAACAAAAAGCTGTACATAAAAATTCCAGATGGGGTTCATTGGCCAGAAACTTACTCAGTTTCATTACACCAATACAGTGTTTGGTGGTGATTCCAAACCAGGAAGAGAAACAGAAGACTCTTTATAATACACTCCACGGTACAATGATTCAGTTTAGGAATAAAGGCAAATAAATCATCTCATGCCGTCCTAAGGTTCAGGTCTGAACCAGGGGTTAGGCATTATTCATGTTCTGCTCAAAGAACAAAATGACCAGCACGTTACAGAGGATCAAAGTTTAACATGGGAAAATCCATGCACTGGTCAGACTCTGCCACTTCCTACTGGCAATGTCAAATGACAAAACTCATCCCCACCTCATTCAAGACCTTTTTAAACAGTTTTTGAGCTGAAGCACAGCAAACATGACTACCACATTCACACAAATGTGACTCCAGCATCTTGAGAGAACCCGAGGTTCAAAAGGCAGAGCTTGGTTTCCATCCTTTCCCTGGCCATGTTTAACAGGAACCTCATTTAGCTGCAAGCATGGCATGGAGCAGAAAGGCACCTCTGGCAGCAGCTGAAAGCAATGGTTAACAAGTGAGAATATGTGGACAGCCCAGTTAGAGCACCAGTTTATCATGGTAATGAGCTCCAGCCTCTCCATCAGCCTCAATGCCCAAAGTCTGACATTATGGAGAATCCAGGGACCACGTCCCTGCATGAAGGGAAGAATAAGGCAGAATGAAGAACGGCAATGAAAGAACAAGTCTGAAACTACGACTCACAAGTGGGACCCTTTCTAGCTCTTGACAAATAATTAACTCTTTTTGCATTTAATGAGCATCTCCAGACACTGAGCCCATTTCCTGTGACATGTCCTAGCATGGATGGCTCTAGCGAGGCCTTAGGCCCAGAGACACTCACTTGGAGCTGAACAGACCTTGATGTTGTACAACCACACAGGAGTCGTGCAGGATCCTTCCATGAGGATGCTCTGCTTTCTACCAGGCACTTCAGCAAGAGGAGTCACTTATTTTCCAGAGTGCCAAAGGCAGGAGGACATGAAGCATTCAGGGGTGTGGAGCTGGGCACAGGTCCCACACACCTGCATTTGGGACAAGCCCCTCTGCATCAGCCAACAGAACCACAACAAAGCCATCTCTTCCCAGCACATGGCCAACAAGCAGCATGTTGGTCAGCCCCCAAAGGCCACTTTAGGAAGAAGTCCTTTACTTTTTCCAGGTGAGGCACGGGAACAGAGAGATGGCGGACTCTCTATCCCTGGAAGTATTCAAGATCAGGTTGGACAGGGCTCTGGTCTAGTGGAAGGTGTCCTTGCATGGGTAAGGGATGGAGCGAGATGAGCTTTCAGGGCCCATTCAACCCAAACCATTATCTGAAAATCACAGGATCACAGAAACACCAAAACATCGGCTGGGGAAGCCACAAAGACCACCAAAAACTCTTCGAGCTGTCAGTGTGAGAGAAGAGGGCTCCACCAGAAGCTTTAAGCCTTGCTGGTTGTTTTCCACATTACTTTTCAAGGTAAGGAGCACATGAGAACTTTGTTTCAGTTTCAGAGTAAAAACTAACCTCCTTGAAGGCATAGTGTGAAAAGCTGGTATTTGCTACCTAAAGTACACAACCAGGTCTTTCATCTCTTCCTGGGGCCAGGAAAATAAGTGCCAGCCTGAACCAGGAGGTGTGACTTCCGTGGCATTCTGCTTCCAAGGTAGGGGTACAGCACAGCCACTTTTTGGCTCCCCAAGGAGAACATGGCTTCTGCCACAGCAGGGAGGGTGACACTACAAATCCACTTCTCCATAGGTCACTCAGGAAGCTGGTACAGAGAGTTTTTGGATCTTTCACACTTCAGCTCATTATTATTTTATTACCATTTAGCAGCACAAAACTCTGTGTAGCACTTTGAAAGAGCTTCTCATCTTTAGGCTCAAGGTGTTTATACTCTTCCCAAAATAAAGCACAAGAACAGTATTAAAATTCCAAAGTGTTCTCACCATGAAAAGGTACAATGCCTCCCACCAACATTAGATGATGGAATGCAACCTCAAGAGCCAGCATGATGCTCCAGCACTTGCACTGAGCCCAGACAATGAGAACCTAGCTTAGCAGTGCCCAGGGTGGGTAATTCTCTAGAATTAGGATGTGTAGTTCTCTGGAAATAGGATTTGTAATTGTCCAGAAACAAGTGATTTATCTGAAAAGCAACCCATCAGTCCTGGATCAGTGGGGGTTCACATGAGCAGACTCTCAATCAAAGTGTTCCATACCCATATGGAAAAATATAAGGTCTCTGCAGACCATTTCTGGTGTGTGGTAAAGTCTCTTCAGGACATCTCAACTCTTCCAGGCAGCTTCAGCACAAATGTTTAAATATATAAAGCTGAAGCTGTGTCAGGGGAGGGTTAAGTTGGATATTAGGAAAAGGGCGGTCAGGCACTGAACAGGCTCCCCAAGGAATGGTCACGGCCCCAAGGCTGCCAGAGCTCCAGGAGCTTTTGGACAACACTCTCGGACACAGGGTGGGATTGCTGGGGTATCTGTGCAGCCCCAGGAGCTGGATTTGATGATCCAATTCAAAGGTGAAATACCTCATGTCACCTCCTCCAAGAGAAAAAGAGGTGAACCAAAGAACAGGGCACAGCTAGCTTGACCTCCAATTTGGAACAGCACCCAAGCACACATGTTTATGAAGAAAAGGAAGAGAGTAAGAATACTGTGTATTTTCCCACCTCCAGTGGTTTGTATTTATGGGCCTCACCAAGTCAGTTTGGGCATGTGAGTGTTCTGGGTGTGATTGCTGGGGTTGTCCTGTGCAAGGTGAGGAGCTGGACTTTGCTGATCCTTGTGGGTCCCTTCCAACTCAGGCCATTCTTCAATTCTGTCAAGAACACTCAGTGCAGCATCTTCATGAGCGTGTCCAGTTCTGCTCCAGTCTCACACAAAGTTTTTGTAGCCACAATAGTCCTGACTACCTGAAGAACACCTGAACCCACCCCCAGTCAGTCCATTTAATCCTCTCCGGACCTCATGGCAGCAGGGGTGGACTGTCCTCCCACATGTACCCCTGATGGTTTTGTGACCTGACTTACTCCCCTGCTGACATTTTTATGTCAGATAGGTCTAAATAACCACTTCTTGGCAGAAGGGGAAGAGACATGAACTTAGATTGAATGGACTCAATAAACAGTATTTTGCTGTGAATAAATCAGCAACGTTATCTGCCCATTACCAGTAAATATCAAAACCAGCAGAGCAGCAGTGAAGAAGAAAGGATCTCAATGACACATTAAGGCTGTCTGGTCTCAAAACATGGAAAGCAGCAGGGTCAAAAGGGGAAATGTCATACATTGTTGAGTAAATTTTACTGCCTTTTTGCCAAAACCAAATACATTCAATGCCTGAGGAAGAGCTGGACAGAAAGGTGAATACCTTCATGAGTGCACTTGAAGTAAAGCTCCTGCTTGGACTCAGTAATTTGTAAATTCTTCCCTGAATACACCCCAAACCTGACATCTACATTCATTCTGCTCAGCTGAAGAAAAAGAAAGTCAGCCTTTATCCCACACTGTACTTGGGCACTGCTCAAAACAGCCTTTACCAGCTCACAGCAAGCTAAAAAAATAAAATTATACAAACCTGTGGCTTATAAAACCCACCTGACATCTCTCTCCCAATTCCCTTAATTCATTCAATACCTCCAACAGAGCAAGGGAATGCTGCAAACAGGTCTAGATCTCAATTCTGTATTTATAAAAGGAAAACACCAAACATTTTTTGGAGTTACCTAATTCCATGTCAATGCAATCCCAGTACATGAAGGTTTGATATTCCCAAAAACTGCCTCTCCATAACACAAAACAGCAGCCTATACTTTATTAACAGCAAAATACTGAAGGCTTCAAAAATTATACTGACCATCTTTGTGACGAAAGAGAACAGAACAATGCCTCAAATAATAGAAGAATAAAAAATTTAGAGAAAACATGATGGCAACTTTAGGTAGAGTCTTCTTGCAACACAGGACCATCATGGAATGAGATTCTTTAAATCTTTTGACTCATCAGGAACAGAGGCCTGCTTATTCTAAATTTAAATCTAAATCACGATATGTTTTCCCTGACTATACCTGAGGTATTCCCAGCATGGAGCTGCTCTGCCTGCTTCCAGCAGCAATCATTCCATATGATGTGGTTTGGTGACACCTCAGTCTGGGAGCACAGAGATGTGACAGCTCAGCTGAGGACGCTTATGAAGAGAACTCTAATTTATCCTTTCAACGTGAGCCTCCGCTCCAAAACCCTGACCTGTCTGGTACAGCTTCCAGAGTCTGAAACTCAAACAGCAAAAGCCCACCCAAGGAGTATTTTACTTTTCACTTTGAGATGATTTAACCTTTTCCCCTGCAGCAGCTGCAGATACTATGCAAGGAACAGTAGCCTGGAAGAAAGAGAGCGTGTGGCTCAGGGAAAAACAAGCATGTATCTTAATATTAAACATCTGCTTCTTACTCTTTTTTTTTTTTAATTGCAAAGAAATGGAGGGGGTTTTTTCCCTTCTGGCTTCTCCTGCAGCAAGAGCAGAGGGTACCCCACAACAGTACCCAAAAAGGGTTTGGGTGCCCTGAGTTCATGGAGAAGGGCTGACACAGACCATCCACCTTGACTAAACACTGAGTAACAAAAAATATTTACAAGTGGGATTTTGAACTCTCATCTTATGGAAAAAGGCTTTGAGAAGACTCTGATCTTGATCTGCCCAAAAAGCCTCCACACAGCACTCATTCACCTTATACCCCCTGAAGTACACAGTACATGGCTCACACACTCTCTATTACCATTATCACATTGCACTTTGCTCACATATTGTATTATTATTTTCTTCTTTTCCAAGGAGCCCTTCATGGGTTACATGAATCACACAGTTAATATCCTTCTAGGATTTGCTCAAGAAATGTTCCTACTTCCAGCACTTCCAGAAAGCAGGATAAAGCCCTCCTAAGTTTAAAGTCATACCAGATGGCATTTGCTGTCAGACATGGCCAAGCTCACATCCCTGGTGTCAATCTCAACCCAGACCATCATGCAGGAATACTAAAAAAAAATAAAATATATCATCCCATCTAGTCAAAGGAGTTTTCTTGCAATACCCCTTTGATTCACATCTGAAGATGAGCTGCTTCAGTTCTTCACACTCTTTTGAAGAAAGGATAACAGAGGTGTTGGAGCACTCGCTGCTCCCAACCTGCTCAGCAATTCAGCAATGATGATTTGCTCCATATTCCCTCCTTACTACATGAGTTTACTCAATCATTAACAGACTCTTGACTTAATGCTCCTTCAAACAGCCAACTCAGCTCATACCCCTCTTCAGACCTAAGCACAAGCCAGTAACCCAAATGCAGATATTTCAGATCCTTTTTCCTTACTTGAGACATTCAGAAAGTTAATCACATGCTCAGGTGACACCATGACTCTCTAAAGAGAGGGAGCAACACTAAATTAAGCTGAATAGTCTCCATTCCTCAGGGCCTCTGCTGCTCCTCAAGTTTTTAGGAGACCTCAGGTTTTTTGCTGCTTCTGGTTCTCCTCCTCCATCACAATCCACGTGCCCCAAAAATTGGGAAGATGTGTGCAGCCTAGAACTGACAACACAATGAAACAGCATCCCTGAAGAAAAACCCACATATGCTCTCCCTAACATGAAGTAACCACTAAGCTGCAGGAACCCCCAGTGGTTTTTCCCTTATCAGACCCACTGCTGAGCAAGTCTAACTCATTATAGCAACAGGAGAAAACCAACCCAACAATACCTAGAGAGCTCTGTGCCAGGTTAGAAACTCAGGGCAGTTCAGGAACAGGTTTGACAAGCAGCTATGGGAAAGGCAGGACAAAATCTCCCCTTTTGGGCACAGCAGGTACCTCTGTGGAGGCAACAAAAAAGCCTTCCAACTGAGAACATTCCACAACAGGATGTTTCAATTCCATAGAAAGTATTGAAACACCAAGTTTCATGTTTAGGTATGAAACTACATTAACGGCTCCTCATCTGTGCTTAAAATTACTGGTTTAATAGGTCAGTGTCTGATTAAAACTAGATTTTTAGCAGGCACAGAGCAGGAAGCTAAAAAAGAAACCCACAGCTGGTCAGCCATGACACAAACACAAGGAAAACAGCCCCAGGGACACATTGGGATCATCCCTGTGTATATACATATATATACACACACGTATGTGTGTATATACATATATTCACACTGCATGTAATTAGTGTGATAGAGCAGGACATGAACTGGTGCTGCTTCACTCCTGGCTGTCCCTGCCCCATTCTGGGCTATGAGTTGATTGCCAGCCCAGCTGCCTGCTGGATCCCACACTGGGAAAGCTGAAGAGAGGCATTATGATCACCTCCTCCCACTTTCTGCATAGAAAGGTGGAATTTCAGTAATTTTTCCTTTTTAAAGGGACCAAGAACTTTATGTTCAATTTCTTTCTTCATCTCTAATTTCTAATCTTATTTCCCTCCTTTCAGTTTCTACCTATCTCCCCCAGAATGCTTTTACTCATAAGCCACAGTACATTGTACAGCAAACCTCCTTTGAGCAGCACAGCATGGGAGGCCTGTAGATATGGACAGTATCCTGGAAACAGCTGGAGATTTCCCCTCCTGTAAGAATCCCTAAGGCATCCTCCAGAGTTCTTCAGAAATATCACCTCCTCTTGCTGCCCTGGGGTTCAGGAAAGGCAGGAGGTTCATAAAAGCAGAATCTACAGCAGGAGAACACTTGTTTTAATTCTATCCACAACAGTTGAGGATGATCCAGGGAGCAGCAAACTTCTGCAGTCTGCTCCAGGATCTGCCACTACTGGATTACAAATACTGGCATGGACACAAATGACCAGTCCTATCAGCATTCATTTTATGGACATGCTGATCCTGGGTTTGTCCAATCACTTTTTTTTGTTTGTCCAACCTCCTAAACCAACAGCTTCTACACAGCTCCAGAACAACATTCAGAAGTTTGCTGCCTGCTTTTTAAAGAAATCCTCCCAATCCTAAGAGTCTCAGGCAATTCAGACTGCCCAGGATAGGCAGCTGCTCATTCACCTTCAATTCTACTTTCTCTCTCCATGTTTTCCAGCCCCGGTGAAGATGCAACGACCAGAAATGCACAACACAATAGGAGTAGTCACACACTCACCCACTGCAATTCTCTCAGTGTATTACTCAACGACCCTAATCCTTAACCAGATTAATACTTCAGCCTTCCAAAAAATAAAACAATGTGTGCTACCTGTAGCAAGCAAGAGACCAGTGCGCCAACAACAACCAAGTCAACGCCAGAGAGATGAATCTCAACAGCTCCAAGTTGTGCCCATGCCAACCAAAAGGGTTTTGTCCACTCACCTGCAAAAGCATTTCTTTCACAGGGCAAAAAACCCACACCACTCACTGTGCTCCTCAACAGCATGGCAGACACCCAAAAATCCTGTTTGACTTCCAAGCAACTTTTCCCATTCAGCTGGCAGCACGCTGCCAACCCCAGAGGAGTCTGGCATTTTTGGAGGAAGACTGAAGAGCTGCAAAAGTTCTCTGAGTACTCCTGGATACACACTGAAGGCTTCTTCTTCATTATGCTCGTAGGCTGAACTATGTATTTAATTAGAAGCAGCTTGAACAAGAAGTTGCTGAAGTTGAACATGGAGGATAAGTCTCACTTCACACAAGGAGGCAAGCCCACACAAGTAAGCACGTGCCAGATCTGGGCACCTCTGTGCACCATCTCACACACACTACAAACTTCTCCCAGAAGCTGAAGTACAGTGCTATTTTGCACAGATAAGCTTCATGTTACCTTGAAGGCAAACATTACATTCCCCACAGTTCGGAAACTGCTTCTGTATGAAGCTGCTTTGATTCAACTTCCACTTTCAAGCCCTAATCTGCAGCGTAGCTGTCAATTAGAAATGTTTGTTACCAAGTAATCTGCTATACACACCACATCGTGTCTGTCTCCTTTGAAGCCCTAATATCCACCAATAAGGATGGCTTTGTAGCAGTAGATCACTCGTGAACCTTTTGCACAGCATTCAGACCCAGAGTTAATTCCTGCCAGCAGCCACACTGGAAGCCTTGACCAATGACAAACATAAAAAGCTGTTTGGCATCATTGAGCCTCAAAGCTCTGTCCACCACCAAAAACAGTGTTCATGTGCTGAGAGAGATACAAGTAGAAAAAGTCCTTGCAGCACAAGGTCATATCAAGCTCTCTGGAAGACTAAATTGAGCCACCTGTGCCTCAGGCAAGTCTATCAGTTATGGAAAGCTTGGATTCTGATGTGGAGCACTGGTCCCAGGATAAATCCCATGGAAGACTTGACTCCATTTAATTGCAAATGATCTTGAAGCGATTAATGGGGAGCCCAGTCCCAATCCACCAAAGAGGAGCTGTCTCTGAGTACCCCACAAACTCAGTACTGGGACACCCTGATCCTGTTAGGGCTGGTTTGCTCAAACGTGTAAACTACTACGTTCAGAGTCAGCAGGAGGAGATCAAGATGATTTAACAGATGGGGTTTCAATACAAATATATTTTAGAACACCTCCTTAGCAAGCACATTTCCTTCTTTACCTCACCTCACACTACAGTTCTAACAGCTACACAAGAGTGGATAGACAAGACCTCAGGGATTATTCCAAGCCTTTGTAAATGTTAGCAGAGGCTGACAGAACAGCTTGTGAAGACAAGCCCCGTTTACCAAAAAGTGTCTCAGCCAACAGTTTTGTCAAACATTTAATAATTTTTCAAGCCAAAAAGGCGGGGTGACTCAGCTTCTTCACCTCTGTTAGGTCTTAGGATCAGTATCAGCCACGAGCCCATGGAAGGACCACAGCAATCAACTGAGGTTTGATGTCCAGGATCACTGCAAGAATCTACCTGAAAGAAAAAACAAGCTAAAAAATCTGCTTTCAAGACACCACTGCAGAATTTCTGAACTATCTGTCTCAGCCCTACAGGCCTTCGGAGATGCTCAAGAACCTATTTTGATCCCAGAAACTCAAACAGGAGCATTAGCTCAAGCACACAAAGCCAGCATTAGTAAGACGACTGCACCAAGTCCAACCGGGCACAAGGTTTCTCGCATTAGATGTGAGCGGATCTGGTCCAGAAGGCATCTGGAAGTCACACTCTATCACACAGATGGTGACACAGAAGGCTACCTGAACATCCAACAGTCACCCTGCACATCACTGCTCTTACCAAACCTGTCCCTGCAGTGGCCCCAGCCAGGAGGATGCCATGACCCCCATGTCCCTCAGCCAAAATCTGTAGCTATCACCACAGGAGCCAAATTTCCCCCAAACCCCTGTCTTCCATCACACTGTCTCCTTAAAGTTGAAGCACCAGGAAGAACAGAACAAGTGGTTCCAAAACATCCCACTCCCAGTCATGGATCTTGACAGGCAAAGGAATTCTGGCACGTGCAGTAACTCCTAATACTAGAAGGGGTAAAAAACATCAAGTACCAGCGCTGTACCAACAAATCCACACAAAATCAACGGGCTGTGAATTGTTTTGCAGTCTAATACCAGTTTTGGATTTTAATCACAGAGTACCAGGGATCTAAGCAGAGATGTTCACCCCAGAGATGCAAAGCACAGCCCAGCAATGATTTACCACACTGGCACTGCATCTATCACAAGCCAAACTGAAGCCTCAGCGCTGCCAACACTGCACAGAGCTGCTTCAGAACAGGAAAGCTGTCAAAACCTTTCCAAATAGAGGACAGCTGGGAAGCAGTATCAAATGCCAAAGTGGCTACAGGCCTGATGTTAGCTGCAGGATGATCATTTGGAGAACCCGAGGGCCTCCAAAGCATCCAACCTGGCACTGAAGGCAAGCCAGCTGAGGTAGACTGTGGCTAGAAAAATGGGAGAGCAACCAGGGAGTGAAAAATTATTCAGGGTGAGGAAGAATCATAAAGTCATAGACTGATTTGGGTTGGAATGGACATTAAAGACCACCTTGTTCCACCTCCTGCCATGGGCAGGGACACCTTCCTCTAGACCAGGTTGCTCCAAGCCCCATCCAACACAGCTTTGAACACTTTCAGAACCTCACTACCTGGAGGAACGACACACAGCAGGTATTTTGAAAGCTTTTATTTCCATAAAAGCACGTGCTGCTCCAGTCCCTTCCCCCAGCACAAACCAGAGTACTATGACCTGCCAAAAAGCGACAGCAAGAACGAGTCAGTGTGAAACTCCTAAAGGCGAGACCTTTGAAGTCTAACCCCGACTTGAAAAGAGACAACTACAAAGCCTGTGGCCTCTGCTTCATTAAAATAAGATGTTAAAGGTTCTTAAGTTTCATTTGCTCATTGAAACTTGTTCTTTTAAGATCTAGGAAATAAAAATAAGCTGCAGAAACCAAACTGGCCTTAAGCATTACAAAAGAAGACAGTTACAAGGTAACTAAGAATGGCCAAGATCAGGCAGGATGGGATTGCCTCCCAATGAAGCGGCTTGACCTTGAGAGGAGTCAAACTCTTTCATTACACTTGCCAGTATTGCCCTCATCGATGAACAATATTAAAGCTGTATTTTAGAGAACTTCCTCTCATTTGCTGAAATAGACCCAAAAAAACCAGCAGTCAGATCTAGAAGGAATTTTGAGTAATGAGGAGTGAAAGCCTGAAGATCCAGCAAGTCGGAGAGATTTCAAATTGCTACTTTTCCAAAACCCTCCTAAAGAATTCTATAAAAGAGAAGTAATGTTAATGGTTGGGCTCAATGATCTTACAGGTGATGCCAACCTGAACAAGTCAGTGAGCCTGTGGTCAATTTATACACCCCTCCTTGCTGAGCACAAGAGTAGACAGATGCAAAGAGATTTCCTGTGTTAGTTTTCCCTGTTGTGAGCCCTCCATTAATGTGAAGGATGTCAACTGAAATTATCTGAATCTATACTCCGACTTGTAGCTCAGAAATGAATGTGCAAAACAAAGGAACACTGAGCATGGCTTATATCTACAAAAATGTGCCAGGGCCTCATCACCCTCAGAGAGAAGAATTTCTTCCCAATATCAAATCTAACCCTGCCCTCTGGCAGTGGGAAACCATTCCCCCTTGTCCTGGCCCTCCAGGCTCTTGTCCCAACTTCCTCTTCAGCTCTGGGAGCCCCTTTAGGCACTGGAAGGGGCTCTGAGGTCTCCCTGGAGCCTTCTCTTCTCCAGGTGAGCACCCCCAGCTCTCCCAGCCTGGCTCCAGTGCAGGACTCCAACCCTTTGGAGACCTTGGCCTCCTCTGGACTGGCTCCAGCAGCTCCACATCATTCTTATGTTGGATCCCAGAGCTGGAGGCAGCTCTGCAGGTGGGGTCTCACCTGAGCAGGGCAGAGGGACAGAATTCACCACCAGCCCTGCCACCCACATTGAGAGATCAGCCCAGGGCATGGCAGGGGTTAAATCATGAACTGAGCTCCACAGCAAATCAGTAAGATGGAAGTGACCATATTTTCCAGCATAAAATAAATAGCTCTGGGAAACACACTAGACAGGTTGGTTTCACAGAGTTCAAATAGGTTTCTCCTACAACTTGATTCAACCACCTTTAGCACTGACACACAGCAATTCTTTGTGGGCTGAGAAAAAGGAGTAGCTCTATAAGAAGCAGGTATTCCAGAGTTTTCTTAACCTCAGCACAAACTGCATGAACTCCCCAGGCTTCATCCCAGACATTAAAAGACATATAAAGGACAGCAGTTACTCAGGATGTTTAATAAATGATGTGGCCTCCTCTAATGCACCCCACACAATATAGCCAATTCCTGTTAGAGAGCTACAGAGACACAACGACCTCAGGAAAAATATTTGGGACTGCAGAGAAACCTTCACAAAAGCCACAGTATTCCCAGCCTAAAAGAATGTCATAATACAACCAGAAGAAAAAAAAAAAAAGAAGGGAGCAGGAGAACAGAGGCAAACAGGAAAAACAAATTTTCCCATCTCCCCAGTGAATATCCCCAATTCCTGCATTAAATGCTCAGAGTAGCAAACCCAAGCTATTCAATTGTCTTCCACAACACAGAAACTGTCAGGCTGATCTTGAGGGTGGAATCACTGTCAACTTTTCAGGCTATTAAGCTGCTCTCTGGAAGAGATTTGCTCACAGATGAGCTAAGCAAACCAGAAGATTCAGACAGGTAAGAGACACCTCTCCATTGCAGGAGATGGGCTGCTCCAAATGGATCTGACAAGAAGGAAGAACATTTGAAAACCCACAAGAAAATGGTAATTTCACACCTATTGCATTTCATTGTTGCTTTTGCCAATTTCTAGGGAAAAAAGGGATTGTTTACAAGGTAGGGAGTGTCTGATGAACCAGAAATTAAATGGGCCATTTAACAAGAAGTTAAAATATCTCCTCCCTCAAATAAAAAACAAAGGGTGAGGGGGGGGGTGTTAATGAGGAACACAGAGATGAAGTAGGCACAACAATTCTGAGATTTTTACCACTTTATAGAATCCTAGAATGGATTGCGTTGGAAGGATCTTAAAGCCTATCCCATCCCCTTGCCATGGGCAGGGACACATTTCACTAGAGCAGGGTGCTCCAAACCCCATCCAACCTGGCCTTGGACACTTCCAGGGATGAGGCAGCCAAGCTTCTCTGGACAACCTGTGCCAGGGCCTTACCACCCTCACAGGGGGGAATTTCTTCCCAGTATCCCATATAACCCTGCTCTCTGGCAGTGGGAAGCCATTCCCCCGTGTCCTGGCACTCCACATCCTTGTCTGCAAGGGTAGAGCCAGCAAAAGAGGAGGGAAGTGTCCAGAGGCAAAATTCAGGCTGAGAACAGGAAGGCAAAGATCAAGAGCTGTGTGACAGCACCTCAAAGAACAGCTCCCACACTCGAGCTTGGATTCATTAGGATCCGAGTAGGTTTTGGAACAACTGCAAGCCTGTACAAGAACAAGGACTGAATGGATCAAAACAGCACTATGACAGTGGCCCCTGCAATCAAAATCAAAGGCTCCTCTTACACTGCAAAAGGGGAGTAGAGAAAGCCAGCAGATCCAGCAAAGAGTACATATGAGGAGGATGCAGCTTTGGGGGTAAAGAAGGTGATTCATAAGAACTTCATCTCCTCAAGAACTCCTACAGATGGGACAAGAATTAGCCATGTGAAAATCCACAGCTAGGAAAAAAAAAATCAATACAGTAAAAGGTAGATGGAAAGACAAAATAATGGTCAGCTGTGTTTCTTCACAAATGCTGGAAGTCTAAAAGTATGAAGGAGAAACTCAAATGTCTGGTTTGCAAGGGGACATAGTAGGTTCATTCAAAATACAGTGGAGAGTAGAGGAGCCACTAGACATTAAAAAAACCACAAGAACTAAGCAAACATTTAGGGGACCTAAGCTGACACCACTATTTGAGCAATTCAAGTTTTCTGTGTCAGCAAGAAATCCCCTGTAAATGAGAATTCCAAGTTTAAGCCAGAAAAACAGAGCCTCAGACACCAGAGCAGCGACAGCAGCTGTCACACTGTCACTAGTGGGCTGCACGAGCAGGACACACAGCATTAACCAGGCTCCACGTCCCTCTGTGTCACCAGAGCAAATGCCAGGTCAGTGTGTGACACTGGGACCAAGTTCTTAAACAGCAAAAAGTGATTCTTCCCCAGGAGAGGATGAGAGAAGCAGCAACTAATAGAATTGTGGAATGTTTGGATGGGAAAGGACCCTAAAGCTCATCCCATTCCACTCCCTGCCATGGGCAGGGACACCTTCCACAATCCCAGGGTGCCCCAAATCCTGTTCAACCTGGCCTCGGACTCTTCCAAGGGTGGGGCAGCCACAGCTGCTCTGGGAAACTTGTGCCAGGCATTCACCACCCTCACAGAGAAGAATTTCATCTTAACATCTAATCTAAACTAATTCCTGCCGTCACCTTGGATGGCAGTTGGAACACCGGTGTGAGCCCTACACTGCAATCTGACCAAGTAATCAAAGCCAGCCCATCTGTACAGCAAGGCTAAATGTCCAAGAAGGAAACAAAATCTAAATTTACAAGCTTTTAGTAAGGAAAAGAAAGGTTAGAAGCCACATGATCTATTATTGTGTTAATGAATCATCAGACAACATCTCCCAAAAATTAAAACCGTGTTACATATGCACTGTGCTGAGTTTGGCCATCTCTTCTCTCCATGCTTGAGCTCAGAAACCAGGCTTTTGGTGGCAAAAGATTATGAGGTGACAGCAACAGCCTCACTTTAGCCCAGAGTCACACAGGAGGAGATGGGGAAGTGCCCGTGGTCAAAGCTGGTATCTGAAAGTCTCTTGGCCCAGCTTCCATAGAATGGTTCAGCAGTGTCTGAGCAACCCCAGCCCAGGTGGCCATGCTGGGCAAACCAGAGCTGGCCTAAAGACCAGCCTAAATTGCTGCAGGGCTAATTCTAGTGTACAAAATGAAGCCATGTCTCAGGAGTCAGGGGCTGCTGTATTTTTTACCCTTTTCCTTCTTCCTTTTGCAGAGGACAGAGCACATCAGCAAGGGAAAAGCAGCTGATATACTTCCATTGAAAAAAAGCAAGAATACTACATGGCAGAATCCAACAAAGCTCTCCGGAGAGAAAAACTCTACAGGATAAAAAGAAAAATCCTTGGAGTACATAAATAACTGGTAAAAAAGGGGGAAGAATGTATCACTGGTCTGTTTTGCAGTAGAAGGGACTCACGGAAGGATTCTGCTCGAAGCTGAGCTGTGTTACTAAGATGACAACATTTGCTACCCTGAATAATTCAGGATGAGAAGTAAATAAGAGCCATGACTCCAAGGAATTGCAGTAAAATCTCGTGATTTGAGTGGGTGATACAATTCACAGAGCAGCACATCAGGAACAACCACCCTAATGTCAGCTTCAAGAAACATGACAGACTGAACTCAAGCCAACCCTAGGAAACAGGACTACAGCAGAGTATTCCACAAAAACCACGGCTCCATGGTTTTAAGATCACTAATGAACAAACATCTGTAATTACAGAGACAATAATATAGGATAAAATACCTCTAAAATACCTCTGAAGAGGTACCTGCACCATAAATATAACCCAGAACCTCTGTCAACACCCCCCGTTGTCCTGTGCCCCACCCCTCCTGCCTTACCTGCCTCAAGGAGGTCAAGAGTAGAGCTGACATGAAAAACAAGAAGAGCTACAGGAAGTCTACATATATGAGGACAATTCAGCCAAGAGACTTCCAGGAATGGAAAAAGTATTTTCCTAGAATCATGAATATCATGAAGAGAAGTGTGAAGGTTCCTAAATTCAACACCTGGCTCAGGGAGGTCATGAACTGCTGGAGAGAGAAAAATAAAGCACTGTTTCCCTGGATTAGATCTGCTGTGTTTGTGTTCTCCCCTCCCCAAGCATCTGCTCCTGGTTACCAGTGAGCAGGATACCAGGCCAGATGGATTCCTGGTCTCATCTGGTAGCACTTTTTAAGGCATTACACAGGATTTCATCTGTTAACCAGAAAATACACAGCGGCTGATTGCATCCTAAGAGCTGGAAAAGGGAGCAGTGCCAGGGCAGGGAAAGCAGCAAGTGGCTGTGGACTAGGATGGACTTAGGATCTCACCCAGCTCACAACTCCCCTGACTGTGGAGCTCTGCACCTGCCTGAATATTTTCCATTGGTGACTCTGGCAGAGCAAACCAAGTTGTTGCCAATACAGAGACTGGAACAGCATGAAAACTCCTATGGAAGAGCAAGATAGATGGGCTGGGATGAGGCAAGGTCACTCACTTCAGACTTCACAAGAAACACTACAGTGAACTGCAAAGCTCTTTAATCCAAAGAAAAAGAAAGAGAGATATTAGCTTGTTGCCATGACCCACCAACCCATCTCAGACATGAAGGATTCCAGCAGAAAGGAATTCTCCATGGCACAGGACAGCATCCCAGAGAGCCCTTCCTTGCCATTCTGGCCCTGCTCCCCTCAGGGATTAGTTTTGAGCAAACACATGCAGAGAAGAGAGAACATGGAAAAGAGTGACTGTGTGGTTTGAAAATAACAAGCCAACAGCTGGGCCAAGCTTTCTGAAAGCATCAATGGTGAGAAGAGCTGATTTATAGGAAGCAACTCTGACATAAACACAGGCAGGTATGAACCAGCCAGAGATAAATTTATTGTGAGAATCTTATGCGAGTTTCCAGCCCTCATGTCCAGAAAACTTACACAAAACACAGCAAGGATCCCAAGTCAGCCCAAATTTATGAGGACTTTTGGCCAGCAGTTGAAAACACAGTTATAGACTTGCAAAGGAAAGCAGAGAGATGAGTCTCCTCTTCCTCACCACACAACAGCTCTTAAAGAATAAAAATGGCACCAGCTGAGTGCAGAAAAAGTAATTTCAGGGCAGGAATTGTTTAAAGAAATTCTTGTATCTGAAAAAAGCTTAGGTGCTTATGCAGGGTTTGAGCATAAAGCCCTGATTTTATCAAGCCAATAGTCTAAAATTTCACTGGAGTCAGCAAGATTTTTGCCAAAAGGCCGGAATATCAGCAGTGCCGGGGTGCTGCTACACCAGGGGCCAGAACTTCAACATGGAAACTGAGATTTCCCTGGCAGCTCTTATCTCCATCCACCACTCTTTCTAAGTACATCTGCATGGTTTTTTACTAAGAATTTTTTTTATTATTATTACATACCACGATATTTAAATTCTTTTCTTATCTGGTCACACTTTGCCAGAAGTCACCTTCCCTGAACAAGAACTCCTGCTGATATTTATCACTGGCAGCACCTCCAGCTCATCTCTGACTCCAAGAGCTCCACTGTGAGCCCAGCTTTACATGGAAATAACCAATGTGTGCATCTCTCTTCAACAGCAGTGTCATGAAACTCAAATTCTCTCATCAGTTACATTTCACCACCCAGGTGACACTTAAAAAATTTGAGCCACTGGGAAGCATTGAGGAATCCTCCATGGATTTTGCATCCTGAGTCTCCGCAAACTCATAACTCAAAGGCACTCCTTGGTTTTTTTGGAATGTGTCTGTGGGTTAATGCTGCTAATATTTGATAAGAGCTTCTCTAACAGGAACAAAGCTTGTGATTCCCAGCTCACCCACCATCCTCTCCCAACAGAGACTGAGTTACCAACACAGCACTGAAGCAGGGATGTAGAAATGGTTTAACTGATCACAGTTAAATCACAGCCAGCAGCTGGGGAGCTAAGATAAGAAGACAGGTTCTCAAGAACTTGGGGAGTGGCTGCACAGGCGGACAGGCATTAAGTCACTGATGAAAAAAAGAGTCAAGTCTGAGGTCACACCTGTGACAGCAGGACTTCAGGCAGGTCACGGTGAGCCCAGAAACCAGAAATGAGGAAAGTAGAACATGTCACATGAAGTCAGGTACAGGAGTCAGCTCAACAGAGCTTGGACTCTGCTCAGAAGACCTTCCATGAACTGAGAAGTCACTGTCAAGAAAGGCTAAAGGGGACTGTTGGCAGCAGTGAAATATTTGGAAAGGAACATGTCACCCTCCTGAGGCAGTTGTGGCTGCCCCGTCTCTGGAAGCATCCAAGGCCAGCTGGGACGTGTTTTGGAGCAGCCTGGTCCAGTGAAAGGTGTCCCTGCCCACGGCAGGGGGTGGAATGAAGATGAGCTTTGAGATCCTTCCAACCCAAACCATTATTTGAACAAGACAACAGACCCCAACCCTCAGAGTTCCACACTGTGCCAAACAGCATATGGAAACACTTCCCAGACATAGGGAGGATTGATAACTTCTTCACACAAATAAGTTGCTGATACACCTCCAGTTACACAGAGCACTTCGCTTCCTTAGACTGGGAACACCACCAGATTCAGCAGCTCCCAAGGCACCTCCAGCTCCTTTCCCGGCAGGTCCCTGCCCCGCACTCCCGGGGCAGCCCCTCAGCCCGGGCTGCCACGTTCCCCCGACCCAAACCCCGCCGTTCCGCCCCAGCCCAGCACCCAAACCCACCCCGCCTCCCTCACCCAGGCCCCAGGGGGAGC
>JAHLSL010000053.1:415956-455710 GCA_025920805.1 Petroica traversi | reverse complement strand
GCCGGGGCTCAGCTTCGGCCGGGGCTCAGCTTCGGCCGGGGCTCGGCATCAACCGGGGCTCGGCACCCGCCGGGGCTCAGCTTCAGCCGGGGCTCAGCTTCAGCCGGGACTCAGCATCAGCCGGGACTCAGCTGAACCCCCGTTGAGGCTCAGCACCCTCCGGGGCTCAGCATCTTCCGGAGTTCAGCATCCACCAAGCTCAGCACCCATCGGTGCTCAGCATCAGCCGCCCTCAGCACAAATCTGGCTCAGCATCCGCCGGGGCTCAGCATCCTCCGGAGTTCAGCACCAGCAGGGACTCAGCATCAGCCGCCCTCAGCACCCTCCGGGGCTTGGCATCCTCTGGAGCTGAGCACTCACCGGGGGTCAGCTCAGCACCCACCAGAGCTCAGCATCAACCAGGCTCAGCACAAAGCCGAGCTCAGCACCCAATGGGGCTTTGTGTCCTCTGGGGCTCAGCATCAACCGGGGCTCAGCTCAGCACCCCACCCTCCAGGGTTCAGCACCCTTCCAACCCAAACTATTCCTAGATTCTATGGAAGAGGAGCAGAAACCCACTGGGGTTGTCATCTGGATGCTCCCAGACTGATTCTGGTGAAGAACTTGGCATTTTCTAGATGGGTGTTTTAAACTGACATATTCATAGAACCATGGAATCACGGACTGCTTTGGGTTGGAAGGGACCTTAAAGACCTTCTCGTTCCCCCCTTGCCATGGGCAGTGACTCCCTTTCCTTGAAAATGGTTAAAAATACCATGAGGAAAAACCTTTCTCCCTGATGTGCAGGCTTCCAGCCTGGGGACAATCCCATTATCCCGCCACACACATAACAGCTTGCCAGCATGTGGGCCCCATTTTGTCTGGAAAATATGTTCAGATCCAGGATTTAGTCATTAAAATTATTTATTCCCCTACTACCTAGTAATCCTGAGGCCGAGCTTGGAAATTTTTCCCTCGTGCTGTAATTAACTTGAAAACAAAGCCCAGTTCTAATAAAAATGGACATTTCACTTTAGGTTTTTTCCTTTCTCTTTTAAGATCTATGTGCACTCGGCTGACTCGGTATAGATTTGATAAAGGCTTAATATTTCTTATTAAACCTTTTAAGTTGTCAATATCAAAAGTAGAGTGTCTCACTTCAGCCACCTGAAAAGCCTGTACTGGCAGAATCTGGTCAAACTCTAGCCTGAGCTGCTGCTCCAGAATGAGTTTATTTTGCTTATTCTTTCTGCTGTTATCTGTGGAAAATAATAATACTGACAATAATATTGACAATATTTGATCAAAGGGAGAGACTTTTTTGCGATTCAGCTCCCTTTTTTCTCCTCTGAACCATCTGGGCACTCCCAAGGTACATCTTAATTCTGAAAAATTATTTATCACCAATTTTAGTCCGAGTAGTTCTTCTGCTAAGTCCTATTAAACGTGTGGATTCTCATTAGCCCTGTGGTAATCCCTCGGGAGTTTATTGGAACACCAGCCTGTGCGTTGAATGAAGGGGGGGTCAAAGCTGACCCAAAAACGTTTGGGGTGGGTGAGGAGCACCCCAGCGGAGGTTCCTTGCCTCCTCATCCTCAGCCCAGACAGGTGAGATCCCAATCTGATTCCCAAGCACCTTATTACGAGCAGAAAGGAAACATCCTGCTTTTCTTCTCGCATCTCCGGCCGGGATGAAGCGGCTCGTGGCCGGAGCTGGTGGGCAGGACAATTGCCCTTTGTCTGCAGCAGCGGGAAGGACAATGAAGCTCCTGTTGAGGATCAGGCACAGAGAGGCACCACCCCGACACGGCAGCGTGGGCGGGGGGGACCCTGCAGACACAGAGCTCAGATCCTTCTGAGTAATGTCCAAAGGGGGGAAAAAACAAAATCAAAGGAAAAACAAAGCTTAAAAGTGCGAGTTTTGGCAGAGAGGTGAGAGCAGAGGAGCAGCTACTGAGAGCGAGACGGTACCAAGGTCTCACCCTTCTCTCTTCTAATAGAAACAGCCCTGTAACCACTCAGTCGGGAGCAGGAATACACCGATGAACAGGCTTGGGATTTACCAAAATGAATAGTACTCTAGAAGGAGTTGAGTGTAACTCCCTTAACATAAGCAGGCAATACCTGAACTCCAAACTACAGCGTCCACAGCAGGGAGGCTGCACTCCAAAGAGTGGGGAGTCAGCAATCATGGCTATAAATTGGACATGTAAATTGGTCTGGTAAAAATTTTATTTTTTTTTTAAGAAAAAGCCTTGAAAATCAGAGAAAGCTATGAAAACTCCTCCTCTGGGGATGAGGTCCCTGAGATTTGGCGCTGGATTTCCAATGGCGGGGTAAGAGGTCGGCAGCCCGACAGCTGATGGCCCCGTTCCCCTCCCCTCCGTCTGCGTCCCCATGGCCCAGACATCTGCTGTCCCCACCGACCAGCTGCCCCCTGTGCAGCCCCGGCTGCAGGACAGCAGCAGGAGATCCCTCCCTCCAGCTAAATCGAACACAAATGTGCCGTCTGTCCTGTTTTGGACGCGAGGGGAGAAGGGGCCTGCCAGGAAAAGCTCAAAAGTGCTCTGGAGCAGCAGCACTTTTTAATTATCCCTATAAGGAAAAGCCTTAAGCTGTGGGATTGAGATTGGGTAGTGTCTGTTCTATCACTCTCTCTTGCCCAAACAAAGATCATTTTGCAACGTAAGGTTTAAAATTCAACATATTAGGCCCTCAGGAATTCCTATTTCCTAAACACTTCCATCACCTCTCCTAAATACTTTGTGTGCTCACTTTGCAGCTGCTTTTGGAGCATCCAAGAGCTCCTGCTGAAACACATGTCCAGTTGTGCCAGCAGTGAACCCCTGAGCTCTCATTTGTGATGTAGGTACATCCCACATCCCCTGGGGAAAAGTGTGGATTCTCCAGGCTGGGACAAAAGGAGCTCCTGCTATTCAGGCATGAATAGCAGGCTCAGCTGAGAACAGTTTATTGCTCATTAGTGCTCTCAGGGCTGTGATGTTCTCAAGGTCACAGGTCAGAGAAATAATTTGGACTCTTGGAAGAAAATTCCACGTGTTTGGATGGAAATTAAAACTGCTGGGGGGAGTGGGCTGCCCTCACTGCTCATCCCTGATCTTCCAGCACCACTGGGTTTGAGGAAGCCACAGGGATCCAGCAGTGATGTGATTTTGTTGAAGCCATTTCCTTACCTGGCAAGATAACACAGACACAGGAAATGAGCAATTCCAGTCTCTCATCCATACATTTATATATTCTCTTCATGTTTCCTAAATAAACTGGTCCAAGACAGAAGGCGCCTTGCCCAGTCCCTGGCACAGCCCAGCCTTTGTAGCTGAAGATGCTGCTGACATCTATAGTCAGCCTGGGGTATTGGTGTTTAAAAGTGTTGGAATCCCAGGCTGGATTGGGTTGGAAAACATGTTTGAATTCCTCTCAATCCACCCCCTGCCATGGGCAGGAATACTTTCCACTATCCCAGGGTGCTCTAAGCCCCATCCAACCTGGCCTTGGACACTTGCAAGGATGGGTCAGCCACACCACATCCTGTGAGTGTGGTGAGGCCCTGGACAGCCTGTGCCAGGGCCTCACCACACTCACAGGGAGGAATTTCTTCCCAATACACCATCTAACCCTGCCCTCTGGCAGTGGGAAGCCATTCCCTGCGATCCTGTCACTCCAGGTCCTTGTCCCAAGTCTCTCTCCAGCTCTCTTGGAGCCCCTTTAGGCACTGGAAGGGGCTGTCAATGAGTTGTGGTGTTCATATGGATTTAACCAAAATACCATCATTATGGAATAACCCCTTAAAATTACAATAAATTACCTCAGAAGTGAAAACTACTCTGACATAAAAGTAATGCTGACTGGATATCTAGATGGTTGTTCCTCTTAGGAGGCTCTCTGTACTACATCTCTTGCCCTAAGACTGCAGAAATCCTCTTTCACAGGGAGAACCTGTTAGGTGCCATAACATTACACCCAGTACAGTGTTTATCTGTAGATTTTCAACACTCTTTACCACTCTTGACCCCTCTTTACCACATAAAACTTCGCTATTAATTATGCTATTGAACTGAAGCACTTCTTGAGATTGATAGAAATCCATCAGCACAGGTGTCAGCATAGGTGCAGCTCCTTCAGCATTCTAAGACCCACACAGTGCCATTTTAAGGAGATCTTAATTGGAATAACAATAGCTGTGGGGAAAAAACCAACCAACAACAACAACAACAACAACAAAAAAAAACAAAACAAAAAAAAAACCCAAAAGAAAAAACCAAAAAACACAACCAGGCAAGCTTTTGGTCATGAAAACCTCCTACAAGTCTGGTCTTACCTATAAATTTTATTTTGGCTTGTCTGAAGCTCCTGAACTTTAGCACTTTCTCCCTTTCTCATTTTTTCCCTCATTTTCAGAAAAGCTGGGTGCTATTCCTGTTTCCCTGAAGACTCAAAGATTAACTGAGGCACAGCTGGAGATAAATCAGCTCCAGCCCCAGGGAGCACAGGTTGAAGGTCACCCTCCTGTATTCCTACTGGGGCAGGAAAATAGCCAAGTAAACACCTTCTCCTGCATTTTGTTGCTATTAAAAACACAGCTTTAAAACTGCAGATCCAGGTGTAAACTTCTGGATTTTATCTGTGCAGAAGGAGCATATTTCTTTGTTTATTAGAGGCAAAAGCAGTTTAGTTGCTCCTTAATACCAAGTGTTCCTCTTTCCTGAGGTTCCCAGCAGGGTGGGTGTGTACCAGGGATACAAATTTGATCCAAAACTCCTTCTCTGCACCTCACCCCTCCACAGTCTCGAGTGTTCCAGCTCCATCAGATTTTATCTGTTTAATGATGTGTGAGAGCAATCCAACACAGGAAGGACATGGAGCTGTTGGAGTGAGTCCAGAGAAGCCACCAAAATGTTCAGAGAATTGAGCAGTTCTGGTGGGAGGAAAGGCTGGCAGAACTGGGATTGTTCAGCCTGGGGAAGA
This sequence comes from Petroica traversi, assembly GCA_025920805.1. NCBI lineage: Eukaryota > Metazoa > Chordata > Aves > Passeriformes > Petroicidae > Petroica > Petroica traversi. The sequence goes on along the minus strand of JAHLSL010000053.1, from coordinate 450,745 downwards.
GAAGCTTCTGGGTGACCTAAGTGTGGCCTGAAGGAGCCGACGAGAAACATGGGAAGGGACTATTGACCATGGCCAGGACAAAGGGGAATGGCTTCCCACTGCCAGAGAGGGTTAGAGAGGATATTGGGAAGGAAGTTTTCCCTGTGAGGATGGTGAGCCCCTGGCACAAGTTTCCCAGAGAAGCTGGGCTGCCCCTGGAAGTGTGCAAGGCAGTGTTGGATGTGGCTTGGAGCACCCTGGGATAGTGGAAAGTATCCTTGCCCATGGCTGTGGGTGGAACAGGAGGAGTTTTGAGGTCCTTTCCAACCCAAACCATTCTGGTATCTGTGATTCAGGTCTCCATGAGCCATTGCTCCTTGATGAGCAGCTTGGATTTTTTTGTCACAAGCAGCTCCTCATCCTTCCCCCTTCCCACCTGGCAGCTGCACAGCCCTCATGCAGCAGCTGAGGATAACATGGATAACAGCTGAGGGAATGCAGGTGATGAGCAGATCTGATCAGAGCCCAGAGATGTTTGCTGTCCCCCAGGCATTTTTAGAGGAGAAATGGAACTGAGGATACACTGGTTTGGCAGGTCAAAGGGACAGCAAAGAGCTGCCAGTGGGACCTGAAACTGGGATGATGTTTTGAGTGCTGTTAGGGCAAAGAAATCTGTGGCTTGTTTAGATATTTTTCCCTTAATTTATGTAATCTTTTTTGTTAATGAGAAACCAATTGCTGCTTCTCATTCAAACTTGAACTGCATTCCTGTAGAAACTCTCCTTTTTATCTATAGACTTTTTGGGAAGAGGTTTTTACAGCATTCACCACTTACCCCACCTGGCTGACCTACGAGAGCTGCCACAACTCTCCTGCTGTGCTAAATTTAAATTTTAATCTCCTCCTAAATTCTCCTTTTTAGCTGCTTAACAACATTGATCTTTCAGGGAGCTTCTGAGGAAGAGCAGAAGCAGAACCCCCTGACATCAAGATCTATAACAAGGCCCCACTTGCTTTTCCCCTATAAATTACCCGAAAAATTACATGGCAACATTATAACAGCCACAGTAACAAGTTTTATTTAGTTGTAGCCATGTATTGCTCCCCCAGCTTTCAGAGTTCTGATTCTTTAGAACAACCCGTTTATTTTAATTAAACGTCACCTCAAATCAGAGCAAGTTTCAGCTGCCTACCCACCTCTCCGGTGTCTTTCCAAATCCAGTTTCCCATCTTTGGACAAAGAAATCTTCATTAAGAGCTTTTACTACAATGAAGACACAACACAGGTGTTTGCTCAGAAGGCTTTAGATTATTAAAAAAATCTAAGATGTGCTTTTCAGAAACAGAACAACCATGATCATGCAAGTCTTGGACAAGCACAAGGCAGTCAGAAGATGAAACACAAAAGCTGCCCAACATGCAGAAGGAACTCAAGGAAACCAAGATAAAAATTAAACCAGTGGTATACAATGAACATTAAGTGCCAAACAGTAAAAATTAGTTAATTTCTCCAGTGTTTGTGCCATCTCTCAGACTTTTAGTCTTGTACAGAAGCTGAAAGGAAGCCATAAAAAATTGTAAAAACTATACAAATGTACAAAACCCATTTTGAGTAGGAGGAGCATTTTAACATGAAAATTGAAGTCAGATCACATCTACTCTTCCTCTGAGCACTCTCCATCTTCAGCAGGATCCTGTGGCAGGGGCTGAGATCTGCAAGGAGCATTATTTCAGAAGCATTAGCAGAAACCAGCTCAGGTTTGAAAGGCTGAAAAAGACCTTTTCCCAAAGCCCATGTGACCCAAATGACTTAGTTAAGCTCAGACAGCACCTTAAGGCATCAGGACTGACAGGAGCTACTTTATCCTGAGTGCTCCGAGCCCAGATGCAGCTGCAGAGACATTCCTTCCAGACTGGAAAGAAAACATCCCACACCAAGACATCCCTGGATGGTCCCTGCATGTCCTGGACCCCAAGGGCCACACGCAGGTTCCACACCTTTCTCTGGAAGCATAACTCCCATTTCACACCTGAGTTTCCACCTGACCAACTTAGGGAATAAAAGGTTTGTGCAGTTGAGTGAGTACAGTTCTTGCTTCTTCCTAAACACACCGGGAAACTGAAATTGTTTTGGATGGAGAAACTCTGTGTTCTCTCCTCACTACCTGGTTCTTACCCAGCCCAACAAACTCCCAATTAAAGGGATGAAAGTTTTCCTGTGCTACAGCAAATGTTTTATGTTTCACCAACAGGTGGGATGCACTTAAAAACCTTTGCCTGCGTGTCCTGTAGGTCAGTTTGGGGCTGATTCTTATGGGCTGCCCCTGACAGTTTGGGAATATCTATATTTGGTGGGAAAATGGAGGTTTACGCCAGAACTTTCTATGGAAAACAAGAGTGTAAGACAGTATTTTATACTGTGGCCTTTTTAGTCAGTAGTGCAGCCTACAGGGTAATCTCTGAAGATTTCAGCTTGGAAAAGCCATTCAATTCCTGGCACATGGAAGTTGTTAGTGCACTCCTAAGCTTTTCCAAAACTTCGCTCTGCTGGCAAAGTTACGTCTGAGCAGTGAGAACTTGTCTCAACAACCAGTTATTCCACTATTTTCAGGAACCTCGATGAGGTCCCTGAAAATTTTGCCAGACTTTGCTGAGAAACATCATTTCTATGAGGATACAGAGGTCAGCAGACACACTGTCAACTGGGAAAAAACTTTCCAGCTGTCAGTTACTCCTTCAAAGATGGAGTTTATCAGAGTCACAGAAGAAAAATAAACCTATTTTCTTGCCCTAACTTATGCCTCCCCTTGCCCCAACACCCACTCCAGGCCGCTGGTCCCGGGTGCTTCTCCGTCGGGTGCTCGGTTCTCCTTGGATGACCGTTTCAGGAAGCTGCTGATGCCCCTCTGCCAGGCGGGCACCAGCCTCACACACACCCGGTTCAGCCCCACGGGGCGCTTGTCACCTGCGGGGAGTGCAATGTCAGCCCGGAGCAGGGAGGAGGAAATCAGGAAGGGAGGAAAAGAGGGGAAAAGAGATGGATGAAATGAAGGAGGGAGGGGAGTAAAGAAGAAAGGAAGGACGTAGTGAGGGAGAGAAGGAAAGAAGGGAGGAAGAAAAGGAAGAAGCGAGGAAAGGGAGGAAGTATTATAAATACCTATTATAGTGTTGGTTTTTCGCAAATAATGCATGCTATGTGTATAATATTGATCCTTGTAGAAACAGTGTTTGTGTAGAAATGTAGCCATTCTCTTTTTGTTTAACGGTTGAGAAATAACTGACATTGCTATGTGAAACATCACTCACAAACCACCCCTCAAGCAAGGCGATTTATTCCTATCAAGATACTCCTGGATAAGAGACTCCTTTGCCAAATTGACAAACAACTATGCAAACTGCTACTTGTATCAAGATATTCCTGGATAAGAGACCCCTCTGCTGGGAAGTAGCAAACGACTATACAGATAGACAGATTAACTGAATTATTCAAAAGAACTTCATTAGGATTATACAACAAGCTATTACAGTAAAAAAGTATATAAAGAAAGTCTCTCTCTAAGAAAGGGGTGCTCTGGCTCTGTGCCAGTACACCCGGCGTCCCCGGGACGCTGTAATTCCTTTGCTTTGTCTTTGTCTTTTCTTGTTGTTTTTTATTAAAAACCTTTAAACTTTAACAGGAAAGCGACCTCGTTTTTAACAGAAGGAAAGGAAGGAGGAAGGAAAGGAAGGAGCGAGGGAAGAAGGGAGGAAGGAAAGGAAGGAGCGAGGGAAGGGAGGAGGGAAGGCCGTGCTCACCTCTCCTGCCGGGCAGCGGCGGCCCCGCGTTGGTGCTGCAGGAGCCCAGCGCCTTCCGGGGAGCTCGGGCGACCAACACTGCGGCAACAACGGGACAGCGTGAGGGCAGCGGGGCACTCGGAACCCAGCCCAGCCCAGCCCGTCCCGTCCCAGTCCCTTACCCTTGCGAAAGGCGCCTCCACGCTGGTCCAGCTTGGTCCGCGCCATCCCGGCCCTGCCCGGCCCCGCCCCGGCAGCACCATTGGCCACAGCCCGCCAATGCAGCCCGGGGCCGCCCTCGTCCCGCTCCCCGTCCCGCTCCCCGTCCCGCTCCCCTCTGCCCGGGCGGGGTTTTGGGCAGGAATTCCCTGTGAGGGGCTGAGGCCTTGGCACAGGGTGCCCAGAGCGTCTGTGGCTGCCCCATCCCTGGAAGTGTTCAGGGCCACGCTGGACGGGGCTTGGAATAGCCTGTTCTAGTGCAGGTGTCCCTGCCCGTGGCACGGGGTTGGAACGGGATGGGATTTACGGCTCTTTCCAACCCAAACTATTCCCGAGCTATGTGAACCGATCCCGGAACGGTCGGTCCGCGGCCGCGTTCCCGGGGGGAAGGAAAGGGAGGCGGGGGCGTGTCGGGCGGTGCGCCGCCATTTCCCGTCCCCCGCGGAAGATGGCGGCGCCCAGCGGGCTCCTGGCCTGGTGCGTCCAACACTTGCGCGGCGACTTCGGGCTGGACGTGGGCGAGGAGGTGGTGAGGTGAGCGGGGTCGGGGCCGGGCAGGGCCCTCCTGCCCTCTGGCAGGGGCCACTCGGTCCAGTACGAAATAAACAGTAATGTCAGTACAGCTGTCGAGGATCTGTGCCCAGGGTTGTCGCTCGGAGATTTGGGGAGGGGAAGTGACGGCGGGAGGATGCGGGGGTCACAAAATCACAGATTGCTCTTAGTTAGGAGGGATCGTAAAGGTCGTATCGTTCCACGTCCTGCGTGGTCTTACCACGGTCTCCACAGAAAGCTGATCCGAAAAGAAAAGATAAATGATACACCTGTGCGGTGAGACCACTGGATTAGACCTCGCAACATCCGCCCCCTCATCCGTATTTATCCAGCCCGTTCCCTCGTAGGTACATCTTGTCAATCACAAACGAGGATGAGATCCGGGAGTACGTTGTTGACCTCGTTCAGGGCACGGACGGGAAGAAGAGCTGGTTTGTGGAAGAACTGCTGAGCAGGTGGAGGAAATCTGCCCAGGTGCCCTCTGAGCCTTTCCCAGCCTATCGGAAAAAGGATGGTGAGTGGTGCAGAGAGGAAAGCTTTCAAATAAACTTGTTCATTATGTTACAAACAATTCCATGCCATGAATCCCTGTATGGATACTAGTCCCGTTCCTGATTGTCAGGGCAGTTTAAAGCCCACTTTCAGTCATGAAGTAGAATCCAGGACATCTTTCTCTTGCTGGCACTTACACTTCCAGAGGCATCAGAAGTTCCACGGACTGGGGACCAAGGGAAGAAGGGGAAACGCAAAGGGCGGAACAAGCAGGAGATGCTGGCATATGCTGAGCCCAGTGCGCCCGGGGAGGAGGTGAAAACCCCCCTGGACCTGGCCAAGGTGAGTGTGGGGGGCACGCCACAGAGGCTGGGGGTCACTGGAAAGGCTTGGAACCTGGAGCGTGAGGAAAGAAGATGTCAGTCACTGGTAAAGATGTGATTGAGAAGTGGAAATGGGTGTTGGGGACACGTCAGGATGGGGTGCCCAGGTGGGCACTGCTGAGGCCGCACCTCAACTCTGGGGTCGGTTTTGGGCCCCTGACAAGAAAGACAGTGAGGCACTCGAGCATGTCCAGAGAAAGGAACAGACCTGGGGAAGGGGCTGGAGCACCATCAGTGCCTGAGGGAGCTGGGGGGTCTCAGCCCGGAGAAAAGGAGGCTGGGGGGAACCTTCTGGCTCTCCACAACTCCCTGACAGGAGAGTTGAGCCATGAGGGGTTTGGGATCTGCTCCCAGGAAGCAAGGGACAAGATAAGAGAAAATGGCCTTTAGCTGTGCCAGGGGAGGTTTAGCTTGGATATTGAGGAAAATTTTTTTTATGGAAACGGTGGTCAGATACTGGAATGGAGTGTCCAGGGCAGTGGTGGCATCACTGTCCCTGGATGGGTTCAGAAAATGTGTGGGGTGGCACTTGGGGAGGGAGGAAGGGAGAGAGAGGAAGGAAAGAGGGGAAGGAGGAAGAGGGAAAAGAGGGAGGGGGGAGAGAGAGGAAACGAGGGGGAGTTAATGATGGGTCTCTGTGATCTTTGAGGGCTTTTCCAAACTAACCATTTCCATGTTTCCATGATGTCCAGGCTGGGGAGAAAGGTTATATGTGTTTATGTTTATAACAGTAAAATAATCATCAGGTAGCAAATATGCCAGCATGGATTTTTCTCTCCCAGAAAGCCTGAGAGATCAGGTGAAGGAAGTTGAGTCTGTAATTAGGAATAAAAGGGATTTCTTTAAATCGGATATGAGGCTGGGGAATTAAAGCCACCAAATGGTTAGAACATACTTTTCTGTTGTATTTAAACCTTCCCAGTCACACTGATTAAAGCTTTAATTAGGAACTGAGGTACTTCAGAAAGAGCATTGAAACACTAGAACCTGAGAAATGGTGCTATTCCTGAGTAAGGAGTGGAACTTGAATTCACGTTTTTAAATGGAACTTTTTGGAGCAGGGAGGCTGCAAAGGCTGAAAGTGTTTGTAAATGTGTTTATAGGATAAAATGTCACATTTTAGAACTGGAGGGTTAAAAATGGACAGCGGTGTTCCATTTCCTTGTAGTTACCATCTAACTTAATTAAAATTTTAAAAATTAAAGTGAGAAAGATCTGCCAAAGTAATTTTATCTTGTTTTGGGTTTTTTTCATGGTGGCAGTGTTTGAATCTGGCAGTGGCACTAAAACCAGTTGGACTTTACTGGGAGGACTGGAAATGCTGTGTCTGCTTGTCACTAAACCAGATTGAAACTCAGAGATGAAATCACCGAGGCCAGATCATAAAAGGAGGAGCAGAATTTATTTTACAGCTCAGGACTTTAACCCTCCTGCATGGAAAACTCTGCTGAGGTGGCTGTGCCAGGTGGGACTTGGGGAAGCTGCTCAGAGGTGACATGGCTGTGAATTCAGTGGCCTTGCTGCCACCACCAGCTGTGTCTGGGGACAGGCACACACGGGGTGCACAGCTACAATCAGGGAGTCTAAATAATCCTTGGAAGTTAACTTGGGAGTAGCTGAGCTGCCGTTTGGAGCTGTCAAACAGGTGAGAGGCTCTCCCAGAGGGCGGAGCACAGACAGCAGCGCTCGCTGACCAAATCCCAGCAGCTCCAGCTGGCATGGGCAGCAAACTTCGAGTGCATCCTGGTGTCCTTGCTTTGTTTGGATTCCTTGGAGCTTTTCTGGCAGGCCTGAGCTTGTCTTTCCGCTCAGTCTGGGGTTTGGTCCAAGTTTCATTCCAGTGAGGCAGAGTAACACTTGTCTGAGCCTCCCGGCCTGCCCTGGGGGTCAGTGCTCGCTCTCTGCTGACTGTGCTGCACTGGGAGCACTGTTTGTTTGTTTATTTTTTTCCTTCCCAGGCCCAGGAGAGCAGCAGCAGAGTCAGCAGCAGTAGCATTTCCTCTAAGAAGAAGCCCAAGTACGTCAGCCTGTACACGAGGGAGGGGCAGGACAGGCTGGCCGTGCTCATCCCGGGCCGCCACGCCTGTGAGTGCCTGGGCCAGAAGCACAAGCTCATCAACAACTGCCTGGAGTGCGGGCGCATCGTCTGTGAGCAGGAGGGCTCTGGGCCCTGCCTGTTCTGTGGGGCCCTGGTGAGTAACCAGGGAGTTGCTGCCCAGCCTGGAGAAGTTGGCTGAATTAGCCCTTTACATAGAAGTTCCTCTTGCAGACTTCTAAAGCAGGGGAGGAAAGAGCCTGTTAGGAGGTTTCCCCTGTAATTTACATGGCTTTGGAACTTGTCTGGTGCCTGACAGACTCCTGTGTGTCACACCAATGTCCAAAATCTCTACAAGGGTTCAGCCCTATCCCAGACACAGCCCTGGTCACCCTATCAGGAACAGTGTCCTGCTTTTTCTTCAACTCTTGCACAGTATGGATCCTTTGGGGTACCTGTTAACACCCAGATTCAGTTCAAAGGGCACCTTTTGGAGAAAGGGGGCAAGTTATTGATGGCACATGAGAGGAAATTCTTCTTCACGTGAGAGGAAAAAATACTGGTTGGGTAGAACAAAATGTTTTAAAGCAGATTGTTTGCTATTTTGAAAGATCAGTTAACCTGCCAGTGGGCAAGAAAGAGAGAAAACCTCTGAGTTGGGGGTTGTGGTTCTGCCTGGGGTGGTTCTCAGCTCATCTCTTTGAGCTCAGTCAGCAACACATCCACCCACAGAGACCAAACTCTACATTTCTCTTTTAATAAAGAGCAAGCTTCCAGGATTTTTCCAAAGTCAGTGGGGAAGAGAAGGAGGTACAGATTGTCACTGCCACTTTAAACAGCTTGAACTGTTGTCCAGGGCTGTGAAACTGGTCAAGCTGTGACATCCCTCCCATGTGATGTCCTTCCCAAGTCTTCATTTCCCTCTTTTCCTCAGGTGTGCACTAAAGAAGAGCAGGACATTCTTCAGCGGGACTCCAACAAGAGCCAGAAGCTGCTGAAGAAGCTCATGGCAGGTCAGTAGCTATTCCACATCTGGAACAGAATGAATCCAAATGGTTTGTGTGCATTATTTCCTTCAGACTTCACTGAGCCACTTACTCTCATTGCTGCCCTTTGTCTGTGTTAGGCATTAAAGGGATGGATTAGAAATTGGCTCCTTGGAGCCTTCTGCAAGCCCTAGGCAGCATTCCTGGGCTTCAACAGAGGTGATGTGACAGTGGTGAGTGTCAAATGGCAGCGTGTGATGTCCTTTCCCTGAGACCCCAAGGCTGCTCATTAGGCATTCCAGAATCAATCACATGAACTGGATCGTTGTAGCAGTCCTTGAAAATCAGGATAAATCTCCTGTGGAATGTGTGCTGTGGAAGATGAAGTGCTGCTGTCTGATTTGCTGGGCTTAGAGAGGTGGTGGTTAATATTTTCTAATGGTTCTTCTTGTCTCACACTTACCTTGGGAGTTAAAAATAGGAACAGAGCCAGGGAAAGCAAGAGGAAATACTACCCAGTGTCCCAGTGAAGACCTGTGCATGGTGGGGATGTTTGTCTGAGTTTAGCTGGACTACAGCCAAGGTCGTGGTGTTCTTGGTTGGAAAATGCACTTTGCTGAAGAACTGGGGAAATATTTACTGTAGGTCTGGGCTTCTCAGAGCTGTGGAGATGGCAGGAGGATGGAAGTCCTTGAGAGCACCAGCCAGTCTGACCTCTCCTTCCCATACAGAGGCTGGTGAACTTCAGGATCCCTTTTCGTACTTGCTTTATCTCTTTTCACTCCCACCCCTGCCAGCTCTCATTTTGTTATCCATGTAGATAAAAGCTGGAATGTGGCTTGCTGTTTGTCTTGGGAGTAAAAATTGTGGATCGGTGACCAAAGGGAAATACAGGCAATTGTTTACCTGAAATGAAGGCATTTCCCAGTGTGGTGAAATACACTGGTTTGTTCCATCATGGCTTGGGTTCAAACCTTTTGTGGTTTTGTTTTGGTTGGTTGGTTGGGTTTGGTCCCCTTGCCAGGACAAGTAAGTAGGAAGAGCATTTGCTGGGAATATATTTCTCTATCTCTGGAAACAGCTGGTTTGGGGTACCTGGTGTAGTGTGTCAGGATAGGGTATTGTTTGTGGGAGGCACAAAAAGCAGCAGAAGGCTCTGGGTCTCCCTGGAATCTGTCCTGGGCAAGAGGCTCTTTGTGGAGGTAACAGGATCTGGGGAGGGTTTGGCTTTTAGGAAGAGATTCCTAAAAAAGTGGAGGTTGTTGCTGAAGAAGAAAAGCCTCCAGACTGTAGAGCTCCTCCTGATTCTATGGCCCGAGGCCTCTGGTTGATGGTGGGAGGAATTTTGACTGCCTAAAGTGTTAGGAAAGGGTGAAGGAGAACCAAAGACCAAGAGCTTCTCCTAAACGCTACCCAGACTTTACCGCTGTGATATTTAAGTGATTCCTCCTCTTTGGAGAAAGGAGTCTGTGAAATGGACTTGAGGGAAAATTGTGGCTTCAGCCTCCATGGAAAGATGCTGGTCTTGCTGCAAAGCTGTACTTTTTAGCTCCTGGCATGGCATTTAGTTCAGGGAGCATTTCTGCAGCCTGGCCCACCCAAAATGCTTTAACCCACTGACTGCTGAGCTGTGGCTTCTTTTGTGTCTCAGGCACTGAAAGTTCAGGGAATTTGGATGCCATAAGCAAAGGCTTGCTGCCTCACCAGGAAGCGAGACTCAAATCAGGCCTGGAGATGGCTGTGAAGCACAAAGACAAGTTGTTGGAATTTGATAGGACAAGGTAAGATACCAGGTGAGAGACTGTCATGAATAGCATAACGACCTGGCAGGTGAGATGCCTTTAGCAAAAACATTGGGAATTCTTTCTAAAACCCAGACTGCAGCCACAGACACCTTAACTATGGCGTTTGGTAGGACTAGAGTGAGTTTCTGGAATGGATCCCATTTGGGTGTCCTTGCTTTTTGTCCCTGACAGTCTAGCGCCCCAGAGAGATGGGCAAGGAGCAGGTTGGAGGGCGGGTTTGAGGCTCTGCTGTGGTCCCACTGTGCTCATCTTCTCCTGTGGGGGCTGTTTTCCCAGTGTGCGTCGGACCCAGGTCATTGATGACGAGTCGGATTATTTTGCCACGGACTCCAACCAGTGGCTCTCCAAGCAGGAAAGGGAAGCTCTCCAGAAGAGGGAGCAGGAGCTGTGGGAGCTGCGCCATGCCTCTCGGCTTGCCAAGAAAATCACCATCGACTTTGCTGGCAGGCAGATCCTGGAGGAAGACAACAGCATGGCTGAGTACCACAGCAAGTGAGTGAGGGCTGGCAGTGTGCCCGAGAGCAAGGAGGTGCAAATCCTTATGGAGAATGGTCTGACATGCCTGTTAAAGCTGCCTGGAAAAGAGGTGTTGCAGAAGGCCTGTCTCAACAGAACCAATTCAGCTCAAATTCACACCAAGCTGAATTTCTGCAGCAGAGAGCAATGACTGCTCAAGTTGGAAATCAGACTAAGCAAGGGCGTAATTTAGTTGGAGGGAACAGGGCAAAAAATGCTTTGAGTCAGAGTGTGTGGGGAGAAGGGAGATGTTCCCGGGGGAAGCAGGAAATGTTCATCTCTCTCATCTGTTCATCCCTCTCACTTGCAGACTGGATGAGACCATTGAGGCCATGAGCTGTGGTGCACTGAGCAAGCCAGCCAGGAGCCCTGGGGCAGAGATGACGGCAGACTCCGGGGTTTTGGTGAATCCCAGTCTCCTCCAGCCTGCTCCTTTGGTCAGTGGGGCTTCAGTGGTGTATTCCAGAGTAGTGACTAATTTTGGGAGAGTTGAGCTTGAGAATTGTTAATTCCAGGATGTCTATAGTACCCCAATGGATCACAGGATGGTTTGAGTTGAAAGGGGCTTCAAAGACCATCTCATTCCATCTCCTGTCATGGGCAGGGACACTTTTCACTAGACCAGATTGCCCTGTCCAACCTGGCCAAGAGCACATTCAGAGATGGGTAACTTCTCTAGATAACCCGTTTCAGCATCTCACAACCCTCACAGTAAAAAATTTCTCCCTAATATCCAGCCTAACCCTGTCCTCTGCCAGTGGGAAACAATTCCCTGTTTCCCCTTGTTTCACACCCCTTTCCTCCTCTGTGTCCCTCGCTGGGCATCCAGTTTGGGACAGAGAAGGTTTTACAATGTCCTGCTTCTGGTGGGTTGGTTTATTGGAGTTTTAGCATCCCGCCTCCTTTTCAGGAATGCAGAAGAGTTTCTGAGAGTCAGCTTAAGGGGGCACCCTATTTTATTAAGCCTTTTCTACCAGATTCCATTTTCCAGAAGGCATAAGGATAATGAAGGAAAACTTCAAATAGGTTTTGCACTTTGATACACGTTACTCCTGGAGAGGTGCTAACCTTTTCTCTGTTTCTTTTGAACACTCTCAAGTGGGTGGACCAAATTGGTTTGCTCCCACAAAAGAAGACCATTCATTCCATGGAGGCTGGGAGTGAGTCTGGCTTGGAGCGGAACAGGCTGCGGATTCAGGACCGAGAGCTGCAGGAGATCTCGGATGATGGTTGGTGCCTCAGCCTGCACCAGCCTTGGGCTTCCTTGCTCGTGAGAGGAGTCAAAAGGTGAAGATATCCCAGGCAACTCCTGCTCTACAGGGAAGTGGGAAGTTGTGTTTCTCAGAGGATCTCTGTGCAGTGACTGATACCTGTGATAGCTCCAGGTGTGGAAGCTGTGCTTCCTATTCCAGTATAATGATAGGTTGAGGAGCTTGAGAATATACTTTTTTTTTTTTTAATCATCCCTAAACTGTAAGGGACAAGTTTCTTCTCAGTAGGTGAATGTAGAGGAGGCTGATTTCACTGCTATAGTTGGGGCGTTCTGTGTGCAATTTGAAAACCAAATAAGGTAATCACTTGAAATATGTTCTGCCGGGTTTTTGTTCCACATAAAGAAGGCAACAATTGCACCAGGCTTTGTTTAAAAGAAACCCAACCCTTGCCACTACCTTCCCCCGCTGGGCTGGGAATTGGGTTACAAAAAGAAGCTGCTACTGTTAATAGTGAACAAAGAATCTTCTTCAGCCTTTTAATCCCTTCACCACATTTTTCATTTTGGAGAGTGAAGCTTTTTCACTTCCCAGGCTAAAGATGCTACAAATCTTAATGTGCCTGGACTCTTCATCCAGGTGTTCCAGCCACTCTGGTACAGCTGCAGAATTCCAGGATCTCCAGACAACTGTTCCATGCAAAGACCTAGTCCCTTATTGCTCCCTTGACTGTTTCGTGTGACTTTGGGAGCTTGTAAGGGACTTCTGTGATCAGATTGTCCTGTGTATGTGTTCTGCTGTCCCTGCTGGGGATTGATGTCCTCTAAAAGCCCTGAGGACCCACTCTGCTTTATTTGTGACATTTTTTGCCTATCTCAGCTTTTCTTTGTGGTCCTGACGCATTGCTTGAGTTGGGATAATCAAGGCAAAGCTTAGCAGCAGGAATTGACTATGTTTGAATGAAAAATCTATCCATGTGGGTGATTTCTGCTGGAGTTTTAGTCCTACATTTTCTCCTGTTTATAGGGTGGAGGGCAGGACCTGGTACACATCTCATCGAGGGAGGTTATGGATTGCAGCTACTGCTAAAAGACCTTCCCCTCAGGAAATCTCTGAACTGGAGGCCACCTACAGAATGCTGCTTGGGAAAGGTGAACTCCTCTCCTTGGTTCTTGGAATGATTTGGTACATTGAGCCACGTAATGAGCAGTGTCAGAAATCCCTCTCTGCTGAGCAGGAAAAGCTATATATAAAATTAAATTTCCCAGCCCTAGTCCTTCATGGGGAAGATCCTGACCTGGAAAAGGCACAAAAAAAAGTGCTAAAATTGCTGTATATGTTCAAAAAGTAGAGGTGCCTGGAGGAGAGGGAAGGGCACCTGGGGACTGGAAGACTCCAGCTGTGTGTGGGAATATGAGCCAGAAGAGATGTTTCTTTTGCTGCAGATGTGGAATTTCCAAGTGATTATCCCTCAGGATGCCTCCTAGGCAGTGTGGACGTGACTGATTGTTTATCACAAGAGCAATTTCAGGAGCAGGTGAGTGCAGAAATGAACCTTTCCATGCTTGCATTAACTAGTGGGCTTTTAAAGGGGTGGAACTCACCTCTGGAGAAGACATTGGAAATCTTAGGTTGTGTTGAGAAGTTATTGCAGGGATTTATGTGGCAGAGGACATGAGGGGGCCTGGCAACTCAGGACAGCATGGAAACGTGGACAGCTGTGCTGCAGTGGTGGTGCTGTGCCATGGGACCTTGTCCCTGCCCTGTGATGCCAGCAGCACTGACTGCCCTGGTGGAGGAGAGAGTGACTTGGCCCCTGTGCAGGGATCGTGGTCCCTGGCTGCTGGACATGTCTGGTGCTTCTTCAGTGGCCTCACTGGTGATGTCACTCAGGCCTAGCTGGTGAGTGTTGTGCCCTGTTTGGGGCACTGAGTGACCTGGAGAAGGAGCCATGGAAAGAGGTGAGCTCTTTCACACCAGGGAGGATGGACAGGAGAGCTACAGGACTACCTGTAGTGAAGCAAGGCTGGAATCGGGAGTCTTTCGAGAAATCTTAACCCATACAAGTCCATGGTGATGATGATGATGTCCCGATGTGCTGAGAGCATTGGCAGGTGGCCTTGTGAGGCCACTTTTGCCTTGGGATGATTGTGGAAACCAGGAGAGGACTCTTGCCAGCTGTTGCACCTGTGCTTAGAAAGGGAAGGAAGGATGATCTGGACACTTCAGGCCAGTCAGCTTCACCTTGGTCTCTGGGAACCTCGTAGAGAGATTTCTCTTTGAAGCCAGTTTTGGGCATATGGAGGAATAGCCAATGTGGATTTATCTAAGTGTAAACTCATGCTTGACTCACCTGATGATCTTCTTGGATCCAACAGAGAGAATGGAGAGTATCTATTAACCTGCTGTCCTGGAGTAGGCACAAATCCCTGAGGAGTCATAACCAGTAGAAGTATTATTCCTCTTTGCATTGGTTAAGCCACATCTGGGATACTTGGGTCACCATAAAATTGTTGATAAACTGGAATGAATCCTATGGAGACCACAAGGGTGGTTAGGGGCTGGACCCTGTGAGGAGAGGCAGGAGACAGAGAAATCTTACACTTTGTGCAAGGAGATTTTCGGGAGGCTGAGCTGGGCTCTGTGCTGACATACACAGCAGAAGGGTCATAAATTGAAAAGGGAAGGTTCAATGTGACTTAAGGAAACAAATTACCATAAGGAAGGCCCAGCAGTGGGGCAGGCTTTGCCCAAGGGGTTGGACAGTCTTTACCTGGGAAGATTTTCAGAACTCAAGAGGACAAAGCCGTGGGCAGCCTCACCTGAATTCAGTGTTGGCCTTGCTTTGGTTGGGAGGTTGGTTTAGAGACCTTCTGGGACCTGAGTCTGATGCTCTGACTGATTCCATGCCCAAAATCTGGAGCAGGAGCTTTCCTTGGGGTGTGCTTTATGGACTTAAAAACCTGCACTTAGCACCGAGCACAGCATGGCTGTCCCTGATCCCATTTCACCCTTGTTCACTCCACTGACCCTTGTGCACGTCAGGTTTGGTCTGATGGGAATCACCAAACCATGTAGGTCTTGATAGTGAACCATGACCATCTTGTGAGGTGGAATGGATGGGTTCCTTGGGAAGGAATCCACCAGGATGATTTTGCTATGAAGAGCTGGAGAGGCAGCAGGAGTTGGAGCTGTTTCTCAGGAAGTGTTCCTCTGGCTTTCCCAAATCCTGAGAGGTTTTTACCTGGGAGAGATGCCTGGAAAGACAGGGAGTGTACTTCTGGAAAGGTTGTGTCTCTTAATCACAGGAGGAAGGTAGAAAAGCTAGAGTATGAGCAGCAGAGGGAGCTTTGAGACTGGAATACCATGAAACCTACAGGAGTATTTGGCCTTATATAGGAGCAAGCCTTGGGGGAGAGAGAGAAAAGGATGCCGAGGCCAATGTAGGGATTTTTTTTTTTTTGTAGCATCCACTCATTTGCAGTTTGGTTTTCAGTAGATATTCCTGTCTGTCTCCTGCTGTCTGTAACAGTGGCGGAAAAACAGATCTTGGTCTCTTACAAATACTTTCCTGTTTGTCACAATCCCTCCTCTTCCTTTGTAAATATGTTCTTCAGGCATTAGTAGAATGGCTGTGACAGCATCTCTGATCTGGGAATTGTGCTGTAGGTATCTAGCTTTAATCTTCCCATGGAGGACCTTCACAATTAGCCACATTCTCTGGAAATCCCTCCCAGTTTGCAGGCGCTGCTTGGCTGCAGAGGCACTGGAGGCAGAGCAGCACATTCCAGGAGCACCATTATCCTACCTTTTAATGACAGATTTCCCTTTCTCCTCAATGCTGTGGTATTTCCTGGGTTGCATTTCCCTGGCTTTTTGCTGCTCCCTTATTGCAAACTACTTGTAATTCCTAATTTCCTGCCTTTTTATGGTGATTTTGTCTGTTTTTCCCCAGGATTCCTTTAAGCAGCAGTAATTTCCCTTGCTTGTGAGCTAAGATTCAGAGATCTGAGCCTTCCTGCAGTTGCTTTCTGGTTTTTTGGGCTCTTAGGAGCAGCAAGTGCACCTGAAGGAAGCTGAGCTGAATTTAATTGCAAATGTCAGCAAGATGACAAAGTGTGCTGCACCAGCTCAGAAATCTGAGTTGGGTCTCACCAGGAGTAAGAAATTCCTGTCGGTCATGTGGATGTTTCAGCCAGCAGCATCAGCACTGTGATCCAGCCATTTCCTGGTGTGCAAAGGTTCCTTGTAACTCAGGGAGAGAGGCAAGGAGCACTTAGGGCGTGCAGAAACATTGGGTATTTTCAAGGAATATGTGAGCAGGCGAGGGGAGGTGATGCAGAGCAGAGACCTCTCGGGGCCTGAGCTGCCGTGGAGCTTTTCCAGGCGCTGTGCTTTGACTCACACCTCTCCTCCTCACCACCTCCTGTTTGAGGCTCCTGCATGTTCCAGGAGAAATCATTTCACAAGTGCAGGGCGAGCCTTGCTTGTAGGTTATACCAACCTCCTGAGGATGAAATAGTTCCTGGCTTGTTCATGGTGTTTTGATGGTGATCCAGTGTTTTTTTGGCAGCCACAGGTTTTTTATTTGACTCTTGTGACTATTTGTTCCCACAGGCAAGGGAGACTCTTCCCGGTCTTAGGTCTGTTTTTCTTTGTCCTGAGTGTGTTCAGCCTGGAGAAGAGAAGGCTCTGAGAAGCCCTTAAGAGTCCCCTCCAGGGCTTAAAGGGGCTCCAGGAGAGGGACTTGGGACAAGGAGTGCCAGAACATGGGGGAATGGCTTCCCACTGCCGGACGCTTGAGTTAGATGGGGTATTGGGAAGGAATTGTTCCTTGTGAGAGTGGTGAGGCACTGTCATAGGTTTCTCAGAGAAGCTGTGACTGCCCTGTCCCTGGAAATGTTCATGGCCAGCTTGGACAGGGCTTGGAGCACCCTTCTCTAGTGGAAGGTATCCCTGCCCATGGCAGGGGGTGAATGAGATAAGATTTAAGGTCCTTTCCAATCCAGTCCAGTCTGTGATTACATGGTTTTTTGGTCTGTCCCCACTGTGACTCTCCTATTACCTCTCAGCCCTTTCACTGCTGTCACCCACTCCCTTTTTAGCACTGTCTGCGGATTTAATTTCCCTGCTGTTTGCATCCTCTCTCGAGTTGCTAATGAAGATGTTGTGGCACCCCACTGGTATTTTTCTATCATTATCCTCATATAATTTTTTTTTTACACTTGTGCTCAAAAAACCAAAACTAAGCAACACTGCCCCAGCAGAGTCAGACCCATTCCCTGCCAGACCTCTTGCATTATGACCAGAGAGGGGTTATTTATCCACATTTTTACTGCACATGTAAGCATGGCCTTTCATCACCACTGAAAGGGGGTGGTCCTACCTTCCTCTGCCCTACCTGCAGCATTTGAGGCCTGACTGACGTTGTTGAGATGGTTTGCAGATCCTGAGGATGTGTGGGAAGTGATGATGGAACAGGATCTGGAGTGCTGGAGCTGGCAGGGAGCAGAGGAAGAGTAGAGATGTCCTTGGGATTAGGATCAATGGCACGTCAGGTATCCTAATCCCAGTTAGGCTGCCTATTGCATGAACTAGTTATATCTGCTCTGCTGGGTCTCTTTCCCACATGGAAACTAAAGCAATTCTTCCAGTCAGAGGTTATTTACACCACATTTTACAGCTTAGAGCTGTGATCTTTGGCTTGAAGCTGCTCTGGCAGCAGAAGTTGTGTTCAGGTAGGAGGGTCCAGCCCAGGTGTCCAGCCTCACTTGCTTTGTTTGCAGGGAACTGCAGCAGGAGCTGCTTCTGGAACTCAGCTCTGGTTGCCTGGTGCCTGGAGATCCCTCTGAAATCTCAGGATTTCCAGTTGAGCTTTGTACATCTTGACCCTCCTCAGAGTACATTCTGGGCTCGTTTCCTTCTCTTCCTGGCAGCAACCCAAAAATCTCTGCTCGAGACCAGAATGATCCCTTTGTTACACTTTTCAGCTGGAGGTGACCTGGAAACTTTTTCCCCCTTGGAGATCCAAGAGTTCACTATGGCTTTTCCTTGCTCTGGGCCTGACGTCACTGACACCTTGAGCAGAGCAAGGAGCTGCCCTTGTTTTCCTGCAGGAGGTGTCAGTGACTTCAGCAGCGCCCACTTGGGATCTGTGGGATGGGCAGGCAGGGCTTGGCACAGGACTAAAGCCAACAAGGAAGTGTTTACATTGATGCCGTTTCCATGTGCTCTGATGTCCATATTAATTTTGCTGATGACTTTGATCTGAGGGACTATTTAACTGGAAAAAGAGTGTTTCCTGCAGCTGTTTTGGTGGTTGATAGGTGTGTTTGGCTTATTTTGAGTGCAGACACACACTGATATCTTGATGGAGCTATTATACCAGGCTGAAATATTGGCTAATTATGTTTGGTGGAAGTTAAGTGTTTATTTTTCATTTCTAGGTGATCACTTAGTGTCCTAAATCTGCACAGGGGAACATGTAGAAGCTATTTTTGTGCCACAAGATTGCAACTATCATTTAAATAGGCTCCAGGTTTCCCACTCAGGAAATTGGGGTTTAAACTCTTGGCCTCTTCTTCCCTCCCTGGTGAAAAAAGCAACAAAAAAAAATGAGACACAGGTGCCCAGTGTACAGAACTTGCTTTAGATTCTCAAATAAGAGTGAAGAAGGGTAGAGACTTTCTATATTTAGGCTCCAGAAGCTGCCTGTTTAGATTATCTCCAAATAAAGGAACAATAGCCCTCTGGGAATATTTTCCTAAGGAGTTAATAAGAGGGAGAAACACAAACATAGACATTGATGTGTGCTTCCAAGAACAGTATAAATGCATAGAGACTTTTTATGAGGACCTGTCCCTGAGGGAAAGGTTTCCTAGTGCAGACTCCGAGTGAGACAAATGCCTGTTTGTGTGGTGCTGTCCTGGCACCTTCCTTGCCTCCACCAGCAGGATATTTGCCTTCTTGTTCTCCAGGCACGTCTCCCAGTGAAGGATTTTTAGCTAGGTCAGATATCCTTCCTTATGAGGCAGTCTAGGTGGCTGTTAATGATTGCAACCCTTGAAAGGCCTTTGAACTTTACAGGGCCCTGCGTTCTCCTGAGCTGAATTTGTCTTTTCTGTGTAGCTAGATGCCAGATCCAGGGGTGTCAGGCATTAGGCTGGCTTACAGGGTGATGCATCTCCTTAATTCTGGTTCTCACCCCACAAAATCCCCCGATTCGTGGTTTTGGGAGCAGAGCAGGAATGCAGCTGGTTTGGATTAGAGACGGTAAGAGATGGGGGAGTTTTTTCCCTATGGGAAGTGCTTTGGTTTTATTCAGAGGCTCTTCTGAGGCTCCAGCTGCCTTGCATAAGCCAGCAGGTTTGCTCAGGCCACTGCTCAGGCTGTTAAGATGAAGGAGAGATTGTCACTTGATGATGATTAATTTAGGAATGCATTAGCATGCCAAAGAAATCGAATGATAGAGGCCTGCTTGCCCTCTCCTCTGGTTTCCTAGACCCAAGGGAGAAAGTGAAGCCAAGGCTGAAGCATATGACTTAATTAATGATGACTGTGGACTTTGCTACCATTTCAGCAAACTAGTCATGAGCTGGCAGGGCTTTTTTCTCCTCTCAGATGTGGTCACTGATACTTGCTGCCTTCTCAGTGTTTGGGTTTTATTTAATCCTGAAACTGACGGTTATATAAAAGTGACCTGGAGCCCCAGGTCAGGTGCCCCACTGCCTCCCCATCCTGGTTGAGCCGTGACCACCCTTTCCATGGTGACCCCAGGTGATGTGTCAGCTGCAAAATACAACCCTCACAGAAAATGTAGAGTGCCCAAGGACTCTGCTTGCTTAAGCTTTTGTTGGTGTGTCATTGATTTCCTAACCCTGAACAGACCAGTCACTCCGATGCGTATCCTGGTCCTGTGAGAAATCCCATCCCGTTTGAGAGGCTGAATCAATCCTGGGAGCAGGTGCTGGCATCACACCTCCTTGGGGAACAGCAGCAAGGGTCAACATGGGGAGAGGCAGCTGCCTAAGTGAGCCAGGGCAGGGACACAGCTGCACCGAGCTGTGTTCCCAATGTTTGGATTTTCTGGCTCGGTTGCCTGTCCTACCCCTGTGCTTCCCAGCTCTGATTATGAAAGGACTTTGTGAAGCTGCTTGAAATCTGACTGTACCTAGCTGGGTGTAGCTCCATGAGGTACCCTGGTTCCCCTTGTCTCCTCCTCCCCATCCCTTTTCCCTTCTCCCTGGCTGGGTTGGTCCAATAGTGTAGGTGATGGTGCTGCATTGGAGCTGAGCTTAGCCCTGCCCCTGCTGTCCCTTGGCATGGGGGGATGAAAACAGCCCTTTCAGCCTAGTACTTTCCCAAATATTATTCCAAGTCCACCGAGTTTCACCTGAACTGGGCGTCAGGCACTCTATAAACATCACCATCCCTTCCAGGGTTTACCATGGGCAGGTGTTGTCCTGGGCTGGGATGTGAGCTGCAGGTGGGTGTTGGTGGCTGTAGGTCCTGTGACACCAGTTCAGGGAGAGTTGGGGGATGCAGCGGCTGTTGCTGGCACTTCTGGGTCCTCTGCAGACTGGAGCCCTGGCAGACTGCTCGGAGTGCACCAGCACAAGTTTGAATTTTAAATCTACATTTCAAAGTCCTGTTATTACTTACTATGTTTTAATTGCTTCCCCTGCCCTTCAAATCAAAGTACAGCCACACCACAATAGAGCCGGGCTCTGGTCTGGAGGTGGAGAACACCCACTGGATGGATCTGCCTGGCCAGGGAAGGATCCCGCAGTGATCCCAGCCTGCTGTGCCTGGATCTCGTTGCATACCAGCCAGGCATGCTAGGGGCAGAGCAGCTGAGGGCTGCCAGGCATTGTGGTGGGAAGAAGAGGAAAGGAAGGCAGGCTCACAAAATTCCTTGCGCATCCTGGTGCAGGGAGCATGTGCCAGCACACGAGCTGCCAGCAGCAGCTGTAAGCGCTCAGGAACAGCAGGGAGGATGTTGACTGCAACAATGCATCAAGGCTGCGGTTTGTAACCTCAATAGTCAGGCAGTTAACTTTTTTTCTCTTTTTTTTAACAAAGACATTTTGATTGCCAAATCCATAACCATTAGCAGCTGTGGTTTTGAGCTGTTCCTTCCTCACACGTTGCAGTCTAGACCTGACAGGCTTTCAAACAAAAGTTTGGCTGACGGCTTTTGTTTGGATTTCTTTGTGATCCTACGTTTTTTCCTTCTTTTCGTGTTCTGTTGATTTGAATTGAACATTGACGCGTATCCCTTTGCTAACACAGCCTCTGTGGAGCAGCTCTGCTGCTTTCCTGAGCCCTTCCATGGCCAAGGGCAGCTTGTAGTGTTCTTTGGGTGCATTTCTGGATGTTTCTGCCTCAAGCTTGAAAATTTGGCATTTCTAGAAACTTGGATCTGCTTTAGGGTTTCTGTTTAGGAAAATGTTACATTTTCATGGGCCAAAGGCTGGTTTGCCTATGACCTTAAAAGATGGTGCTTGAAAACGTGCTTAGAGTTGGAAGTGTGATGTAAGACTGTGTCGTGAATGTGATCAAAACTCAGACTGAAGCACTTGATCCTCTGCAAGCACTTTCCAGAACTGGAGGGCTGAATCAGGAGGTGACACAGTGGTGGTAAACCTGGATCTGCTGTTCACATCTGGATGTCACCTTTGGGTGAATGTGTCCTGGAGCACTCTGGGTGAAGGCTGTGTTGGGAAAATTGTCTGGATAATTCCCCAAAGAGAATGTCCTTGTAAAGAGATGATGGAGACTGCTGCTGTCGGAGCAACAGACAGGGAGCTGATGCTCCTAAACCACTCTCCTTGGAAAAGTGACAGGCCAGATGTGGCTTGGGCACAGTGGCATCCTCATCGAGTTAAGCATCATCTCTCATTTTTAATGGCTTCATTTCTCCTGGATCCATGTGTTTGTGGTGCAGGCATTGCTGCAAGTGCCCCAATTTGGCCACAGCACCCCCATCACTCCCAAAAAGCAGCCCATTTTCTTTTCCCTCTTGCAAACCACTGAAGAAACATTTTCTAGCTGGATGGTGAGCAATTTCCCTCTGGAGAGGAGGAGAAAATGGCTGTTTAGTAGTTAATTACCTGTTACGTGTCTCTGACAGCGATGAAGCTTATGAGGCATGAAAAGAGAGCGGATCTGCCTCTCCCACAAATCACCAAGAAAACAGGTGAAGGAAGTTGGGCTCCCAGGAGATCCCTTGCATCCCACTCCTCTTTTTGCATGTGGCCAAGGGGTGTCTCTGACACCCAGGAAGAGCACAGTGTGTGTTTCTGCCTGCTGGGGGAGCTGATTTATTGCCACTGCTGGATCCAGCAGCCCTGCTCTTTCAGAGAAGATGCTGCCTCCACCAGGATGATTTTTTCCCCTTTGAATGCGTTTTATGGTGAACTCTCTTGCCAACACATGGGGTCTGCTTCCTTTTATTCTTTCCAGACAGTGTTGCTTTCCAGTGCTGCCTCCTTTATTCCGAAGCTCTTGGAGAGTAGCAGGGAAATAAAGGCTGGAGCAGGTGTCCTGGCCCGGCACTGCCTGGCAGAGCAAGCTGTGTTTTCCCTGTTGTTCACTGAGGAGTCACGCCAGGAAAATGATTCACCCCTTTCCACCATGAACCTTGCAGAGCATCTCAAGCACCTCCTCGCTGCTGGTGCCCCCAGCAGCTGTAAGATGGAGAAAGTGGCAGTGAGCAGGGGAACGACCACAGATTTCAGCACGTATTTCTCTGCCACGCTCCAGCTAACCAGGATGTGCACTTCGTGGCAAGGAAAGCAGAGAGCTCAGGCTGCATTGTAGGTCTCCATAGGCTGGTGTGTGTGAAACCAGGACTGTTCCCACCCCTTTGTGTCCCGAGGCCTTAATGAGAGCAAGAATGCTCCTGGAGGTTTGCTAAAGAAGCTGCCGGGAGCACTCGGGCTTTGTGCTGCGCAGAGCTGCTGCTCTGTGCACGCGGTGCCTTTGTTCCTGCCTTGGATGCACTGGAGCAGAGCTCATCTCGTTAGTGATGGTTTGGCTTCCCCCCAGGACGTTTTCCTTCTGCTCTTTCCATTCCCCTGCCTTCAGGTCACTGCAGTTGGGTTAAAGCCAGTGCAGCTTATTGGGGAGGGGGGCAGCAGTCGAGGGGTTTGGGATGGCCCTTCTCCATGTTGTTTTCTCCTATGGAGATGGAATCAGGATGAGCAAAGAGTCCCAAGTGCTGCGTTGGTACCAGCAATGCTGGGTGAGCCTGCATGGCCCCAGCATCCTGCTTCAAGCTTTACCTAAATCAGGAAAAAAAAATAACAGATTGGTGTGTGTGGGAAAATATAGCAGGAATTTTTTATTCTCAGATGTCAGAGAAGGTGGGTTTGTGTCTCTGCTGGCTCCGAGCTGGCTTGTCCCCTCCTTTGCTCTTTTGCTGTGGGCTGTGGAGCGGGAGGCTGGCAGCCCTGCTGCTATTTCTGGTGGTGACAAGCTGGTGATGGGAGACGAGGGATGGCGAAAACAAAGTGTAGGGAACATTCATTAGCAATTATCCCTGCTTGCAGCTTGAGCTGGGTGACTGTTGGGGGACATCTGATAGCCACTTAATACATGTTCAAAATGCTGGCTCTGAGGGTGAATCTGTGGCCGATTTTTGGAGGAGCCCAGTGCTCAGCTCCCTTTTCCAGCTTCATTTAACCTCAGGCTTTCTGCGGGTGTTAAGCTGCCTTGAGTTCTGTTTTTCTCTCCCCACCCACCTAATCTCCTCACAGCTGGGATCTTCCAGACCTGTTAGCAGCAAACTAAAGCCCAGCTGGAGAGGTGGGATGAGCAGGGGGGCAGTGGTTGTGTGGAGGCTGTGTCTGTGGGGTGTTGATGCAAAGCAGTGGGAGGAGCAGCTCTTGGTGAGCCACGTCAGCTGCTTGCAGCCCATGAAGCCCACTGGCCTCCCACTTGCCTTGTCCTCAACTGGCTACAAGGTGGTGGAAGGTCTGAAAGGAGGCTGAATAATTTTTTTCACACTGTAGTTTCATTGCATAACCCCTCTCTTTCCAGCTTCCCTGGTTATCTGCAGGATTGTAGGAGAGTGAGTTTGCTCCTTCTTGAGGGACAATCTGGCCTCTGGACTGTGTTTGTTGTAGCCACCTTCTCCTAAATGCCAAGGTGCCTCCAGGTAAAGGCAGTGTAAAGCCTGGAATACCATGACCTGTCTTATTGACACCCCCAAGATGAAAATGATGTGTGCTGTTGAATTTAAGAAGGGACATACCTCGTCAGACTCCTGGCTGGGTTTCATTCTTGGTCTCTGGAAGAGAGGGAGCGTGGCTTCCCTGTGAACTGACCTTTTATTTGGAAAAACTGCTGTTGGAGATTGTCTTTACTGGGGATCACAGAATCCCAGACTGATTTGGGTTGGGAGCCAACTTTAAGTTCATCTCATTTCACCCCCTACCATGGGGTGAAACACGCCTTCTACTGGGCCAGGTCCAGCCTGACCAATATGACAGGATATGTTCTGTTCTCTTCCTCTGCCATACCAGATCTGGATTTTGGGCTTTTATTCCAACCTTTTACTGAAGTAATGATGGGCTGCCTGTGGGGTGGAGTAATTTGGGATAAATTTGTTCTTTATCTCCTAAACTTCCTACATTGCGGACAGTTGAGTGACTCAACTGACATTTCACAGTGAGAAATGAGAGTTTGATACTTAAACTTGGGCAATGTAATGGATGCAAACCTTTTTGGTGTCTTGGTGACAATGTCTCTACTGAGAGTGGAGCTTCCTAAATTTCTGTGGTATGAATGAATGGAATGTTCTAATGGAAGGGACTGAGGGAAGAAGGGAGCTGGGCTGTTTGCTTGGCTCAGCATCTTGTGGGAGCTCAGCCTCATCTTCCTCACCTGGGAGCATCCTGACTCTAGGGAGAGGAAAGAGCTAGGGCTCTTTCTCAGCTCCAGCCCACAGGAATATTCTGGATTTCTCTTCACCAGGATGAGATAAGAGGTTTGTGGGGTAGGTACAATAGGAGGCCTTAAATGT
The DNA here is from genome assembly GCA_025920805.1 of Petroica traversi. NCBI lineage: Eukaryota > Metazoa > Chordata > Aves > Passeriformes > Petroicidae > Petroica > Petroica traversi. Next base: position 425,766 of record JAHLSL010000053.1, on the reverse strand, counting down.
AGAGGCTGGATGAGGGGCTCCTTCCCTGCCTTCTGTGAGTTGAGATGCCAGAGGAAGGACAAAAGCTTTTTAAAATGAGGGACAAAAAGGGACTTGACTCACAGACAGGAATGCACCCTGGGAGCAAAGATGAAAGGCTATGGTGTGAAAGTGGGAATTCAGTCACAGTTGTGGCATCCACCTTGGCCTTGGGGTTGGATTGAGCTGGAGCTGTTGGAGCTGAAGGCTTGATCCTTGGTTTGCATGAAAGCTGTCAGTGGAGAAACTAACTGGCTATTGCTTTCACTGCTGATGCTGGTTTGGGAGATGTTCCTGGGATGGGTCTGTAAAAGGTGAGAGGGGGTCATAGTGGTGTTCAGGGAGTTGGTGGCTGAGGGGATTTGGGAAGCAGCTGTATTCCAGCAGCAGGACCTCTGCAACACACCCGTCCTGGCTGCCCCACCTGGCTAAAGAAGCCACAGGCTGAACCAAGTGTAGTGGAGCAGGAAAAGATCACCTCTGGAGCCAGTTTGGGTGGCCTTTGGTCCTCCAGCCTTGGAGGACCTTGATCCTTTGGCTTGTCCTCAGGTCCTCCAGCCATGGAGGTGCCACCAATCGCCCGTGTGACGCTGAGAGCGACAAAGCAGTGCCAGCATTTCACATTCTCCAGGCATTGGCTGGGGATATTCACATTGGCTCTTCCTAACCTTCCAAGATCCTCCTTCCCTGCAGATGGGAACTGAAAATCCTTGGCATGGGCATGGAGCAGTGGAAGCAAGTCAAGTAAGGTGAGTCAGCCAAAAAAAAATAGAGGGGAAGAAACCTGTCCAAGCCCGGGTTGGTGCAGCAGGGCTTCAGTGTGTGATGCGGATCAGCGCGGCTCCTCCTCCCCAGCACAGAGCTGCAAGGAGTAGCTGAGGGCTTGTACCTCTCTCTTACTCAGTGCACAGCTCTTACATGCTCTTGTAAAATCAGAGGGCTTGGAAAGCTTCCCGTGGTTGATCCAATCCCAGCATTGGGCTTCTGTAAATCTCCCTGAACTGCTGGCAGTGCTGCCAAACCCTGCTGCAGTGTGGGGAGAGCGGGTCGCTCCCTGCTTCCCTCGCCGTGCCCAGCTGTTCCAGGGCAAATCCAAACTCATTTTGGCAGGTCGGTGAGAGCTTTTCAAACACTCGGCCTAGGAGTCATTTGTTAGTAACAAATGGGGGATTTGCCAGGACACGCAGCTCCATCTGCTCTGGCATCCTGTCCCCTCCAGCAGCCTTGATGGATCTGCTCGAGGAAGGCAGGGGAGCAGGACAAAAAAGAAAGCAGTTATCCCATGGAAGGAAAACCACTTCCGCCGTCTGTTTGAGCAGGGTTTTCTGGGCTGGAGCATCTTTGTGGCATGCACTGGCCTCAGCTCCTGTCAGCACCAGCTCTGCAGCCCATGGATGGTCTGAGGTGAGAGCTGAGATATACGTTTTTTACGACTGTTTTGCATTTCACCTCTGAATGCCAGGGAGGCTGAGCTGCAGCCCGCCAGGATCTTGGTATGCTTCCCACATGGAGTGGGTTTTTCCTCCCTTTTTCTCACATGATTAATGAGAGAAACAATTTTAGAGGTCTTTTTCCAACCTAAATGTTTCTGTGATTCTATAATCTGTTTATTCTCTTCCTGTAAAATTCCCCCATGTCTTCAGCGTGTTAAAATCCCTCCATTGAGTCTATGCATGGAGCCAGCCCTGAGCTGGCCTCTCTGAGCCATTACCTTGGTGTGTAGCAGTTGTGTTGCTCACCCTTTATATGCAAGTGAATATCAAGGGATACGTGTCCCACAGCAGGACAGTGCACACTCTCCAACTCTCAAATCCTTGTGTTTGAGGTTGAGCTTTGTGGGGAACATTAGAGGATGTATCTGCAGCTGGGACAGCGATGGTGGTCAACCTTCTGGTGGTCATTTCAGGCTGGGTTTGGCAGGTTGTTTTGGTTGAGGTGCTAAGTATGCTGTCGCTGACCACTTAGGGGTTAGTTGGGATACTCACATTCCTGGTCAGCTGAATCTGGGGTTTCATCAGGCTGAAAATCTGTCCTTTGCTTGTCCCAGTGAACAGGTGGGCTGGTGATGGTAGGGCCCCGACTACCCTCCTGTCAACATCCCAGGGTTCTGGTCAGCCTAAATCAAGTGTGAAACCACAGGAGTAGCACAGGTCGGTGCTAAAGGAGGCTGAAAGGGGTTTGGGAACACCCAGGGTGAGTGGATCCAGAGAGGCAGAGAACTCCAGCAGAGGCGCAGTGGGAAGAGGCTGAGCAATGGAGTTGCAAAATAAGACCCAAACCTGAAATTGTTTGGGTTTTTCATTAAAAGTTCTTGAAACTGTTTGGTCTGAGCTGCTACAGCCTCTGTATAACCCATGTCTTGGCTAAGATCCCTCTGTTCTTGCCCACTTGAGCTCTTTCTGCACCCATGCAGCTGCCCTGACTCTGCTCTCTGTGTCTCTTTGTGTTTCACAGTATCCAGACCTGAGCCAGGAGTCCAGCTCTCCATTTGTCTTTATCTGCACTAATCCCCAGGAGATGGTTCTGAAGTTTCCCATCAAAGGAAAACACAAAATCTGTAAGTAGTAAAGTTTCCCCAGATGACCCCCCAGCCCTCAGAGCTGGCTCCCCTCGCCACCCCAGCTTGCTGCTGCCAGATGAGTTCCCAACCTTTGCCCTCTGCTCTTTGATCTGAAGGTGTTTGTTTAATGGCTCGAATACATCTGTAATATTTTTTTTTGGTCTTTGGTTCCCCTTTCCCCAGATGTTGCTTCTTTCCAAATACATGCCTCTTCCTTCCTCTGCAAGCACTCAGAATCAAAGAGCATTCGTGGCTGATTCCTCGGTGCCTGGCAGCAGCCTGGGTCAGGATAGGAGTTGGTGCAGCAATGCCCAGGCAGATCCAGGCAACCTCCATGTCCTGTAGTTCCAAATCATGCTCTTACCCCTGAGGACAGTGAGGGCTTGAATAGCAAGAGCTGCAGGGCCAGATGGATGTTCCCCATCCACAGGCCAGTGGGATGGGATGTCCTGGCAGAGCACACGGGGAAGCGTCACAGCATCTGCCCGCACTCCACTTGCCAGCGTCGTTAGTCCCTTTTACGAGCCACCAGCCCCTCTGCAGGCTGCCAGTTATTCCTGCCTGCTGCTATAAAAAGGATGGAGGAGGGATGCAGCAGCTGGGGAGCCTGCAGTCAGCTCTGTCCTTATTAGCAGCCTCCCTACCACACAGCCCGGGGAAGGCACCTCACGCGCTTGCAGGGGATGTGAAAAATTAATTTGACGGGCTAAAAGCAGCAGAAGCAGGAAGACTCTTGGCTGTTTATTCAGCAGAGCTGACAACTGGGTGATCTCCCTCCTTTCCACATGAATCCTCAGGACTAGTACCTGGGGCTCAGGAGTGTTGGATTTTCTCAGGACTGGTTAATAAGGGCTTTTTGAAGCATGGCACAGGGTTATTTTTGTTGGCTTTGGGGTTTTTTTCCCTCTCTGCTCAGGGAAGCACCTTTCTCCCACAGCTGGGTGTTGGGATGTTCCTATGAAGCCATTTGGTTTCTTCCTTGCCTTTTGGAGCAGCAACTGGGAGGTGCATTCAGGTTGTGGATACCAGTGCTTGGAGACCTGCAAGCACTCGAATCTTGCTTGTGGCACGGTCCTCCCCCTACGTGGGCTATTTCCAGTGCCAGATAGCAGGCAGGAGTTATTTAGGATGCAAATCTTGGCTGTGGGAGAACAGCCTTGTGGCCGTTGCATGCTGGCGCATCCTTTTTTCCCCTGGTTTTAACCTCTCCTTTGCTCTCAACAGGCTTTCTCGTGCACCTTCACTCCCACCTTTGCCTCTGTCTGGCCATGGGTGGGAGAGGGCGAAGCTGCTGTGCAGCTCCTGCGTGTCTGCCTCGCTGGGTGCAGGTGCTGCCAGTCCCCTCCCCATCTGTCACATCATCTCTTTTGTGTTTTGACACTTTCCTGCTTGGAGAAGGATCAGTCTAACAGCCTGGAAGGAAGCCGGCTGTGCTGGCGGCTGCCTGTGTTCCCACTCCCACTGCTGGCCCTGCCTTCCCTGCCCTCCATCCCAATAGGAGCTGTCATAGGAGCAGGGCAGGGGGGCTGTGGAGCTGCATGTTCACCTCCCAGAAGGGACAGGGTCCGTCTGGGTGATATTTATGACAGCCTAGGGAAGGAGCAGGGAAGCCTTTGACCTTTCATCGGCGCAAGGCGTTGTTTTAATGGAAGCTGGCATTGCATCCCAGTCAGTCAGAAGCTTAATTCTCCCAGCTGGAAGCAGAGCAGAGGGAAGGTGCCAGCTCACATCCCCACCTGGGCTTGCTGGCTGCCCTGGTCTCCTTGAAACCTGGCTCAAACCATGACAAAATGCCAGTTTGTCCTATTGGGAAGCCAAGCCAGAGCAGTTTTCCTTGCCAGATAACAGCATGGACCTCACCATAGTTACATCCGGATGCTTCTCTGTTGCAAATTAGTTTTTCTAGCAGCCTGGAGATGGGAAAAACCCCTACCATGGCTCAATTTTTGCTGCCATGGTCATTGTTTTTGTGGAAGGGGTGGGCACAGTGTTGCACCTGGAAGCACAGCTCTCCCCAAATACATCCCCGTGTAGTTTTAGTGCGAGAGGACAAAGCTTGTTGGCCTTTCTCATGGGAGATTCCCTTGAATCCAGGCAAAGCTACCATGAAGCATCACTTAGAAACTTCCCTCCAACAGCCAGCAGCTGGAAGAGTGCAGAGGGGCAGAGGACATGGTGTGAGATGAGAGGCCTTGAATCATTGAGCTGAAAGAGCAAAGGACTCTGGGACTTTGCCTTATTTTTAGTCTTTTCTTAAAAGTTACCTGTGTGGTGTGTGTTATTGGCCAGCTGGAAGAGCAGAGTAGCTTCCCAATGTTTTTGGGATCAAGGAGAAGCAGGCAGGCATATGAAATATAACAGTTCTGGTGACACTGGTGGTGATGGGGGACCAGAGCATGGAGTGAGTGAGAACTTGCTGCCTTTCTCCTGCCAAAACCACCCCTGGCGTGGGGACAGGGTTGTCTGACACGCTGCTTCTGGATGAGCTGGCTCAGCCTGCTTGCATGACTGGAAACAGCAATTGCAAGGAGAGGGCTTCTTCCCCATCCTGAGGTGGTGGGGGGAAAGTCTTCTCTGGGGTGGCCAAGGGGATGGAGGATCTCCCAGAACGTCTTCCAAGCCATGTTTCAGTCTGTGGATCTGTGGCATGGTGACCTGCAAACCCTCTTTGTTGAGCTAGAATTGAGACTTTTTCTTGATTTGAAGAGAAGGTGATGGTCACTGACTTGTTAGGAGCCATTTTCTCTGGAGAAGCACCTGCTTCTTGTGGCACATGGACATTTACCAGCAGATTTTGAAGCGGTGTCTGAAGTAAAATTTTGGAACCTGCTGTATCTTACCCTGTCTCTGTTCCCAGCTACAGAGATAGGATGAGACTGGCATTTAGAGGATGGGAAGATGCAGGGGAGCAGCAGGAAGGCAAGTCCTGGGAAGATGTGGCATTAGAGGAAGTGACTGGTGCTGGCTGCTGGCAGAGCCTCTCTGGGAAGCTGATTCTGGGAGCTGGGAGAGCAGGAGTATTCTTGCATTTTTACAGGCAGGAAGAAGAGGACAAGGACACTCCTCTGAAGGAGCACATTGCCACGCCTGGCTTTTGGCTTCTTCAGCAGGAGTTGCCCAAAATCCCATGTTCTTGTGTCCTTCTCCTCTCCCAGGTGGGGAAGCAGAGCTGGCAGTGAAGCCCCCAAGGGCTGTGAAGGACAAGGAGATACAGTGTTTTCTCCACATCTCACTGGAGCTGCTGGCTGAGGTTTTCCCTGGTGGCAAAGGCAGCAGATGGCCTTGGAGACCACCAAACTGGCATGTGGCAATGTGGAGCAGGTGTCCCCATCATCCCAAGCTGAGGGTTTGTTGTTCCAATTTCTGTGGAGAAACACGTCCCTGATGTGTTGCTTGACGGTCCCCCATCTCCTGGGGGCGCGTTGCGCTTCCTGCGGGCAGGCACAGGGATCTGTTTCCCCCCTGGTAGTGGCAGGCGAGTGCTGGAAGTTAATTTTCTGTCCTCCTCACTGAATTTCCCCCTCTCTGGCGTCTCTTGGCCGTGTTGGACACACTTGCCCCTGGCTCCCCGGTGTCGTGCCTGCAGAGGAGGCCGCAGCGGCTGGAAACGCCTGGCTCCTCAAGCAGGATAATTGGATGTGACAGGAACACACTAACTAGGAGACCTCGCTGCCTCCAGCTCATTTGCATTGCAAATAGCATTTAAAAATAAAGAGTGATGAGGGTTTGTTGTGTGTTTTTTTTTTTTTCTTTAATCTGCTCTTTACAGGGAAGCTGGATGCAAAGATCCATCGAGGAGCAAAGAAGGGGTTAATGAAGCAGAAAGCCGTGGGGTGTGCGCTGGGGAGCAGCACTGGTTCCCATGAAGCTGAACCCAGCTGCCTCTGAAGGGTGCCAGGATGGTCTTCAGCTCTGGAAAACTGGTGCAAGATGGATCCCTGATTCCATATTGGTTTTAGGTATTGCTTTATCTCTTGTATTCCAAAAGTATTAAAAGAGACATGTTTTCACCAAGACCTGGCCCATCAGCCCTTTGCTTCCAGGGAGTCACTGCGCTGCAGACAAGGGTGGGTGGGAGATGGAGCTTAACAGGATGCAGTTCAACAATCACTGGAACCTCCAGGAGTCCCAGAATGGGCATGGGGAGCTCTCTGGCAGCGGGCAGCCCAGCTTCATCCTGGCTTTGGCAGGATCTCCCTCTCCAAAATGTGCCTGGAGGTGTTTTTGGCTGGCTGGAGTCAGACACATAGAGGAGAAGGGTGAGAAGCTGAGGGGATGAGGGGGATGGCTCCCAACAGCCAGAGAGCCTGAGCCCTGCCAAGTGGGGATGGGAGGTTTGGGGTTAGAGGTGGGCTCTGTGCCTGCTCACAGGTGCTCTTCCAGCCAATCACTGCTGAGTGCCCAACCTTACATCCTTCTGCTGATTTGTACCAAAGCAGCAGCCAGCACCGAAGACCCGGCCCCCAGCCCCATGTGGAATAAGCTGAATTTTGCCTGTTTCTTTACTCCCTCACACCGAGCCTCTCCCTGTGTTGCCGTGTCTGTGTTCATCATGTGGTGTGTACTGGGCTGTGACCCCTTCATGCCGTGGTGCTCCAGGCTCTGCCTTGCCATGGTCTAAGAGCTCCTTCTCATTACCCTGAGCCCACCCTGCTCCGGGGGGGACAGAGAACCCCCCAGCACTCCCAGCATCCCTTCTCCTCCTCTTTCCCAGGAATGTGGTGGGAGCTGCCAGCTTGCCTGCTTGGCACAGTCTCTGGGTGTAGGTTGTCCCAGTCCCTTGTCCCATGGGAGAGGAGGAGGAGGGTGTGAAGTCTTTGTGCTGCAGCACTGGAAATCGTCCCATGCCATTTGCCCTGGGAGTTCTCTTCTGGCTCCATTTGCTGCCTCTGGGATCTCTGAGGTGCTGGAAATGATGGGGCTGGATCCAACACCCACCCACATTATTCCTCAGTGGGAAAACCCTCGCGGGTATTTCAGCTCTGAGCTGCCCGCGACTGGCAGAGTTCTGGTGTGGGAGCTGCTGTTCAATGTGGCCAAGGGTGAGGGGATTCTCCTGCTTCCTTCCTCATCTCCTGCATCCCCCCATCCACTCTGTCCCTTGTGTCCCATCACTATGGTCCAGTCAGTGTGCTGGGATTCCTAGAGACTTCTCTGCACTCTTGGTACATGGAGATCCTACTGTCTTGGTGAATGTCCCTTGAGGGTGATGGGGAATGGGTGCCAATGGGAGCAGAGCTGGAGAGGGATTGGGGCTTGGGGAATCGTTCTGGGCTCCTGGTGACTTGGGGAGAAGGAGGCAGGAGAAGCCTTCCTTGTGGCTTGCACAAGGTGGGACACAGAGGGTTGGAAGTCTGAGCACCCAGGGAGGAGGTGCCAGGCTGGCTCCAGGTGGTACAGCTCCAGCTCCTGTCCCAGGAGTGCAGCACTATCAGACAACACCATGACAGAGTGGGATATTGTACCAACTCTGTGATCCCACAAAATCCCACCTTCCCATCACATTAATCCTGTTAAAATTCCCATTGCAAGGTACTGCTTCCCAAAACGGGTCACCCATCCCATGCCTAAGCCAGGCTTTAATATGAACCCATGATTTGTCTCCATATTAAACCAGGTCCATCTCCTACATCCACCTCCACAGTGGCAGCTGCCTTGTCACCTTCCTGTCCTTTGTCACTCACAGCTCACATCTGCCTGATGCCTGCAGGTTTCATCCCTAAGGGTTTCACATCCACCATCATCTGTAGGATTCTGTGGGATCTCCGACAGCCACAGGCAGGCTGGATCACAGGCCTTGCTCGTGGTTATGGCAAAATATCATTGGAGTGAGGCTGAGATCATTCCCAATGGAACTGCCTTGCCTGGCAGGGGTTTTGTTTTCCTCCTGTATTCGTGGCATCACAGTTTTGCCAGGAAAGATGTACTGGCCCATCCCTGGTTCATCCTGTGTTCCTGTCTGATGGTGGTTTTTCCACTCTTGGAAGCACCATTCCTGGTCTGAGATGCCCAGGAACACCAAATGCATAAAACTTTTTACCCAATCCTTGAAGATACTTCAGTGAAAACTGACCTGGTTTTATTAATACAGGTTGTCTTGGAGCCTGCCAGCATTGGCTCTGTGATGTGCGAGAACAGTTTCTCCTCTTCATCAGGATAAGGAAGGATTTCTCCTCTTTCTCTCTTTTGGGCTGTAAGAATTCTCTTCTCATCCTTCTTTTCCCATTGCTTTAAACATCTGGCTCTGTCCCAGCCCCAGCCCCAAAACCTGGTGAGACACCCAAACCTCTGACCTTCTCGGCATCACCTCCTTTGCAGGGAATTTGGGTCTTGTGTTGTCCTTCTTTGGGGCAAAAAGCATCAGAAGAAATTTGACATCTGATTTGGTGCCCTCCTCAAACCTCACTGGATGGTGGCACAGTCAAGGAATGGTGGCATCTCTTTGGACTGAATACTTACAGCAGACCTTGGCTGGGTGGATGGAGTTGGTGCTCCCCTCTCCATCTACAGGACCTGCAGATTCCTGCTCCATGCCCGGCACTGACAGATGCCAGCCTGGATCCTGCATCCTATCTCCTATTGCCCAGCTTGCTGCATCGGTTCACCTTCCTGGTTTTGGGGTGTCATGGAGACAGGACTGGGACATCCCCACTGAGGTGAACCGAAATTCCCTCACTGAACAGCGGGGCTGCTGCTGAGGCTTTGGGAAAAGGAGTGGAGGTTTTGGATTGTCCAGAGGCCAGGGTTGAGATGAGCTGGAATTTCCTCCCTGATGCTGAGGCTTTGGGTGGGAAGTTGAGGGTTTAGGGGACATATCACCTCCAGGGCATGAGAACAGCTGGGGACCCAGGTGCTCTTTCCATCCAGAAGGGCATTTGGAAAGGAAAAGTGGCAGTGTGGGGCACGATGTGGTGGATTTTCAGGTAGGTGTGGATGTCCCTGGGTGGTGATGACCCCTGCCACTGCCTTTCTGTGCTGGCTCAGGCAGGCAAAAGCGTGGCCTTGGGGCGACCGTGCAGGCCTGAGGTCTCACAAGACACCGCTCGGAGCGTGAAACACCCGGAAAAGATTCCCCCGCCATTTCCAAGGAGGCGCACGGCGTTTCTGGCTCCTAAGGCAGGGAATGCTCCGCTCCGGGCTTTGTCTGTCTCCGGTCCCGATCCTTCAGGCGGGGGGATCTGCTCCGCGTTTTCCCGCCGCCCGGGGACGCCGCTCCGCGTTCCGCCCTCCGC
>JAHLSL010000053.1:394028-415556 GCA_025920805.1 Petroica traversi | reverse complement strand
CCCCCCCCCCCCCCGGGGAAGGGAGTCTGTGTATCCTCCCACCCTGCGACCATTGGGGACAGGGATATTTGCTACCCCCTCCCTCACCTCCGGTCGTGGGGATGGAGCTCCGGGTGCCTCCCCCCGGGACCACTGGGGACGAGGATCTGTGTGCCCTTCGCCCCCCTCCCCGTGACCGCGGGGGCGGTTGCGGGTCCCTGCCGCGGCCGTTGGGAAAGAGTCCCCGCGGGTGTTGTGGCCGTTGGGGGTCGGGTCCTCCGGAGGGGTGCGGGGCCCGCCTTTGCCGTCGCGAGGGTCGTGCTCAGAGTCCCCACGGCTGCCAGGAAGGGGTGTCCCCTGCGTGGGGTCACCGCCGTGCCAGGTTTTGTGGGAAAGATCGGGGTTGGGGGGTGATGTAGGCGGGGAGGGGCTCTCGAGGGGATAGCGGTGTTCTTGGACGGAGGGCGGGATCACCCCTCTTGACCCCCGTCTCTGTCCAGGGAGGGTTTGGGGGGCACAGGAACAGAGGAATAGCACGAGCGGAGGTTCCCTGGACCTCCTTTTGTAGTGCCGGTAGGGCGTTCTCGGAACAAACCCCGGAAGATTAAGCGTTCCCCAGTGCGTTTAGCGAGTCCGTGTGAGTTTGGTGCGGGTCAGACCCCGAGAGCGGAGCCCCCTCCGGGCATCACCCCTGGGGCCGGGCCGTGTGCCGCAGGACGAGCCTCCCTCCTTCAAGTCTTTCGAGCCCCCGTTGGCCAGAGGGGACGATCTGGAGGTGACCCCGCCGGTGACAACGTGGCCGGGTGTCCCGCGAGGGCTGGGGCGGCCGGCGGGGCAAGCGCTCCTGCCGTGCGCTCTCCCGCCCGTTGTGTACACGGGGAAGGTCACAGGTTCAGGTCTGGTCTGCGAGACTTGGCTCCCCTCCATCTCCCAGCAGCCTTCCTTTTGCCTTTCCTTTCCTCCCCCTTTCTGGGAAGGCCCTTTCCCTTGGAGGAGGCGTTAGACACTCATTTTCCAAAGTGTGCACTGAAGAGCCCCATGGGCTCTTTCCCCTTCCTCCAGAATACCCGAGAGTGCCGGTGTTGGGACTGGGGCTCCATCGTGTGCAGGCAGTTCCTTGCCTGGACATCCTCAGGAAAACCTATTTCCACGCTTTGTGCGATGACTCCAGCATCGGATTATGCCGCACATTTCTAGCTCTTTGTTGGCAGTACGTGACCGCACATGCACGGCACTCAGAAAATCCAGGCAGCTGATTTTATTGATTAGCTCTTGACCGGAAATAATTTATTTTTTATTATTTTGAAGCTGTTTCAGTTGCAAAACACAAATCCTTGTCTTTTTACGCTCTCATTCATTCGGTGAGATTTTCTGCTCTCCTATGAGGAGGAGAAGGGAGACGTGCACAGCACCAGGAGCATGGTGTCTCTGGTGGAAAAGGACAAGGATTTAATGTTTCACCTGGACTGGCCTGGCATGCACGGCAAGGGCTGCCTCTGGTTAGAGCCACTGGGGGAAATTAATTATCAGGCAAGTTGGAATGACCTGTAATTGAGTATGGCCAGAGCATGGGGTGTGTGTGTGTGGGGGTTTATTCCTTTAGCCAAGCCAGACACTCAGACTTGGTCTGTGTGTTTGGTGAGTCACCATTAGGCTGCTCATTAGCCTCAGGGGCCAGTGTGTGTGTGCATGGATGTCTCTCTTAACACACTTGTTATCTCTGTGCATGCTGAAAGTGGTGTGATTTTTTGGGGGAAGCCATCTGTCTGTCTGGGGCCCTGTGCTGGGTGGTAGCCCCAAATAATCCCTCCCTTGCCTCAGTTGCAAAGTCCCCTCATGCTTCCTTGCACCTGGCTTGTTGGATGTCACTGATGATGGCATCGCTTCTGCTGTCTCAAAAGCTTTTTCCCCGTAAATTGAGCTGAAAAGGTGCATTTCTGGGAAGAAAGGGCTCGCAAAGGCACTTGAGGTGCTCTCACATGGTGTTGGATCTACCCAACAGCTTGAGTGTGTCTTTATTTTGAATTAACAAGAAGGACAGACTAGAGTTTGCTCCATCTGGTTTGTTCTCCTAGAGAACAGGGCTGCCTTGAATAAAAAATTGCCTCCAGGTTATATTGACAGTGTATTTTTAATTGTAATTGCATAAATTAAAGAAAGCCAGAAGCTGCCTGGTCTTTCTAGCGCTTCCATGTGGGCATCATTTCCCAGACAAAGTCCATGTCTGTGTGTTGTGTCCGGGCATGACAGGTGGGAGACCTAGATCTGGGATCCCACTCCTGGGCTCAGCTGATGGTGGTTGAGGACCAAAGTCACATGTCGTGCCTGATTTAATTGGCATTTTCAGGGTGTAGGGATCTTTCTCTGCATGCATGTGGTGGGAAGAGGAAGAGCCTTAAGCTCGACCTTGACCTTGGCTGGGCTGGGAGCGGGGCTGTGCCTTGGCACTGTCCCACTGTGCCCCGTGCAGCATGGCTCTGACTGGGATTAGGGCCTGTGGGCGCTGATGCAATACTAGCCCCAGATGTAAGGCAATAAGCCTCTTTGTCCCCTTTATCCAGAGCATTATGTAAATAAGATGGTATTTACGGTCCCAGGTATGTTGTTCCGGGGCTGTGTGACATCCTGCGTGCGCGGCGATGCCCTTTGAGTGTTGGCTCCGTGTCCCATGTTCCTGGCCAGGGCCAGGGACCTGCTGGGGACAGGTAGGGAGCGGGCAGATGCTCTTGGGGAGTGTGTCACATGCTGGCTCCCTGCAGAGAGGAGGTGAGGCTGCAGGTGACCTTGCCAGGAGCTGGTGACAGTTTAACCGTGCTCAGTTGCTTGTACATGATAAAGGCAGCGAGTGGATCAGTGCTGGAGTCTGTGGGCAACCACTGAAATCATGGAGAAGTCCACTAGCATGTGGACAGCTGGTCCCCCAACCTTGAGGTTGGGAGAGTCACATGTCTGTTCCCAAACCTGTGTTCCATTGCAACCGATGGTTTGTGGAGATTTTTTTGGGAAGCACCAAAGTCTCTGAAGCACCTGGCCTGGGCTGTTTGCAGTTCTTCCCTCACACCTCTTGTGTTGCTTCACAGGCTCTCTGGGCATGGGGAGAGCTTGTCATTTTCTCTTATGTCTTGCCTGCTTACTTATGAAGATCCTAATTTGGGTGCCTGTGGCAGTGGGGATGAGGATGCCATTGCATGGGGATGCTTGACTCCATCAGGGTTTGGGGTTGGAGTGGGAGTGTGTTGAGGAGCCCTTGTGGATGTGAAGGACCTTTTCTAAATTCAGGGTTTAGAGCATGCAACTGTCCTGGGAGCTCATTGGTGGCCAAGTGTGGCTCCTGAACCAGAGCTTTGGCCACTCTGGTAGCAACTGGTCTGCTTTATGGCCCCATTCTGGGTTGACTTGGATGAGGAAGGGTGTTGCTTTGTGTTGGGAAAGGGCAGGGAAAGAGATCCCACTGGGATATGGCTTATTTTGCCATGCAGGTGCACTTTCCTGCTACTGAGGGTCAGTGCCTTGAGGTGTGACATTGTGTCAGAGGAAGGAATGAGGTTGAGGTTGAACAACTGACAGTAAAAAAATAGGGAATGTCTGCCTGACCAGGAAACTTGCTCTGGGACTCCAGTTGCTCTTGTGATTCATTTTTTTTCTTTAAAGGAAACCAATTCCTATCTGTATTTGGGTAAAAAATCAGTTTTTGAGACAAGCCCAAGAAGTTGTTTTGTTTTCTCTGCAGCTGAGTGTTCTTCACGTGCACAAAACTCACTGACGTAGCTGCTGAGCATCAGCTCAGATGTGGTGTGAGTGGTATGAAAGGATGCAAGTGCAGTTTTTTGCGGATGAATGAGGATAATTTCAGGCAACCTTGATATTTTGTATTGAAACATTAAATGCCCAACTTCTGCAATTCATTGCCAAGTTCATGGTGTATGAGAAGGAAAGATGATGTTGTTGCTTTATGCTGCTCTTTCCACAGCCACAGAAAGGTTTTGCGGCATTGGATTTTTCCTCTGAGCTGTTCTTGGGCCGCTGTTCTTCCAGTGGCTGGAATGATGAGATCTCTACAGTGCTTCATCATGTGTGATGGGGCTACGCTGATTTATTGATAACAAAATTGATTTTAATGAATTTGCTGAGCCCATATGTGGTCTGGATTAGCAGAGCATTGTTGGTTCAAGCGGGTCCAAAGATTTGACTTGGAGTTTTCCTGGTGCTCCTCCAAGGGGATGAAGGGCGGATCAGGAGGAGTGTGCTGTACAGCTTTAAAGGAGTGAAAATGAGGTGTGTAATGACTTCACTAACAGTAACCACCATGAATCCAATAGGAGAGGAAGAATCTTGCTCATCTCTGGGAGAATTACTTCTCCTTCCCCAAAGGTTTAGTAGCCTTGTTGAAATTTCTTCTTGTCCAGAGGATTTCTTGTTTATTTTTGAGGGGGTTTCGCATGTAATGTGCATCTTCCCTCTGCATCCATTGCCACAAGTAATTCCAATTGCACTAGGACTCCCCAAATAAGCCCAGCCTGCTTTGATGCATGGTTTTCGTTGGGTTTTATTGTATTCCTGTGCGCTGGCTAATTCACAAAATTCGGCAATTTGCAATGGGTCATTAGCACGAATTAGCAACTTTCTGATGGATATCAGAGCTCCGCAAATGTGCCGTATTAATCTGGGAGATACACCTATTTATTATCCCTCCCAGGGGGAAAAAAAAGGGATTTCTCGGCATGGTACTTGCTCTGCTTGCATTTGTCCCTGTCTGCGTCTGCCTTCCCTCCTCCTATACTTCACAGTCTGGTTGTTTTTTTCCCGAAGTGTTCCCAGGCTGATGATGTGACAGGAAGAGGGATTACAGGCGTACGCACTGGCCTTGCTACAAACGGAGCCTCAGCTTTGGGAGCCAAGGTGCCCTAATTGGTTATCGAATGAAGGGAATTAAAGGCATTAATAGGTGAAGTGGCAGCTCCTTCAGTTTTGGAGTGGTGGAGAGATGTTCATCGTCTTCTGAAGGCTGGGAAACAGCCAAGGCTGTCTGCATGCTCTGCTCCTAAAAGGAAAGATAAAGGAAATAAAGCCCAGAAGCTCTCCCTTCCCTGGGAGCAAGCAAGCCAGTGACTGCTGACCTCTCCAACCAGCGCTGCTGTGCTGCTCTCCTGTCGAGGCAGGGCCGTGCCTGGGAGACACTGCTCAGCTGGGATCACTCTGGTGCTCTTCCTTTGGATGAAGAAGATGGACAAGAGATGGTGACTTTGGTGCAGAGTGGCAGTGCAGCCAATGGTTTGCTGTTCCTGCTGCACCTCTGTGGAGGGTGATGCTTGTTGGATACTTGCATCTCTGAAACCATGAGAACCCAGGTTGGGACTGGGCCCACAATGAGGCTGGGGGACAGCAGGGAAACCAGGAGCAAGGTGAGGAGCCACACTGTTTCCAGAGCCCCGTAAGGAGAGGGAAAAAATGGCCAGGTCAGTAGTGCCCACCCTGCTCCTGCCAGCACCCTGAGCTTGGTATGCTGCCAGCATCTGGGTGCCTTCCTGCATCCCTGCTGACAGTGTTGGGTGAGCAGGGGAAAAGGGCAAGCTCCATTTTCTGGCACTTACTTCAGTGGTTATTTATGCCCATTGGTTGTCTTTGGTCTTCGCCTGGTCTTCTTTCTTCCTGTCTCCGTGACTGATGCTTTGAGGATCTTTCCTGGTCACATCCATCTTGGTGCTTCCTCTCACTGCTGGCAATCTTCCAGCATGCATGAAGTGAGGAAGTTTGGGAACTTCTTGGGTTATTTTTGTGTGCCCTCTACCCCTTTCTAGGCTGTGCAAAAGGACAGGCCACAAGTTCAGATACCTTTAAACGTCTCATAAATCAGTTCACTTCTGTGTTGGGATTAGCAAGGATGTAACTGCACTGGTTTTAAATCCACACAGTTCTTCCACTTTCCAAGTGGAAACCAGCTCTCTTCAAGGGACAGTCATTCCCCAGGTTTATCGCTATGGGAAGCATTGCAGTGCCAAGCAGATCGGCTCAGATGTCTCGTTTTGAGTGTTTAATGTTATTTTTGGCACCAACCAGCAGCGACATGGCTGGCTGGGCTCAACAAGAATGGCCCTTGTGGTGACAGGGGAACACACTGGCCTGCCTGGGGAAGACTCATCCAGAGGGCTTCCGTGTTAATCCTGGGTAGTTATTGCTCATGGTGTTGTTTTGCTTTTGCAGCTGTGTCGCTGCCAATGGTCCATGTGTCAGCCTTCAACAGCCAAACCCTTTGGCGCTGCTGCTCTACTCCTGTGGCACTGTCAATGCCTGCAGGGCACCTGCTGGGTGCCAGTGATGCTGTGACACCCACCGGGTGGCACATGAGGATCATGGGGTGAGCAGGGGATGCTGATTTTGGGTGAAGATAGGGCTGTGTTTCTGGTTCTTGTTAAACCATCTTGTGCAGGTCTGGGCATGGTAGTTACACAGGGGTGTCTTCCTGCATGCAGACACAATGGTGGGAGGTAAATCCTTGTTGGGCAGCCCTGATTCAGGGTTCTTAGAGCTGAGCTTGCAGGAAGGAAGCTGCTCTGTCATTTTACCGATGTTACTGAATACTTTTTCTCCCACACATGTGGGTTTTTCAGTTTCTCTTCCCCTATTCAGCAGAATGTTTAGACACTGGGCACCAGTTTGCGCTTGTGGATTTGGGTAAGATTTGGGATCTTTTAGAAAGATCTTGGCCATATTCAGCTGCTTGAGATTTTAGAGTCTGCAAGTCCGTGCTTACTGGAACATGTCTATCCTGGCATTTTTGGATGAGCAGGCTGTGATCCAGAGCCTGAGCCTTGCTACTCCCTGCTCATCTCCATGGCAAAGGCTTGGGAAGAGGATGTGGCTCACACAGGACCCTGCTGTCAGAGCTGTAACAAAACACTGGCATGACTCTTGCCTGCTCATGCTGTGCCTGATGCTCCTCCAGTCCATGCCACTGTGTTATCCTAGCACAGTGGCCTTTTCTGCAAACCTGGCTCCTGCCTGGCAGGAGGTCGGTCAGCTCTCTGCAGGGGTGCTGTGTGTGCAGGAACATTGCTGGACTTATGGGCAGCTACAAAGAGGAACCATATGGAGAAGTCAGGGGGCAGCAGATAAAAATTGCACTGGGAGAGGTTTCATCTCAACAAAAGAAAGAAATTTTTTGCAGCCATTCCCTGATACAACCCCCTCCGGGACACAGTTATGAGTCCATGCCGGTGGAGGTTTTCAAGATGTGACTGGACAGGGTGGTAGGAAATCTCACCTGATCTCCCTTTTTCTCAAAAGGCTTGAGTAGGTGACCTTTCAAGGTCTCTTCCAACCTGCTCTGCTCTGCAGTTGTGTGACCTGAGTCATATAGACGTGTACGTTCAACCTTGTGTGCAGCAATGATGCTTGCTCAGCTTCCCACTGGAGAAGTGCCTCCAGCAGTGCAATTTGGCAGAGAGAGAGCAGATGTTCCAAGAAGGTGCTGTTTGCTGGCCACCCTTCACAGACCACCTTTCACGTGGGTCTGAAGGTATCAGTGTGCTTCCTGCTTGACCTGAGGACCATGTGATGGTCTCCTGCTGATAGTTTTCTTGAAATATGAAGCTCTTGGACTTCCTTGTGAGTTGGCGGAGGAAATGTGAACTGTGGTTTATTCAGAAGTACATACAGAAGTGGTACCTTGAAAAAATGCACAAGTTGAGAGACATCAAAATCAAATAATTGTAAATCTGAAGAGCTGCAGAGTCTCGAGGCACAAACCGACAAAAAATTTGGACTTTGGTGATGACACTTGGAAAACTGATGAGAGAATTAAAGAGGTCTGGTTGTTCTGGTTTTCCCCATTTCACAATATAAAGGAAAGCCTGAAACTCTTGGTCCTCTTTGTGTTCCCCCTTTCTGTGTGCCTCATGTATCAGGGCTGTGTGTAGCCTGTTGGAAATTGAGGCAAGTGAGGGGCTCTCAAGAGGATGTCTTTACTAGTCAGACGTGTTCAAGAACCCTGGGTTTTTCAGCCCTAGATCAAGTTGATCCTCCTGGTATTGTGGTTGTAGAAGTCTCAATAAGAAGGAAATGCTAGGTTTTAGCTATTCTGGTATTTTCTTCAAATGCACTGGCACCATGTGTCTGTCTTCTGTATTGATGGCTTTGCTGGACGTCGTAATGTGCTGCACTTGTGTGGAGTGTTGCTATAAAAGTCATGTTTTAAGGTCATGAGTGAATGGGAGTGGGTGTGAGGTTGAATTTTGTTCCCAGGAGCATCTTTTCCCTGATGATGAATGTGAAGTTGAGGCCTGTGTGTGGATTTGGGAGCAGGTGGGTGTTGTGGCTGCTAAGTCTCTGGAGCTTTGCTTCAGGTAGGGTGATTGCCTGGGTGCCCTGCACCAAAGTGGTCCCTGCTCACCTCTGCACTTTCCTCCATCTCCAGCCTCTTCCAGTGACCTTGTCTGTCCTGCTTTTGTCTTGCCTGGACTGAAGTATTTCAGGCTTTTCTCAAGAATGCCAACAAATGACTCATAGCTGGAGTACTGCCCTGTCTCAGGTTCATCTCCAGTGTCAAGGCTCAGCCTTTGGAAACTTGGGAGTCCTGGCCTAAGTTTGTCGGTGTCTCTTTGAGGGCTCTGGCTGCAGTGCATGCTGGAAGATGTAGTCTTGATGGGGTGCACGTCCATATTAAAAAAAGAAGGGTGGCTCCATTTTATTCAAATTGGGTTCAGCCTTCTCCCTCCTGGCAGCTTGCTGACGCTGTCCTGCTCAGCCCTGAGAGCCGCTGAAGTTCTCTGGGCGCCTTGTGTGAGCACAGAGGCGGGACCACAGCTCCTCCATTCAAAATCTTGCTTAATTCCACATTGAACAGCCTGTTTTGAAGCTCTGTGCCTTGGTGTGTTTTGCAACAGCTCGGACTCCCGCGGGGCACAGGCGGTGGAGTGATCCTGCCCCCGTTGGGTGGCAGTTCTGGAGGGTGTCATGGCAAATCTCCTTTGTCTGCTATGGCCTGACTGATGTCTGGGGGAGAGTGAACCCTCCTCCCCTGCGTGATTTCTTGAGCTGAAAGCAGCAAGTGAGTGAGGAAGCTCCTTTGTGCAGATTTCTCCGTCTCCTCTTGTTCGTGCCAGCTGGCTCGCGTTCAACGTTTCTCTTTTTTTCCTCTCTCTTTTTTCTCTTCTCTCTCCCCCAGCTTTAGAGAGAGGGGGCGGGGAGAAAGGGAACATCTTAAAAAGAAATCTGCAGAAAAGACATGGGAGTTACTTAACAAAAATCCAACCCAAACAAGCCCAGCTGGGGGATTACAGGCATGGCGGTAGGAGCTGAGTGGGGAGTGAGCGCAGCAGCGGAGGGAAGGCAGCGTCCCCCCCACCACCCTGAGTTTCTTTAGTCAGAAAAGGAAACAAAAAGGGATCTCATGCAGAGGCAGTGGATGGAGAGAGCAGCCGGCTGGCTGCCAGCGGCTGGAGGAAGGGCCTCGGCACTGCAGCCCCTTGTGCTGCTGCCTCAGCTGGGGGCTTGTGGGGAGCCCTCTGGGGGTTTGGCAAGCTGGGGTGGCAGCATCCCTTCCCTGCCGCTGCCTTTGGCTCTTCCGGGAGGGAGCGGAGGGCTCTGCTCTCCAGGGTCGAGCAACCATCTCGCCAAACCTTCTGCTCCCTGCTTTGTGCCCACCAGAGGAAATGCTGCATCCTGCAGATTTTCTCCCCCCCTTCCCGTCGTCTTTGCTGCTCCTTCTTGTGGGCATTCCTGAAAGTTAATCAGGGTGAAAATTGCAGTCAGTCATGTCTGGAAGCCACCAGAGGCTAATCCTGGAGCGCTGCAGGCTGAAGCACAAGGCTATGAGACAGTCTCCCTATGTGTGGGCTGACTGCTGCCAGGAGAAGAGCTTTCTCCTACATCTTGCTGCCCTTGGGCAGTCAGTTCTTCCCAGCTTTGGTCTCCTGGCCTCTGGTAACCGGCAGAGAAGCCGCAATGACACGGGCTCGGCGGGTTCTGAGCATCCGGCACTGGTTTTAGCACAGGGGCTGGTGCAGTTTCCTTGCTGCCCTTTGAAAGTGGAGCTGTTCTGGTGGAAGAGCTGTCTCTAGGTGTGTGTGCAGCCCTGAAAGTGAACTTTCAGGTTTATCTCTGAATATGGTTTGGCTCTGTCCCAGCCCGTAGATGTGGATTATAGAGGTCTCAGCACCTAATGGAGCTGAATTATTCATGTCTGGTGCTGTGTGTGTGCAGCATTCCCAAGCAGAAAGCTGTCTCCTTGTAGGATCTGCGCTCCAGGACTGCTCTTAAAACGCTTTGTTGGCAGGTCTCCAGGCCAACAAGTGAGCACATGCTTTTCATGTTGTGCGGGGATCAATCCTGCGATGGCAGGAGGTAAGGGGAAGGACACGTTTACAGCTGAATCAATCTCCTCACTCTGTTTTCTGAGATGCTGTGATTTGTGGCAGCTTTACTCCCCTGGCAGGAGGGTGGAGAGGATCTGGATACCACCCGGTGCTTCTCCAGCTTGGGCAAAGCAGGCAGCGGGAAAGGCACCTTTTTCTTTGGGCCACGGGGTGTGGTAGCCAAGGGTTCCTACGCACCCAAAATAATGATGGTGTGTCAAGTTGGGGTCCCTGTGAATCTGGCTTGGGAGAGGACTCCAAATGCTCCTCTGTCTGCAGAGGCTGAGCCTGAAGTAGTAGAGTAGAGAAATGGGGAACTGAGGTGGGAGTTTTGGGGAGGGAAAAAGCTGTGGGAAATGCTTTAGAGCCACGTGTAATGGAGGATATTCAGGCGATGCTCCCAGATCACATTCCAGAGTCCCAGCCTTCAGCTCTGCTCTG
This sequence comes from Petroica traversi, assembly GCA_025920805.1. Lineage (NCBI taxonomy): Eukaryota > Metazoa > Chordata > Aves > Passeriformes > Petroicidae > Petroica > Petroica traversi. The sequence continues at coordinate 404,784 of JAHLSL010000053.1, read as the reverse complement.
GAAACGGCTGATTGCTGCCCCAGTCCCTCTTCCTGTGGTGGCATGTCTTGAGTTCTCTGCCCCACTCTTGTCACAACGTGCCTTTCCCCTGCTCTTGCCCATCCAGCATGTTCCTGTCCATCCTGTTTTTGGTTCGCTTCCGTCTGCATTAGCAGAGCCTGGGTTCCCTTGGCACCTCCTCCATAGGGTGAAGGTTTTTGTTCCTCTTGTTTTCTAACCCTTTGATTGTTCCTGGCTCTCTAATTGCTGGGGACCCAGCGGACTTCTGGGCTCCTTCTTCCTTTTGTTGTGGTAGGAATTGGCAAAAGCTGCTGCTGTTTGCAGAGTTTCAGTCCCGCTCATCTGCTCTCCTTATTCCACATGTATAAATAATTCTTATGGAGATGTGTATGCGTGTGTATGTGCACATTTGGAGCAGCAAGGTGAATTCCATGGTGGGAGTAGAGAGCTGGCCAAGCCAGCGTTGTGCAGGTGTTGCATGGAGCAGGCAATGCTATGCATGTTGCTGTACAACCCTGCAGACAGATTGTCTGTCATTTTCCTGCCACTGCAAGGTCAGATCCTTGTCTGACCTGAGCTTGTCATGGCTCTTTGCCTGCTCCAACTTTGGGTTGGCGACTCTTGGTTTTGGAGATTGAACTTCATCCTCTGCTGTCAGCTCCTCTGGGTTGTTCCTGCTCATCAGTGGTCATCAGCAGGCCGCCAGTTCATTTGGATTGTTCCTGGATTCCATGCCTCAGCTTAGGGCTGGGCAGGGTCTGGTATCAGCCAAAAATCTGGTTCATCCAGCTTGTTACTGACTTTGCCCACCCGCACAAAGGAATTGCTGTGGATCTGTGACTTGAAGAGTGTCGTGCAGGGGTGAAGTGGTTGCTGCCAATCGCTGGCCCCATCGGTGATTTGGAGAGAGGCTCTGGAGAGGCAGGTGGATGGTTTGAACACACCAGCTTGGAACTGGGGAGCAGGTGCTGGGGCAGGAGTAGGAAAAGGAGGAGGAGGCGGCCATGGAAACACGCAGGTCAGCTTTGGGAAGCTGTTAGTGACTCCGGTGCACAAAGTGATCTCCTGATTCGGCACTTTCCTGCCGCTGAAATGAGAGGTCAGTGCTTTTCATTTTCAGCTTGCACGCAAGCCCCCCAGCTCCTGGGGTTAAAAATCTCCGTAATGACCTGTCAGAGAGCGGATTATTAGCTGTACAGAGCCGAGGATGCTGTGGGGAGCAGATGGAAAATGATCTGGCTGCGGCAGCCTGGCTGATGAAAGAATCCCTGGCATTTTTACAGTGTTTGCATCTCTGGAAACGCACCGTGAAGCTGCTTTCCAGGCTCCTGCCTGCTGGGGTTTGAAGAAATTTGTGTGTGTGGTGGGAGTTTTTTTATTATTATTTTTATTTAAAAATCTTTTATTTTTTTAACTTCTCATTTCTCTTTCAGTCACCTGTTTTTTAAGTGTCTCTTGTAAATAGTACTAGGAGCAGGCAGGCCTGGAGCCTGGTGGGGAAGGGGAGGACAGTGCTGCTGGAGAGAAACCTCATCCAAATGGGTGGTCAGGGATTTCTTAGGGATTCTTGAGAGCAGGTGGCCTTGCTGGGCCGTGCTGGGAAAGCTGTTACATGTGTTAATTATGTCTAGTCAGGGTAATTGCCATGACTCGGGTGCTGTGTCAGGTTGCGTGTGGGTGTCTTTTTTGTTTCCCTCCCTGGTGGAGAGGCTGGGAAGCAGGGAGGAGGTATTTTGGACTTACTGAGGTCATCTGTGATGTGGGCAGGTAGGGGTAAGTAAGTTACACAGTTGCACTCTGTTTCCCATTGGAAGCTTATTGTGGCCAGAGGCGATGGTGGGAAACACCCCAAATCTGGGTGCTGTGTTGCTCTACCCAGAGGTGTGGGAAGGGAGCCCTTGTGCTTCCCACTGCGATTTGGACTTTTTTGACTGCTCTGATGCATCCCAAGTGTCACAGGCACTCTGAAGCCTGGGATTTATTTCTCACTAAGGCACTTGACTTCCCTGGTGAGCAGCTCTTGTCCCTTGCAGCGAGGCTGGCATGGAGAGGACCCCTCCCTCTGGGTGGCATTGGCAGGAGAGGAATCAATCCTCCCTCCCAGGGGCAGCGCTCGATAATTCAGAGGGAAATGGTGAGCGGGGAAATGTGTGAGTAATGTCTTACTGGAGCCGAGAGCCGTGACCTGCCAGGGCTGGTATTGATCGAGGACTGGTGCCAGATGGCTGCTGCTGCGGGGGCGGCTGTGGAGCAGCCCCAGCCCAGGGGGTGGCAGAAGAATGCTGCGAGGGGGATTTGGGAGGTTGGGGGGTTTTACCCTGCCCAGATCTCTCCTGCCTGCAGGTGTGGCTGTCAGTGATCTGCCTGCCCGTGGCTCTTTGTGTGTAACCCTGTTCTCTTTGCTCTCCCTTCCAGCAGCGATGCCGTCACCTGGGCAGACCCCGACCACTGGAAGCCCCCCAAGGACGTAGGTGACCCCCAGGGCGCAGAGGCAGGGAAGAGCCTTGAACCGTGAGGGGCCGTTAACTCTAAGATGTCCTTGAGCAGCGGAGCTTCCGGAGGGAAAGGAATTGATGCGAACCCGGTTGAGACGTATGACAGTGGGGATGAGTGGGACATTGGTGTAGGGAATCTCATCATTGACCTGGACGCTGATTTGGAGAAGGATCAGCAGAAATTGGAAATGTCGGGCTCCAAGGAGGTGGGGCTCCCGGCACCCAATGCAGTGGCTACGCTACCGGATAACATCAAGTTTGTGAGCCCAGTGCCTGGCCCGCAGGGCAAGGAGGGCAAATCGAAGTCGAAAAGGAGCAAGACTGGCAAGGACAGTGGGAAGCCGACTCCAGGGTCCTCCCTGTTCACTCCCAGTGAGGGAGCTGGTGGCAAGAAGGAGGCTCAAGGACGCTCTGGGGATGGTGCGAATTCGGGTGGTTTGGTGCCCACTGTCACCCCGAAGAGCTCGGAGAAGTCGGCCAAGGCGTCTCGCAGTGTGGCTGGCTCCAAGAAGGAGAAGGAGGGTGGCTCATCCAAAAGCAAGAAGGAAAGGAGTGAGGTTGCGGGGGCTGCGGCTGAGAAGGAGCCCAGCGTGCTGCAGCCCCTGGCCCTGGCAGTGAGGGTGGGACAGTATGATGGGGGTCAGGGGACAGAGCCTGCTGCTGCTGAGCAGCTTGGGAGTATAGCTATTGACACGGGAGCTGCGCTCAATCCCTTGGGAGTAAAGTCGGAGCTGGAGGATGGAGAAAGTGAATGCCGGCAGCTGAAAAAGGTGAAGTCAGAGAAGGTAAGAAAGGTGTTGGGGCATGGGTGCCATTGCTGCTGCTCACATGGCGTTTCTGTGATGTGATGTTGTGGGTGACACGGGGGCATCCCCACAAGGGAGTGGGCCTTTGTGTCTTTTACTGCTGGGGCCAGCACTGATGTATGGCTGGTGCCTGGTTTTGGCATGAAGATGGTTTGTGATGTGCTGGTGTCTGGACATGGCAATAGAATGACACTGGTCAAGCCTGACTGCTGGGAACCATGTGTACACAAATCACCTGCAGACCCTGTGCTCTGGGTACCGTCCTGCTGTACCCTCTGAGATCTGGTTTTCCTCGGTGCTTTGGCTGTGCTGAATGGGTCTAGGCCTCTCTGACCTCTGTCGCTCTGAAGTCAAGGTGATGTCGTGGTGCTTTGTCTGCTCCATCTCCCAAGGGTACTTAAAGAGTCTGTGCTGTGCTCTGCATCCTGCTGGCTTCACCTTGTGTGTCAAGGCTCCCTGCATCTCCCAAAGGAATTTATTTATCTCCAGTTGCATCATGTGCAGAGAAGGATCCCTTAACTAACAAGTGGATGTGGGATCTGCATGGGCATGCAGGTGAGCACAAGGAGCAGGGCTGATGAAAGTCACCTCCTCATTCCTGGGTCTGCCTACGGTACCTGGGCTGTGTCCCACTTATGGTGGTGATGCAGGGCTGGTGGGTGGCTGTGGGGAATGTTTGGCGTGTCACTCATCTACCAACACGTGGCAGTGATGCTGAGCTGGCCAAGTTGCCCTTCCAGGTCAGCAGGGGCATGAAGAGCCCTGCCAATTGCAGATGGCCAATGGAGTGAGTGGCTGCCTGTCTATCTAGATGGTGCTGGGCTCTGGGTGGCTGCATGGCTGTGTCTGGAAGTGGCCTTTTTTGAGGACGCTTTGCTGGTTTCTGAGCAATCACAGTGGCTGATGTGATTTCTGGTTGAAATGGGGAAGACTTTGAGCATGTGGAGGTCTGTGCTTTTCTGCATGCCAGCTGCTCATGGGGCGTTGCTGGTATGTGCCTGTGAAGCCACATGTTCGTCATGCACAGGGTGATCATCACAGGTGTGTGTCTTCTGGTCGGCTTGTCCCTCTTGCCATCAGCATGTGCCAGGGTCTCAGGAGAGTGGCTGGGGAGTATGAGAAGCAACATCACCATGTTTGCAGCCAGAGGTTCCCTGGGAGGGTTTCTGCTTTGGCGTGGGGATGACAAATGTGGGCACTGGGATGGGTGGGGAGGGCACAGTGGCACTGGGAGATGTGCTGAGACCAGAGATTTGTTGGGGAGCATATACAGAGAAAAGGGTGGTGGGCATGGTCAGCCACGGAATGGTTCTGGGTTGATGCTTCCTCCACTTGAGAGGAAGACTCCTGGGATAGGTGATTTAAGCCTGTAAAATTCAGGAGCGGTGTGGAGACATCTTGTTCCTTTGTCTGTTCTGACAGTGGAACCAAAATGAATGAAACCTGGAAGAGCAGCAGATGCTCTTTTGCATGATGGACTGGAATGCTGCTGCTAAAAGGTGTGGATGCTGGAAGTCCACCTATGATTTGGGGCACTTCAGTGGGTTTGTGGAGGGAAACTCATCAGGTGTACAGGGCAATGTGTTTTTGCTTGGGAAAAGCATGAGGTAGACAGAAGCTTGGGAATTGGTTTGGGAAATACCTCAACATGCTTGGCTGTTATGTTCCCTTGTAGCCATCTGTGCTGGCTGCTGTGACAGCCAGCACTGGAGCCGGCTGGACCTTGGGTTATACCCTGCATGGCTTTGCTATGTTGTTACTATTAAAGATGTGTTTCTTTCACTGATCCAGCTGAAGAAGCTCTTTGCAGTTGTAGACACCAATGTGATGTTGGTGGATGAGAAGCTCCACACACCCTGGTCATGTGTGCTGGCACCTGGAAACCTCTCCATGTCCTGGGCTTGTTCCCCAGTGTGGGCAGCAGGGGAGGGGGAAGGATTTCGTCCTGCAAAGCTGCCTCCAGCCATGGAGTCCCTACATGAGAAAGATGTGGAGCTGCTGGAGTGAATCCAGAGGAGGTCATGGAGAGGACTGGAATCCCTCTTCTCTTGAACCAGACTGGGGGAGCTGGGGGTGTTCACCTGGAGAAGAGAAGGTTTCAGGGACACCTCAGAGCCTCTTCCAGAGCCTGAAGGGGTGCCAGGACAGCTAGAGAGGGACTTTGGACGAGGAGTGCCAGGACATGGGGGAATGGCTCCCCACTTGCAGAAGACAGAGTTAGATGGGATATTAGGAAGAAGTACTTTCCTGTGAGGGTGCTGAGTCCCTGTCACAGGTTTCCCAGAGAAGCTGTGGCTGCACCATGCCTGGAAGCGTTCCAGGCCAGGTTGGACAGGGCTTGAAGCAACCTGGGCTAGTGGGAGGTGTCCCTACCCATGGCAGGAGGTGGAAAAAGATGGGCTTTAAGGTCCCTTCTAACCGAAATTTTTCTGTCTTCTCTGAGCCGATACCTGGTGAGGATGGTTCTGCCATTTTACTTGTCCAGATTCAAGCATAACACCCTCAATGAGGGCTCAGGCTGGAGGCTGATCCCTGTTTTGAGAAGGGATTTGATGTCTGGGTCTGCAGGAGCATGTGTTACTTAGGAGGAAGTATTGTTTGTGTTTCATCAGCCTCCTGGGGGCAGCTGGATGGCTTCCTTTGGGTCAAGAAAGCCGTGTGTGAGGAGAACAAAGGTGTCTGCATGGTAAGGGGAGGGAAAGCAGTTTTGTGTCTTGAGGAAGAGCCTGGGGCTGGGCGAATGCGTGGGACAGGGTGGAGGACCTATGGGATGCAGTGGGGGATGTGGCGTTGGGCTTGTCCTGTCTCCCGAAAGCTGCAGCGATGTCCCAAAGACTGCATGTTGAGTCCAAAGGACAAGCCAAGAGCAGATGTACGTGCTGGCTGTGGGAAGGAGGGCAGCTCCTCCAGGCAGTGCATCAAAAGGTGGCAGGTTCATTCTGGCCTGGGGACTTGCTCAGACTGAAACAGGAACAGCCACAGCATGACTCAGCCCAACCTTTGGTCTCCGTCAGCTTGTCCTTTGCTTAACCCTGTACTGCTCCCGCTTCCGTTTTGGGCAGGAAAGCTGGTCTCCATCTGCGGATGAAGAAAGGGAGTCTCCTTTCTGTCTGTCTGTCCCTCCACTGCTGAAGCCTTGGGTGGGTCACCTGCCCAGAGGTCAAACAAAAGAGATGTGTGCTGAGCTGGCAGCCACCAGCCAGAGGAGGCTCTGCTGTATCTCCATGGCTGGAATAATGAGCACTTTAGCAGGGAGTGTTTTTCCTTGATGAGATGCTTCAATGCTGCAGCCAGCTCTTGCCCCAACCGGCTCACCCCATTTGCCTCTACTTCTACTTTTGTGTTCTTCTGATACCTTGCTGGAGGGTTTGGCAGCCATCGAGTCCTTCTTGGATGTAGGAAGGAGCTTTGCTTTGGGTTTTGTCAGACACTTTTCCTTGCTGGCTGGTACTCTGTGTCTCGGTCCACAGGTGAGTTCACCCTTGCTCCCATGTCTGACACAGCAGTGATGGAGCCTGTGGACATGGTCCTTGGGCTTCATGGGAAGTGTTTTGCCAATGTGACCCCATGGCTCATGTTGCTGCTTCCTGGGGTGAAGCCTCTGGAGCTGAATATACCGAATATCCTTTTTCTTGGTGTGGATCTTGACTGTGTCCTGGCTTGTTACGTGCTCTCCTCAAACCCAGTGCCATCAGTGCAATAACTTCCAGGGATGGGGCTGATCTTGATGAAACCCACTGGCAATAATCCTGCTGAGACTTTCCAGGGTCTCTGGGATGGGCTGAGCACCTTGAGAAGGTTTGTCTTTAGCTGTGGTCGGTGCCTGGGCAGGTCCTTAGTGCCCCCAAAAATATTTGTAGGGGCAGCAGTGGGAGCTTAAAATCCTTGCAAGCACGGAGAGAAAAGAACTTGTGCTGGTGGACCCATGAGCACTGTGACTCTTGGCTGGGTCAGTCCCTGGGTCACTGGAAATGACTGGATCCGAGTTGGGCTTTGCTTTGCTTTGTTTTGCTTTGCTTTGCTTTTGGGGGGACACTGGTGATGGGAGGGAATGGCAGCTCTCAGTGAGCAGCCACGCTCAGCAAAATGGCCGTGCACGGAGGAGCAGCACTGATTTTGCCCCACCGGCTGCTGTTGCAGGACTGAGCTGGCCCTGGGGCTGGTGACCAAGCTGGCCCCTTCCTCACCAGCCTTGCAGTCACCACACTGCCCCCACCGGGCCCCTGCACCCACTCCCAGCTCTCTGGGGCTTGCTGGCCCGGCTGGGGGATGTTGAGCATTAAACAAAAGAGCCTCCCAGCTCTTGGCTGCTGCTCCGGCTTTGTTTTGATTGAGAGGTTGTTCAGCAGGAGGAGGGAGGGGTTTTTTTTTCCCTTCTCTTCTGACGAGCGTCCAGATGTGACGCTGCTGCAGACAAGGGAAAGGCAAACAGAAGCTGCTGGAGACTCGGCTCTTCTGAAAAGCCTCTCTGGGTCACGTGTGCTGCGGTTTTGGGCAGCCAGGAGGGTGGATTCATCTGTGTCCCTCTGCGGGAGAGGGGGTGGAAGCACTGATGCATTTTTTCTCCTGAATTTCTCCCTAGACACAGCGTGGTGATGCCTTGTGCGTACTCAGAGCAGGCATCCCTGCTATGAGTGACCTGATAGAGAGGGGCTGTTGTGAGATTGGGGAAACTGCAGTGCGTTCACACCAAAACTGGTGTGAAAATGCACTTGTGGTTTTGTGGGAGGACAGTGTGGCAGCAGAGGGAGTGCTCGAGGTCAGGTGGCAAGGGAGGTAGTGGGGTGGTGGCACCACACCAGTAGCAGCTGCCAAAAAAGAAATACACTCAAAAAATACATCTGTGCCCCGTCCCTGCTACTGCTGGCTTAACCAGCAGTCTGCAGGGTGGCTTTGGTGTCACCTTTGTGGACCTTCTTACCCTAATCGGGGGATGCAGACCTGTGTGGTGCCTCCAGTGCTGGTACTAAAACCTCAGTGGGACATAGGATGGATCCCCAGGTGCCAGGTGTCCTGCACCATTTATCCTTTACCTGGAGTGAAAGCATGCTTGCTTTTTTTAGCCATTTTTCTGTTGTTGGGGGAAGGGATGACACTTGCATGCAGTGGTTAGGATTGGGGTGAAGGATTCCTGTGTGATTCCAATTTGAAGAGGTGAGATCTCCCAGTCCTTCTGCTGGGTCCAAGCCCAAGAGCAGATGTCCACAGGCACTCTTAGGAACATTTCTTGATGTGGGGGAGAACCAGGATGAGATATTGTGGGTGGTCCCAGCCTTGTGCTTTGAAGATGTGCTTGGGATTTTGACTGGTGCAGGGTTCCTTGTCTTGGGGCCAGAGTTGGGTGGAGAAACTCCCAGTGGAGCTGTTTTGGTGAAAACAATTGTTGCTTTTCAGCCCGTCCAAAGCTGGCTTTGGAGCTAGTCTTCACCCTGTGCTTCATTCTCCCCAGGGATTTTTAGGGCATATGGGAAGCCCGGTGCTTGGTTAGGGACATGTTCATGCTCAAAACCCTGGGGAGAAGTTGTTTCCCAGCCCTTGCTCTGCAAGGCGTGTTTCTTTTTGGGGAATGGCAGCCAGTGTGACATTGGCAGCTCAGGGAGATGGCAGGGGTGTGCAGGCAGCCACCGGCTCTTGCCTGATCAGCTCGTCGTGGTTCTTTTTTTCCAGCCATGCTGGAATCGGGCTGCCTCCAGAGCTGCTGACAGAGCTGTGTTGGGAGTCCTTGGGAATGACACCACTCGTTTTCTTATTGTCCCCAGCCCTGCCACCCAGAGCCTTCTGCTCTAGGAACAAGGCAAGAAGGGGGCATGCAGCCAACATGTGTCAAGAGCTACAAAGGAGGAAATTGGCCTCGTTCACTTCAAACCATGGTGTTAGTGCTGGAGTTTTGGCTCCTGCTGAGAGGTTATTTATATGTGGGCTTTTTTTTTATAACCACTGGATGTAGCAGGCTGGGAGTTCTAGCTGATCCCACCTCTGAAGGCTTTACAAAGAGAAAATTGCATCTCTCCCTGGTTGCTTTCCCAGATGGCAGTGTTAGGAAGGACTAAAGGGCTGAGTTAGCTTTGATGCCCGACCCATCAGCATTGCTCTATCCCAGGGAATTGTCTGTTGTGCCGAAACATGGCCCAGTCTCCACCAGAATGGACAGCAGGACATGGTGGTAGGAAATGGAACAGCTCTGGGAAAGAAGAGAAAAAAAACCTCCCTGCTCCTGAAGTGTGAGAGTGGAATGATACCGTGGCAACGAGGGGGCTGATGGAAGAGGGGGGACAGAGGAGGAGCAGCCCTTTCTCAGCTTCCTTGGTGCAAGCGACCTGCAAATCTGCTCCCCCAGTGCTTTGATGAGAGATTTTGATGGTAAGGCCGGAGGGTGATTGATCCTGCTGACTCATGGACCTTATTCCTCCCCTGAGAGCAACGGCAACTGCTGAAGATGGGTCAGATTTAAGGCTAACGGGCTCTGGTAGACTCTGTGGTGTTTTTTTGCTTTGCTTCCAGGCTGGCGGTAGCTGCTCATTAGCCTAATGACCCCAGTTACCCAGCACCATTTATCTTCCAAGGGAGATTTCTTTAAAGGAAGATTTGCACCTCTGGAGCGCTGTGCAGCCCCGAAGGCTTCAAAACCCAGCGAGCTGCTCCCGCAGTCCTGCCGGGGAGCTGATGCAGGGGGAGTGTGCCAGGAATAACCCGCTAATGAGCAAAGCTGCTTCTCCACCCGGCAGCCAGGGAGGCCACGGGAAAGGGCAGCAGAGCACAAGCTGCCTGCGTTTCCCCTCCTATGCTTTTAAAGGCTGCTTGGTTGGGGATTCACTGCCTTTTCCCTGTTTTCTGAAGGCACGACATCTGTGCCACTGCTTTCACAGTGCTGCATTGCTCTGCTGCTACTCTCGAGGATGCTTTGGGCTGGAGCTGTGAAACCCTCTTCTCTGTGAATCCTCGTGTGCAGGCAGCCCTGAAGATGTGTTGGGCAAGAGGGCACTTAAATCCCCAGAGCTGAAGGTGGGCAGGAGAAAAGGCAGTGGTGATTGCTGTGGACTTTGTGGAGTAATTTTGAGACCTTCCTACCTCGTGATGATCAGTGCCTGGAGCTTGAGCACTCGTTGGGGGCAAGAGGAGACACCCCAGGGCTCAGAGCTGTTGAGCAGCATCTGGGAGAGCAGCCCAGGGCTGGGAAGCAACTGCTGGACTCCAGAGTGATTTAAAGCCACCAGCAGCCTGTTGTATTTGGTGACAACATCTGCTCGAGATATTCCTGTCCCTGTTACTCATTCCTGCCCACAGACCAGATCAGGGAACTGATCTGATGTAAATAAATGTGCTTGGGGTTTTCTAGGGTGAGCTCAGGTTGTGGTCTGGCATAGATGGGTGAGTTGGGATGGATGGGGCATGGGCAGTGGTGATGGCACTGGGGCTGGAGATGGGGCATGGCAGTGATGGTGGCACCTGGGGCTG
>JAHLSL010000053.1:337687-394018 GCA_025920805.1 Petroica traversi | reverse complement strand
GGGCTGGAGATGGGGCATGGCAGTGATGGTGGCACCTGGGGCTGGAGGTGGGAGCACAGCAGTGATGGTGGCACCTGGGGTGGGGGCTTTGCTGGGGCCATGCTGTGGTGTAAAGGTTTTAGGGACTCACTGGCCTCTCACAGGGCCCACAGTGGCTTTGGCTGGCTCTGCTCAACCCAGGAAAGCATGTGATGCCTGTGCTCCCCATCTCTCCTGCTCCTGTGCCCCAGCCTTGCCAGCTGAATGGTGCTGGCTCCATCCCAGTGTACTGTGGGAAGGAAAAATCTCTTTGCATGATGATGCTACCATGGAGCTTTTCTATGGTGTGGTGATGGCATGTGCTCATATCTGCTAACTTTTCCCCTGTCCTTGACACTGAAGTGGCTTTAAAACTTGGTATCTAGATTTACTTTAAAATGCTGTTTGGCCCTAATTCAGTTGGGATGTCTTGGAATGTGTTGAGATGAAAAGTGTGGAGAGCATGCCTGCTCTGCAGGCCTGAGCTGGAATTCTGTTTGGGGTATAGATGTGGATGTGGAGGTCACCATGTTTTGGTGAGGGGATAGGATATGATAATGCTCAAAAGTGGATTTTGTCTGGTACTGAGGGAGTAAGAGAACCCCCTGGCTGCCCTCCTTTAATGCAAATGCTGGAGCCTGTGTGTCTCAGTTTCCCTTGTCCTCTTCTTGGATTAGCTGTTCATGTTAGACATGAGCATGGCGTTTGCTGTGCGGAGCACAAGGGTGCTCTGGGTAGAGAAGGCACCATTGCAGCTACAAATCCTGTGGTTGTGGCACTGTGTTTTTGGCTTTTTTTCCTAAGCCAGAAGGTAATTTTGTTCCGGGAAGCTTGCTTGCTCACTTCCCTAGTGAGCCATGGAAATGCACTGTTGTGATATTTTCCCCGGGTACTGTGCAAATGAATGGTGTTCTCTGACTCCCCCTGCTTACTCCCCCATCCCTCTCCACGCATCGGGGTGCAGGTACACGGCCTCCCACGCTGAGAATGGCCCTCTCATCTGTTTAACAGATGGCTGTGGCATGTTCTGGAGTAAACTTCATTCCATGTGGCTGGTGGTCACCATCCTAGGATCAGCTCTCAGAAAAAGGACCCAGGACCTGAGTCTTGGTCCTGTGTTTAAGCTGGGCTGGAAGAGGGAGAGTTGCGCCCATCCCATGGATTGTCTGTGGATGGTGGCAAGTGGAGTCTTGGAATGTGTTGTCTGAAAGGGAAGGCCATCCCAAAAATCATTAGTACCATTGCAGCTGGGATGCTCCGTCACTGTTGCAGTGCAGAGGAGAGGCTGCGATGTCCCTGTGGTCCCACACCAGATATGGTGCACGCTGAGAGCCATGGCTACTCCAGCTCCAAGCGAGTATTTCTGGCTGGTGCTGTCCTGCCAACTTGGGATCCTGATCTGCCCTCCCCAGTGGGGCACCAAGCCCTAGGCCTGCACTTCTGTGTCCCTCTGACCCACTGTGGTGTAAAGAATGGATGCCCCTTTGCAGGGAGAAGGGAACAAAGAAAGGGTTCACTGAAAGGGTGGTAAGGTATTGAAGCAGGCTGTCCAAGAATGTGGTGGAATCACCATTCCTGAAAGTGTTCGAAAAGTGTGTGGATGTGACACTTGGGGTTTGGTGGTGAACATGGTGGCACTGGGTTAATGGCTGGACCAGAAGTCCAGCCACTGGAGGTCTTCTTCAGCCTTCATGAATCAGTGAAAGCTGGAGCCGAGTTCTGGGAATCAAATGTCTAAGAGAGGCTTGGAAGAGCAGGAGGGCTCTGGGTCTGGGCTCTGTGCTCAGGGGCCAGGAGAAATTGCTTTCCAAGGCTGAAAGGGGAAGATGGCTGGGCACCAGCTCTTTGAGGTGGTGACGAAGTCATCAAGCAGAGCTGTCCCATGCTGGTGAAGCCTCTCCTGCCTGGGCAGGACCAGTGGATCTATGGGGTGCCTTGTACACAGAGAGAGGTTTCAGGGTTTCCAGGGCTGTTTGCTGTTCTGTGGCTTGGAGGAGAGGAAGTTGACTGTGTCTATGTGTCATGGACCTGGCTTGCTGACAGGAAGGTTTCTTTCTTTGCTCAGCATTAACATTTCAAGGTGCAGGAACTCTTTGGGCATTAGGGTTTTATGGACTCACAGGCTGGCTATTAATGTCCTGCTTTGTGGGTAAGGTGAGGGAGCTGGAGGGGCTGAGTGGTGAATGGCCCTTTGTAGGAAACCAGACTTTTGGTCAAACCCCAATGGCCACGAGCAGAGCTGCTTGACCTGGGGGAAGAGTCAAAGCCCCTTGGTAGTGGGGGAGAGCAGGTGGTTCAGCTCTCAGTCTGGGTCTGGATCTTGCATCCAAAAAGCCAAGATTGAATGTGAAGCCATGTCCAAATGCAACCAAATGTGCCATGGCTTTGCCAGATCCCTGCCTGGCTTGTGGAGGAGCCACAGTGCAGGAAAAGGCCCTGCTTTACAGGGACTCACAGCCTGTGCTCTCTCCTGCTGTTTCCACCAGACCAAGAAAACAGGAGCTGTTGGTGTTCCCTTTTATCGATCCCTGAACGGTAGCTTGGACCAGTGTCTGTCCTGTCCACGAGTCTCTCAGTAGGGTCAGTGTCTTCCTGTTCCCCCAGAGACCATGAGGAGGTTCATGGCATTAAAAAACAGAAGTGTTGGGATTTCCTGGCTGTGTATTCATCAGTAATGTCTTGGCTCTGGCAGAAGCAGCTCCCCTTGTGGGGCCCTGCAAAGAAGGAAGACAAAGCAGAGAGGGCAGCAGCACATCTGGTTCTGGTTTTTCTTGTATGACCAGAGGCTGTTTTGGGGTTCCCTTGCACCACCCCTGTACAGTGCTCTCAGTGTGCTTGAGCTTTGGGACCAAATGCATCTGCCTTCCCACAGGGAAGGGGCTCTTCTCAGCTGCTCTTGGCTGGGAGGTCAGGAGCCATCTTCGTGGTGTTCTGATGGCCTCCAGCCTTTGGCCACAGGAACGAGAGCAACTAGACTTGCAGGTGCCTGTTGTTTCTGGACAAGAAACCGATGGTTTCATCCTCCAGGCCACCAAAGCAGCCAGATTTTTCTGGGCAAAGAAGGGACGCAGTTTAGTGCAGATCCCAAGCCAGTAGCACGAAGAGCTGTTGACGAGAGGTTGCCTTCTCTTTTGAAGCCACCGTCATGAGCCAGAGCATGTTGAGTAGGGGTGAGAGACTGGAGTAAATTGGATGGTTTTGGGCATGTAGATGTGTTACAGTGCAGTGCTTTACACCTTACCCACTGCTCCACTGTTGTGTATTCTCCAAAAGCCTTTGGGGATGTTCCTCCCTGGTTGACCTGTTCAAAACATGACACTGAAGCAGCACCCAGTGAGGTGCCTCTGCAGCCCCTGTCGACTGAGCAATCCCAGCCTCCTGCCAGTGGTGAGGCCATTAAAACCCAGTCTCCTCTGAGAGCTGACGATCTGATATGGGAAATGGAAGAAGAATTGCTTTCAATTTCCCATTGATCCTAATGAGCCGGTGTGGGAGACTCGATGGCCTGGCTGTGTTTGGGGGCTGTTAGCTCCAGCACTCAGAGCTGCTCTCAAGTCCACTTTGTTTCTCAGCTGTAGGAAATGGAATAAAGAGAAAACTACTTAGGAGGATTTTAATCAGAACTTGGCAGAAGAACTTAAGGAAACCCAAGAAGTCTTCTGACAACCGCACTTCACGCTGAGATTGCCATTGAATGGGAAAGGCTCGGGTGGGTTGGGTTTCTTCTGACTCGTTTAATGGGATGCCATTAGCATTCCTGCCCTCCCTGGCATGGAGGGGAGGGGAAAATAAGCCTTCTGTAATATGCTGGAGACTTGTCAGTTGGAAATGAGGCTGAGTCCTCTGGGAGTGGATGTTGAAAGTCATCCCAGACCTGCTGGAGATGGCCAGTGTGGTTCAGGAGGAGGAGATAGCATAATTTTTACCGATACTGGCCTTGGAGTTCGGGACAGTCTTGTGGTCTGGTTAGATTTCTTCAAGAGGTTGATCTTGGCAGCTGGAGAGGTGGGTCTGTGTGAGCCTCATGAAGTTCAGCAAGGCCAAGTACAAGGTCCTGTCCCTGGGCTGGGGCCATCCCTAGCACAAACACTGGCTTGGTAGAGAACAGATTGAGCACAGCCCTCAGGGAGGGGCATGGGGATACTGATAGATGACAAATTGGATGTGACCTGGCAATATCTGCTTGTAGCCCAGAAAGCCAACCTGGGCTGTATTCAAAGGAGCGTATCTGGCAAGTGGAGGGAGGGGGTTCTGCCTGGCTCAGGTGACACCCCACCTACAGAACTGCCTCCAGGCTCGGGAGCCAACATCAGAAGGTGCTGGAGGGAGTCCAGAGAATGCCATGGAGATGCTCAGAGAGCTGGAGCTCCTCTGCTCTTGAGCCAGGCTGGGACAACTGGGTGTGTTCAGCCTGGAGAAGAGAAGGCTTCAGGGAGACCTTAGAGCCCCTTTGAGTGCCTAAAGGGGCTCCAAGAGAGCTAGAGAGGGACTTTGGACAAAGGCCTGGAGTGTGAGGACGAGGGGGAATGGCTTCCCACTGCCAGAGGGCAGGGCTAGATGGGATATTGGGAAAAAATTGATTCCTGTGAGGATTGTGAGGCCCTGGCACAGGGTGCCCAGAGAACTGTGGCTGCATTGTCCCTGGAAGTGTTCCAGGCCAGGTTGGACGGGACTTGAAGCAACCTGGGCTAGCGGAAGGTGTCCCAGCCCATGGCAGAGGATTGGAATGACATGAGTTTGAACTCAAACTGGTCTGTGATTCAGTGGTGCTGAGTTGCTGCTGGTGAGTGCTATTAGGAGTGAGAAATGCTGCCCTGAGGTTCAAAGCCCTTGTGGATGATGTCCAGTTTCAGACTAAGACATGTGAGTGAACAAACCTGGTCCTGTGATGGGAGATTTCATCAGCTCTCCAGATACTCACTTAGAGCTGATGGCGAGTTTCCCATAACATCTTCTTAGCCGAAGTTTCTTGGCTCAGCTGCAACTCCTTTTGTAAATTCTTATTTTGGAATATTTGATTAAAAGTCCATGGAGTGTATGAGTAGCTTGACCATTTAGAGGCAGGAGAGTTGCAAGAGCAGTTCTTGCATGTGTGTCCTGCAGCTGGGTAACCCAAACCAGCTTTTGTTTTCTGATTCCTGGGGAGGGGAGCATGTAGTTCTGGTTTATGAGTGTGGGCCTGGCGTTGCTGAGCAGAAATCCCCCCAAGTTATGTTTATTTGTAAAGAGCTCTTCAAGACTGCGTTGTGCCACAGCTTTTTGTTTTATTGATATTCCAACATCTGGACTGTTTTCCTAAACATGCTTTCATCCAAGGAGAGATTAAGGGAGTGAGAACTGTTCTGATAAAGCCGCCAAAAATAATCTTTACTTGAAACGAAGTACCGCTCTCAGGACTTTGTCTTGTAAAACAATTTGCGGGTGAGCACGAAGAACCATCCTAGGAAGCCTCCAATGCTCCAGATGGTTGTTCCTGCTGGGAGGTTGGAGGACTATAAATTTTCCACACGAGTGTTTGAATTTGTCATGTGCTGCCTGAGGTGATCTAATAGCAGTCAGGGCAATTTCATGAGTTTGTGGCTGAGGTGACTGAATCGCTGAGAGAGGAGATCTGCATGCAGTGTGGTTGGATTGATGGGAAAACTGCTGATACACACATCCATCTTCCTCACAGCCCACAATGGATTGCTCATGGATGCGTTGTCATCTCCTGTGACGAGCCGATGTAATGAGGGTGTAGCTGGTGGAGCTTTAGGTGCTGAGGATATGATGGTGGCGGTCTGATACAGATAATCCCTGAGGTTTTGTATGAAGAGCCATCTGAAAGTAGGTTGGTGTTGTATTGGAGTAGCTTGGCTCTCAGCACCTGGGAGGTGCTGAGCTCAGCAGAGCACAGCAGCCTTAACGTGGTCCCCCTTTGTCATCCTCCTTCTGGCAGTGTTTTTGCTAAAAATCACATGAGTATGCTGTGACTTTGTTTGACAACTTGTGCAGTGACAGGGAGCTGAACTTCTTCCTTGACAAGATGTGTAGGTATGCACGACATGTGTTCTCCAAACTTGCATGCCCCTGAAGCAAAATATGGTTTGGATGCCATCTGCTTCCTAAGGGGCAGAGTTAGAGCTGCTGGAGGAAGCTTAACATCCTTCTGTGGTCTGTATGTTGCCCTGTGCCTCTCCCAAAGGACCTGGGATTGGCTGCTCAGGGTCAGTTTGGTTAATTCACAATTAACAAGGTGCTATTAAAAGCACACTCATTGGAGGACTTTCTCTGAAGCTCTTGGCTTATGTATCCCACCTGGGAATGACACCATGGTAGAGGATTGAAGTCATGACCCGTTGAATATCCTGAGTTGGAAGGGACCTACGAGGATCATCAAGTCCGACTCCTGGTAGACTTGACAGTTATGATATTAACTTGGAGGAGATTGTATTGGTGGGACAGAGTGTTCCTATCCGGGGGTTTCTCTTGGCTCTAGAAACAGGAACACTGGAAAGCACCATCAGAAAGCGTCATCAAAAACCACCTTGTTGTTTCTTCCTGCAGAGCTCCTCAAATTCCCAGGATGGTTCCCATTCTGGCTGGGAGCCATGCTGGCTCCTGCCTAGGGTCATGGTGCTGCAGGGTGGGAGGCCTGGCTCTGGACACTCACTGAAGGGCTCCAGCTGGCTTGTGACCCAACGAGGCTGAAAGTAGCTGCTCTCCCATCTGGGCCAAGAATTTGTAGGGGTTTAATCACCCTGTCCTGGCATTGGGCTGGCATGCTCTTCCAGTGTCAGATTTACTGCTGTTGGCCCCCTAATGACCAGTGCAGCTTCTTCAAGTGGTGTGTTCCCAGTGCGAACACACTAGATTGCTTTTATGGGACCAAAACTAACATCTCAGCATAGTTAGACTTTATTAGTATCATTTGAGTGTCCGACACTGCAGGTCTCCAGCTTGTTTCTTACAGTGAGGTGATTGTACTGTGTGTGCTTTTGAGTGAAGTGTGACCAATTTGGTGAAGGTTTTGGTCTTCTCTGTTACTCAGATCTTCTCTGCACAGGGGAAAAGAGTCTTTTATCTGGGTGTATTTTTTGTGGCCTGGGCTCTGCATTCCTTCCTGAGCCGTGTGTAGCCTGGTAGTGTTCTGGGGGGAAGAAACTAATGGCTGAAGCAGCTGCCTGGACTTCACCCTGCAGAGGAGATGGTTTGAGGGAAGTGGGGATGGAGAGGGGGACTGCCTTGGGCTTGAGGCTCAATCCAAAGTTTCATCCCTGAATCACTGCTGATGTGGGATGTTGGCAAGTGGATGTGAGTGTGCTACCTGGAGAAGTTGGAAGGTGTCCCTGCCCATGACAGGGATTTGGAACTGGATGAGCTTTAAGGTACCCTCCAGCCCAAACTTTTTTGTGGTTCTGTAAGCTAAGTTTGGCTCTGGCAGGTGATTGTTTCAGATCAGTGATGTCCTTCTCTGCAGGTTTTTGTCCCAGCATTGCTTCTCCTGTTGTCCTGGTGCAAGAAACAAGGAAGCTGGAAGAGACAGGTTTGGTTGCATCTTAGTGTTTCTGGGACTCACAGGCTGGTTTGGGTTGGAGAGGTCTTTTAAATTCACCTCATTCCACCCTGTGCCATGGGCTGGGATTGCTCCAAGCCCTGTCCAGCCTGACCTCAGATGGAGCAGACACAACGTCTTTGGGCACTCTTCACCTGGGCAAAATGTGTTTTCTTCCACCTGTGTCCTTTGAGAGTGTGTCTCTCCTGGATGACAGGCTGGGATGTGAAGTCCTGCTGTCCAGGAGAAGATGACAGCCATGGTCTTCTGCTTAATGGCTCCTGCCTGGAGAAGGGAGCAGAATACATGGTAATGGGAGGCAGAACTGGGAGATTGTTTTATTGTGGGATCTCTTACCTTGCCTTTGTCCTGAACCACTTTCAGCCCAGCCAAATTTCAGGACCAAGCTCTCTGGACACAGCTGGTATTTGGTGATGATCTCTTGAAAGATGGGAGATCTTGGAGGAGAGCTTTGCAAGCCTAAATGTGGGCACAGGAACCTTCCTGCCTCCTTGTGCAGTCATCAGAGCTTTGCTGCTCCCCCAGGAGGTGCCCTGCCTGTTCTTGGCCACCCCTTCCCACATCGATGCTCAAGGGTCTGTGTAACCATGTGGGGAATTGGGTCAGGGACATGATCCAATTAAAAGCTGGGCTGAGCGAAATCGAAAGCAGGTTTTAACCAGGCAGTTTCCTGACAATCCACAAATGCCTGTGTCAGGAAAAGCGGGCTTTGGACCACAGCAGGAATAAATAGCTATGGGTGGATTGTGGTGAGGTGGTTTCCTGGTAGTGGTGCTGTTCCATGAAGGCTTGCTGTGATGGTAGGACAACAAACCTGACTCCCACTGGGATTCTGGCTGGCAAGTCTTTGTTTTCTTCCCAGGGAACCCAGTCTCACTCCCTTGCGTCTGTTTCGTGGCTGCCATCGCTCATGGAGAGCCTCTCATCAGGCATTTCTCAGACTCCTTTTCTTCAAGGGTGCAGCCAAAGGCTGTGGTCGCAGGGGAAGACTGGAATTGCACTGCACCCATGCCCATCCTCACTGCCTGGGGCGAGGGGGGGGTTGCCTTCAGTAATCCTGACTAATCCTTTAATCTGTATCAACACTGATAGGTATTAAAGCAGCAGATAAGATTCAGACCATGGCTTGGAGCTCAGTGATATCCCCACCCTCTTCCAGCTAAATCTGGGCTGATTGTGCTCTCTCTTAAGGGGACCGTGCTTGTTTGCTGAGCAGCTGCCCTGGCTTGAGAGGGTGGATTAGCTGTTCCCAGCTGGACCATGCCCTTGTTGCTGGGCTCCAGCTCGCCAGACAAGTCCACTGATCTGTCTGTGTGTGTTCTGGTAACCAGCATCCTGTGCTTGCTGGAGCAAACCCCTCCAGGTTGGTGTTCCTCTGCCAGTCTGCAGTAGATCTGTAGCCTCCTGCTTTTTATCTGTGTTTTTCACCTGGATATAAACCTCATTCAGTTGTAGACACTTCACGGAGTTCTTAAACAGCAACACAAAGCTTTTGTGAAGCAACCAGTGCTGGGGATCTGCAGTGGTGTTGCAGTTCCTTGCTGCCTGCTGCTCACAGCAGAATTTCCCTCCTCCTCCACCTCCAGAGCAGGACAACCACTACCACGTCCTTCCCCTCCAGGCCTTCTGCACTCTTTTACTTTTGGGTGTCTTTCCTCATGGCTGAGGTCCATGATGTTCTCACTTGTGTGGCTTCTGGGCACCTCTGGTTACCCCAATGATCCAGTGCTGTGAAGGCAGGACTCCAGAGCTGTCCCGTGTTTGGTGGGCACCAAACCAAGGTTGTTAATGCCGGGAAAAGGTGCTCCTAATCAAGTTCACTGTGCAAAACAAACTGTCCCCAGAGCAGTTTTTCTGTCATAGGCTTGTCCGCCCTTTCCCTGTCCTCTTCCAGCTTCTCCCCACGCTCATGGGATTGCTCCGTGTTTGCCACCAGTTCCCTCATCAGCAAAGCCATGGTTAATCCTTCCCATAAATCCTTTAAGCTGTCAGCAAACAACCTCCTTCTTAAAATTCTAGCACGCAAGCTCGGCTGGGATAGAGCCTGGCTCACAACCCCAAGGTTTCATTTCTGTTCCCAGATTATCACCTCCTGGTCCTTCCTGGTCCCAGTTTTGGCTGGCACTGCAGGCTGCCTGCCATGGCTGTGGTGCAATGGATGGCTCATGCCTGCGTGCCTTCCGCGATATATCTGAGGTGTAAAAACATTCAGGTTCTGCATTACCTAATGAGGGGTTCCAGGTGTGTCAGGTGGTTTGAAGTCATAGGTGAGAATATGTTCCTTAGATTCCATGTGGATGAAGTCTCACCTCTCTGAGGATCCAGCTGTCCTGGGGGACAGAGCGTGTTGGCCCTGTTTCTTGTCTACATGAACTTGACTTGCAGCTGATGGGGCAAAATGGGCTAAAAAATGAGAGTAAAGCTTTTTTGTAGTCATGCTCACCGGTCTGTACCCATACTCTCACATCTTTTCTGTTTTGCTCTCAGCCATGACTGTTTGGCTCTTTCGGGTTTGTTTATTCCTGTGAAAACACAAGATTGGGTCAGTGTTTAGGGCTGTATTTTCATTGGTGATTAGGTTAGGAGATTGAGGTGTTGTGCATCTTTTTGGAAGATCTCTAAATATCCCTTCCTCTGAAAGTTGACATCCTCCAAGGCATTTGGCAGAATCCAAGAGAACAAAAAATTGGTTTCTCAAAGTCTCAGTCCATGTTTTGAGTTTCTCTCATGTGAAATTTGGTTTCTGCCTTAAAACTCCAGATGAAATACACTTTGGAATTTATGGGATTCTCATTACAGGACTGTCATATAAGAATCACAAACCTTTTTCCACTGTTGATCCCAGAGGGAGGAAAGGCTCTGAGACTCCCCGAGGAATATTGAATGGCATCTTGCTGCCGAGTGGCTGCATCTGGGGATTACTCACTCAAACAGAAGGAAGGGGAAAAAAAGGTTAATGCAGTGTTGGCAGCCGGCAGCTCCAGAAGCTCATGTCCTTCAGGCTGCCGTGATTCAGCTCAGTGACTCGAGTGCAGGTGGTTCTCAGCTTATCCCTTAGGTCTGCCAGAGGAAATGGGATTTGGAGGAAATACCATATTAAATCTAAATTTCTGAAAAATTGATTTCTTAAAATTGATTTTTTTCGAAAAAGTGCATTTGTCAGCAGGGGCTAATTGTAAAAGCCACGTGGCTTGTGCGCGCGGCCCTGTGAGCACCCTCTTTGAACAGGCTGTTCTCCTGCTTTCTTAGCTCTGCACCAGCGTCTGGATTATTGGAGCAACCAGCTCTGTCCCAATGCCTGGAACATTGCGAAAACCCTAGGGTCGAATTTGGGGTGAATCAAGGTGGGAGAGCACCCGTGGGCAGATACCAGGCAGCTGCAGAGCTGCTCCCATGAGCAGTGCTCCTGCTGCTGGCTCCCATTGTGCTTTCCAGGAGCTCCAGGGAGGATCAGCCTCTAGGCATTACATGCTTTCTTGCAGGCTGATGTGTTTGATCACCTACCACTGGCAAGCACGGGCTTGAGCAAAAGCCGGTCACCTGGATCTACAGGGTTTTTTGTATTATTATTGTTATTTTTTTTGCAAACAAGCTGGGTGATCTGTGCTCGGCTGTTGGCACTGCATCCTGCAGCATATGACAGATAATCGGCCTGGCTGCTGGCCTGCGAAGGAGGTGAGGCTCCTATCGATGTGTGACCTGGGAAGGCACGTCAGCTCCATAAATCACTCCCTGCTGCTGTTGGTGCCTCGTGCCTCTCCTCAGCTTCTTGGCAAATTCAGTATCCACAGCGAGGCTCCAGATGGCTCCTTGCCGCTGGGTGAGCATGCGATCAATGTCTGTGTGGGGCGAGGAGGCAGGGCAGGCTTCTGTCCAGTCCCCTTGCCCTGTTTAATGTCATTCCTCAGACAGAGAATATAACTTGGATAAAACGTTGTCTTGCCCTTCTAGGTTTGTTTCTTGTGCTCCTTATGGACTGCCAGGACTCCTGCCCCGTCCTACCTATAATGGCCCCAGTCTTTAAAAGCCAAAGATTGGTGATAAGGGATTGGTTTTGTGGGTTTTGAGTGCTGATGCACAGTCATAGGGTGCATCAGGTTTCTGTTTCATGGGGGTTAAACTTATCCGGGTCTCTGCTGCTCTGCTGTGCTCTTTCCCAAACCATCCTGGGAGCAGCCAGGTGCTGGGCATGGGGCCTGTGCTGCTGAGCCTTTTTCTAGAAGCAGTGAAATCAGCCTTTAGGGGTGCCAAACAGCCCATTCCTGGTGGTATCCTCAGAGAGAAGGTGCTGCTGCTCCAGCCAGCAGTGTTCTGGCACGGAGTGCTTATGCCTGTCCTCTAAGCATACCTGAATTTACCAGTCCAGCTCCTTGGATTTTTGAGGTTTACTCATGAACAGGAGGAGGACTTGGGATCTGGCCAAGGGCATTGTTGGACCCATGCTTGGGATTACTGATGCTGAGTTTTGGGGTGCTTGAGATTGTAAGTAGGAGGGGGATGAATCTCCTCATCTCAACACAGGCATGTTAATGATCTGGAAGCTGTTTCCACTGTGGGTGCAGTGCGCAGGACGTGCTCAGAGGGAGCACAGCCAGCCCTGAGACTTTAGAGCCCTGGCAGTCCTGGCACTCCAAATTGCCATAGTGTATTATTCCAGCAGGAGAGGCAAATGGAACTGACAGGGGAGGCTGCCTCTGCCTGGCTTTACCATCCCGGAGCAGGCTGGGTTGCCAGTAGCACAAAGAGCAGGCTTAGGTGAGACTGTTGCAAACCATTGGTGGACTGTTCCCATGGACGCTTTTCTCATTTGTCTGCCTTCCTTTCAGAGCTGAGTTTTCCAGCTGGGGACCAGGCCAGCATCTCCTTGATTTCCCCTTTCTGGAAGGTTTTTTATTCAGTTTTTGGTGCTCCTGTGTACAGGCTTTTTCTTTAGCTCTGCTTCCCGTGGCTAAAGATGCAGCAAAGGTGGTCGCAGATCCTGGTGCTTGGTTTGCTGCTTTTTGACAACAATGCTTTCCTGGCATCCCAGCGCCTTCCCTATTCCAAGTTGTGTTTGAGGAGCTGCAGTCTCCGGGATCAAGCCGTGGAGGCAGGATGACATCTCCCAGGATCAAGGGTGTCTCTCCTGCTGCGGTTGTTGGGATGGGCAGGGGTAATGACAGGGACTGGGCTCTGCTTTGGGTGGGAACCACAATGCTGTTGCAGACCTCCAGGATGGTGCTGGGAGGCTCTGTCTTCAGTCCATTTGCCCTTGGCATCAGGACTTGCTGCACTTGTGGCTCTTGGGAAGCGTGAGGAAGGGTTTGTGTGTGTAGAGGGGTTGGAGATCTCTATATGGGCCTGAGATAACTCATTAAGGGACTTTAGGGCTTAAAGCACAGAACAAGGCATGGTAGTGATCCAGATACAGCACAAGACATGCTCCAGGAGTGGAATGTAGCTGGTGAGGCCACCACAGCTGCAGCTGTAAAATAGTGCCCCTCTGCTTAGGGAAGGAGTAAATAGTTCCCTTTGCTTGCTGCAACCCTTTTTCTCTCCCAGTGCCCTGTTCCTCCTGTTCTGCCTCCCTGCCATTAATTGCTTAGGGTTTGCTGATGCAATTAAAACAAGAAGTGTCTGCAGGCATAGCACTTGCCTCCCTTCTCAAAGGTATTCCTCTGCCTGCGTGCAAGGGGTGGAAGCTGCTGGCTCCAGAAAGGGCAGGTCTCCATGTTGGCTGGCTCATGCCCATTGTGGTGGTTTCAAGGGAGGGAAAGTGGCAAAACCAGGGCTGTCACAGGGCTGTCTCTCATGGCCTGAGTAGGTGGCTGGCTGACTGCTGGCACTCCCAAGGATGCAAACAGGCTGGAGCAGGAACTGTCTGGCTTCCTGCAGCTGTTGTGTAATGGTGATAGCTGCCAGACTGAGGTGGCAATGACTGATGGGCAGGACCTCTTGCTGGGCTGGGGGTCATTTGTGCAGCACCTAAGCCAGCTGAGAGATGAATTATGGTCTCTGGGCTTTCAAGGGAAGAGAATGACTGTCATGGACCATGGGAGATGCTCAGCTAAAGGAACAGGATCCCAGCAATCTCCCAGGATGGCAGCTGTGGAGGCTGCCGGCACAGAGGGCAGAGAGGGCACTTGCTGTGCTCTGGGTGGGAAGGGAAGTTGCTGATGTGATGAAGAAAGGCTTTCTCCCTCTGCCAAGCTGCCTCCCACGTCTCTCCCTGCCTGCGTAGCACTGCCCAAGGCAGTGTCCCCGGCGTGACTCCAACTGCATGCCAGCTCTGTCTCTTCACTTGCTCCTTTGGGGTGTCAGTTCTTTTCTACCAGCACTGACCCTTGGCTTTGGTGTGTCCCCTTGGCTTACTTGTTATTTACTTGCCTAGCTACTGTTACCATATCCAGTAATGTTCTTTAGGTCCCCTTCTCCATCCTGTGCCTTGTTGTTCCTCCATATGAAAGGACTGATTCCCAGGCTTTTTACCAAGTTTTAACTCTTTGATCCTGTTGAGCCCCTCCCAGCCCCAGGTCCTTTCTTTGCGCCTGTGCAGCTTTTCTCAGACTTTCATCCCTGCAGCCATCAGCTTTCTTCTCTGAGGCACTGCCCTTCAAATGCCATGTTTGGTTTTTAGTCTCCGTGGCCGAGAAGCACCTCTGGGATCTGCCGTATCAGCTGTGCTTCCTTCTTTCTCAGGAGCCTCTTGGAGGCCATTGGGAAGCTCTTTGGTTGTCCCCTCATGAGCTGTGTGATGTTTAGGGGACATTGCCATGGTCTCTGCTGTAGAGAAGACCTGTGTGGTGTTCAGACAGGCACCAGTCACCTGCTTTGGCTTGGTAAAAGCCAGCATCACATCAGATGTTGACAGAGATCCCAAATGATGGGGAGGGTGAGCAAGGAGGGCTTTTGCTGCCCTCACCGCTCTGAGCACAGGGGCTACACAAATATCCCTCCCTCCCTCCCTCCCTCCCTCCATCCCTCCACCCACCCACCCACCCACCCACACTTTCCTGCTTGCTCCTGGGTATTGTAGAGCTACAAAACCCTGGCTCTCCCTGGCCAGTGCCTGCTTTCCTAGCACTGACTTGCAGACCAACAGCTCATTAGCCTGTCCTGGCCATTCCGGAGCTGCTGGTTGACACAATGGGAACCTTCTCCCTCTGTCCAAACAACATCTTGTGTGATTATTATCAATAAAAAGCTGATGCTCCTTTCCCTCGGGTATGAGCAGGAGTAGAGGATGTGTATGGACATGCTGCCTCTGTGTTTTCGGGAGAGATGGTATGATTAAAGGTCAGGTGGGTTTATTACAGACAGAAATTTGTTTTGGCTGCTTCAAGCTGGAGTAGAGGTATCAAAAGCTGTTGGACAACAATTGCAAAGGTCCTGGAACTTCCAAAGTAGGCTCTGGAATACTGTCCCACTGGTAATGAGGAATCACATCTTACAGAGTTCCATTAGATCACAGCACTGATCTAGTGGCATTCCTGGGAGGGGCTCTGGTATCCTGCTTGTCCTACTTGCCTTGACTTCATATTTTTGTTATTCTTTTTTTCTTTTAACTGTCCAAGATCCTGGACTATAAAAAAGATATATATCACTAATTAAGAATTAAATGCCAAGGAACATCGTGGGGACCGTCTTCCCAAAGAACCTGGAAATGTGGAGCTGTGGGGTGGTGGCTTCCCCTGTGCTAAGGACATTTTTTTAATGGATGTGACCCCAAACCCTCAGCATTTATTAGTCAAAATAACTCTTCTTTCATCCCTCAAAGCCAACTATTGGGCATGGAAAGCCCTGGTGAAGTGTGGAGCTCCCTGATCCCTTCCCACCTCTCACCAAGGCAGGATGGGTGGTGGAGGAGATGGAAAATGCAGCCAGCAGGTTGTTGAGCCCAGCACTGAGTCCTTGTTGCCTTGGAAGAGCTCTCTGCAGCTGGGATGCTCTGCATGCAGCCCAGGGGTGTGTAACAATGCATTGCTGAGCCCACGGCTGCTTTCCCAGCCAGCTGGGGTGCCCAGGGTGCAGCATTGGCACTTCTGTTCCTGCCCTCTATTTATGCCCCCCTTGCTGGGCATGAAAACCCTCCAGGCTCTGATTTATGACTCTGTTGTGTCTTTCCAAACAGGACTTGTGTTATCCTCCATGGGCTGCGTGTTTGAGCTGAGAGCACCGTGGTCCCTCTGGTCCTCAGGGGAGCGGTTGAATTTTAATAATGTGTGGCCAGGTTTGTATCTGTAATAGCCAGCAAACCCCAATACTCGAGCATGGCGTCCTTGGGGCTAAAATTCCTTTATTTATTATTATTCCACTCTTCCTCATGCCATTAGGATTTCTCTGACATAGGTAGCTGGTAATTTGAACAATCAAAGAAATGTTGGCAGGGCAAAAAATGAAGTTTATGAAGATCTGGGCTAGCTTATGATGGGTCTAACTTAACTCCAGCAGTTTCTTTGCCTTATTTTAGGGATGCCAGCTAAAAATCCAGTGTTAATTGAATATAAACTTGGCCCTGCTACTCCCTCGTCTGTGTGTCCACCAGCCCTCGACATCTCATTTTTACATGTGCTGTCTGGGTGGAAGGAGGCATAGTGGCTGCTGCCAGTGAGTGGTGTTTTTTTGGTGGTGACTGCTTTCCCTCTCATTTTGCTTTATTTCATGGAGAAGGGGAACAATTTCTTGTTAGCTGCAAGTTGGTGACCCAAGGGTATCCCTGCGTGTAGCCTGAGAAACACGAGGTTAGAGGCTAAAAACCTTCCTGGAGCTTAATTGGACTAGCAGAAAGCTTCAGTCATGGGTGGTGTGAGCATCCATCCCTGTTTGGTGGAGGCTAATTTGGATTTCAGATGCAAGCTCTTCCCCTCGGTATGGTCCAGAGGAGCTGATGAAACAGCTACTTGAAGCTGTTTTTCTATTTTTACATGGAGTGCTCTCAAGGAGGAGCATGGCTGCGGGCGGCACAGTCTGTGATGCGAATCATGAAGCTCCCTCTGCTCCCTGAGATGTGCTGAAAGCCCCGCTGTGGCTCCACTGCTCCCTGGCTGTAGGTGGCCTGCAGGTGATGATTTACAGTCTGGCTTGGCGCTGGCTCAGCTCCTCTTTTCCCTGGCTGCTCAGCTTCCCTGAAGGGAGCGATCGATCCTCCCCAGCCTTGCTGCTTGACTACTGGTGGCTGCTGGTTATCAGCACAAAACCTTCAGGTGAAACCTTCAGGCATCACAGCCCAGCTGTGTCCAGAGGCCTGGCATTGGCTCCCACAGGAGCATTGACTCTGCCTCCTCCTGGCAAATGTCCCTGCCCACAGTGGGGGCTTCAGTCTCGCTGAACTTTAAGATCCCTTCCATCCCAAACCAGTCTGTGATTCTGTGTTCAGAGCAGAGGCACCAAAAGGCATTTGAGCCAAAGACAGGAAAAGTACTTTTCATCCCTGAGGCTGGAATTAAAGTTCAGAGTGAGGGTGGGTAATGGGAGCCTGTGGGTTCACGTGGAAAGTGTGTTCTTGCAGCTCATCTAGAGATTTCATGGTGGTATGAGCCTGTGTTATGCTGCTTTGGGGCTGGTGCCTGAGCTCAGGGATAGTGAGACAGTATCTTGATTTCAGTAATTAATAAAACCTTGGGAGTTGGCTTGGAAGACTTCCTATGGAAATTGCTGTGTCCGGCAGGCACTGATTCCTGCATGTTCCTGGTGGGAGCTGAGGGCCATGGGGGCAAACTGTTGCTTGAGGGGTTGGAGTTAGCCCAGCATTTATTGACTAGAATAGGAATATTGACTTGTGTCCTTTTAGAAATAGCATGATTGAAAGAAGTTGCTGGAAAATTGGGGTTTAGGGAGTGGGGGGTGATGCAGCCATGGGACATGGCACATTTGTCATTCCTGTGTTAGCATGAGGTTTCCATCTTGTGTTCTGGGAGACAGAGGCACATTCCAGACAGGAGTCTCCTCTCTATGGCCACTGGTATGAGACACATGTGGTGACACCGTCTTCCTCACCCACATCCTCATGTATCATGTGATCCAGCTCATTTCTTGCTCTCTCTTCTCCTGTAACCTCCCCATCAGGCTGTGGAACAGAGCTGGCTTTGTGTCAGGAAAGCACCAGGATCTCTCCTGGCAACTGGAGCAAAACCTAAAAAGAAGAGGAGATGAGAGCCAAGTGGGCGGCTTCCTGAACGTGCAGTCTGCGGGGGCTGGGACGTGCACATCATACCAAAGCAGGTTTTTAATATTAAATAGATGGAAGGAAGATGTCTCCTTTTGCCTGAGGGATAAATAGATCTGAAACTCTTCCTAGACTTTGCTGCTTGTTACATCTGAAATATGTGTGTCTCGCCCTGGAATTAGCCTCTCCTAGAGCTGCCAGTACCTGGCTACAGCCCATGTGTAAAAATGCTCTGGTGTTCGTGGTGTATGTGGGATGTGATGAAAAGTCTCTGGGAGAAGAATCCAATGAATGGATTTACCTCTTTTTTCCCCAGTCCATAGCTACGAGCACCCCATGGTCTGGACATGATGGTCCTCTGGTGCTCTCCCAGGGCTTGACCTCCTCCAGGAGCTATATGGGTGCCTCAGGAGGTGTACTCTGCTTTGCAGGGACTGAATGTTGTCTCCTTCCTTTCCACCCCTTCCCCAAACAAGTTTTACAGGTGTGAATTCGGAGCACATGGCTTGGCTTCTCATCCATGATCCACAGGACTTTCAGAACCAAATGTTTTTGTAGCATGGGCAGACAGCTTCTAGTGCAGGTGAACTGCTTAGAAAGCTCTCCATCTTGCCACTGCCATTTATTGGGAGATGATGGGAAGAGAAGGATTTTTTTTTTTTATCTGAACCTCCTGGTCCCAGCCATGAAGGTGGACTGTAGAGCTGAAGCTGCTCTCTCATCAGAGATGCTTGCTATCATGGTTGTAGTGTGGAAGAGCATCAAGAAAAGATAACTGCCAGAATTTAAGTAAAACCCTGAAAACCCTGCCTAAACCTGGCAGATCTCATCTGAGCTTGGGCAGTTCCAAAACTGCTGGATGTTGGCTCTCTAAAAGGAGAAGGGCTGCTGCCATGTCTTGGGAGAATCTTGAATGTGACTTTTTGGCAGTTCAGAGCCTGGCACAGGGTGGGTCTGGGGTGTCAGCAGCACTTACGGGGTGCTGTGGGGAGTGATGTATGTTGTATGGTATTAATGGAGAGTTGTAGGAAAGAAAGAGTGGATGAGCAGAGCAATGGAAGGATGAAGGATTTTCTTACTTGCAGAATACTGGTGTACTTAGGAACAATTTCCCTGCCAGAAAGTGGTGGCCAATGTCTGTCTTAAACGTTCCTATCCTTGATTCATCCCATTTCCTGCTCACTCCTCTGCATCATCCTCTGCGTAATTCCTCTCTCTCCTTTGATGTTTTCATCCCCCCTGTGTTTGTAGATTACGGCTGTGTCCCTACATAGCTGTCACTGAACCAAGCTATCCATATTTAGCTCTTCTAATCTCCTCTTCCAAACCAATCCCCTCAGCCTTGTTATTTTTATGCTTCTTCTCTGAACTTCCTTCAGTTTGTCTCTTGTGCCCTTTTCTGTCATGAATGGACAGTGAAAGGTATCCCTGCCCATGACAGGGGGATGGAATGAGGATAAGCTTTAAGGTTCCTTTCAAGTCAAACGATTTTGGGATATTAGGATGGCATCTTGGAGATGATGCCTTCCAGGTCACTGAAAGAATCACCTTGAGGTGGTGCTTGGCTGTTTTATGTATGTCCATAACTCCATATTGCCCCAGTTTTCTTGCACGGTGATTCCGAATGTGAGTGATGCTTGCTTTTGGCACTTTTTGAGGCCTTGGAGGCACCACTCAGTGCCACAGCTTTGGCTGTTGTGGAAGGTCCAGCTGTCCCCACACCACATTCAGAGCTTGGTTGATCAAAACACCCCCCAAAAAAGCTCATCTTTTACCCCACACTCCATCTCTTCTTTCTCAGCTCTGTTCTCAAAAAAACAGGGCCTTTTACCACATCATCTCTTGTGCTTTATGAATGTAAATGTTGGTTTCTTAGTAATAAAATCACACCCATGCGCACCCTGTGTTGTCTACCATGGGACCACAATGACAGAGTGGTTCTGGTGGCTTTATCCATTCTCACCTGGAAGTGGGCACTGGATATTGGGATGGATGTGGACAAAGCTGGTCCCTGGACTGTGCGTCAAGCAAGAAGATGAACCCATCCTAGATGAGACAGGTCTGAGCCCAGCTCATTTTTACTTCAAGGCTTGGGTCCATCTTTTCCCTTCTACATTTACAAGAATCCAATTTTGTATTGAAATGGTTTATAAATCCCAAGCTGTCTCCCCTCTGATTGACTCCTATGTACTGCAGCTTTTCAAAGGTAAGGACTTTGTGCTTCGATAAGCATTAATTAAGAGTGATTGAATTTTTAATGCTCTGAGTTTGCAGGTAGGGTTGTGGGGATGTCTGCACATGTGGCTGTGCCCTGCCATGAATTGCTGGAGGCCCAGCAGCCACAGTGTCCATGTTTTGGAGGTTTAGATTTGTGAGAGTGAGGTAGAGGAAAAAATGGGTGAAAAAAAACTGAAGGAAAGGTTGAGGCAGGCAGGTGGAGCCATGCTATTGCTTAACAGAGCTGTGCTGCTATGCCAGCTTCTTGTGCTCAGCCCTGACCTACTAAGTGTCAGCTTTGGCTTGCAGTCCTTGGTTGGTGATCCTGGCCAAGGTTTGTTGGTAACTTTTGTGTTCTTGCTGTCTCCAGGAGCCTGTTTTTTCATCCTCTTTCAGTCTGATCTCTTGATCTGTTGAAATGGAGATGCCAGGCTCTGCAATATGTTCTTCATCCCTAGAGCTGCTTGGGTGGGAGAGTCTGTTCTTGGTGCTCAGGATGCCAGCCAGGGTGCTGTGTAGCACAAGGCATATTCTGTAGGCAGGTTAAAGCCACTTGCCACGAAAATCCTGCTTTTTCATGTGATTTCTCTTGCCTGCCTTGCAGATTTGGGTTTAGGGATGTCTCTAGTTTGACGTTTCAACCTCTGTGTTGTTTGGCTGTGTTGGTGGAGCTGGTGGTTATCAGATGGCTCTTAACAGTGGCTGGTGCTGCCAGTGGTTTGTGAAAGGGCTCATGGATTTATATCCTCCTTCCAGGAGATAGGTGCACTGAGGTGCTCATGAAACCTTTTATATTCTCCTTTACCTGTTTAAACGTGCTGGTCAGCAAGTACTGTTGTTAATGGCAGCTGCTGAGCACTGCCTGGATCCTTGGGTGCAGCTGCCTGGTTATTTTGGTGGAAAGAAAATAAGTGAAAGCAAGTCTTTCCCTTAGAGTGGTTCCTCCACATAGAAACCTGACCTGCAGGACACATGGCTGGTGTCAGTGGTGCAGGGGATGGTGGAGGATGGAGATGTAGGAAGCAGCAACGTGAGAAACCAACCACACGTCTGCCTGTGATGGTTGGCTGTGTTGACAGAAGGGTGGGTGCAGGTTGTGGGGCTTTATGGTAGACCTGGGTTCTCAGTGGACAGTCACTTGCTGTCATCAGAGCTTTCCTGCTCAGGCAGCACTGCCAGAAGTGAGGATGACTGGTGACCCTGGCAGCAGCGGTGCTGAAGAAGGGGCTGGAGGCTGGGTTGGTCATTGTGGAAGGATGCTTGTAGCTCTCCGTGGTCAGGCTCTATGTTTCTAATCATCTCTGCTCTCCCATGACCCAGATGCATCTCCAGTGCTTTTCCACATGATAACTTTTCCTTTTTCCCCACCAACTGAGCTGCTTCGCATTTTAATTCAATAAATGAAGAGACTTGTGGCCCATCTGTGGGATTTCAGTGGTTGATGATGACTGAACAGAGACCCAATGACATGTGGTGGGACTGGTGCACAGAGATCCCAGCCTGGATTTCTTTCCCATGTCTCTGACTTATGTCACCTGTCCCCTTTCATCACTGCTCTTCATTACCTCTCTCCTGCTGGAGACACCTTTTTTCCCCTTCCAAGAGCAGATCTGATAGTCTTGTAAGTGGTTGGAGCAGGCGACTTGGTGCCAGCACGTCTGCCTTGGATACTATTCCTGGTTTTATTGAAGACATGGTAATATGCAAGACTGTGCCTCTGAGGTGTCTGCCTCCTCTTGATCTCAAAATGCTGCAGGCACTGAGATAAGACTGGCTGTGTTCAAGCAGCAATTTTATTCTCCTCTCTTCTGCAGAGAGAAAGCAGCTCATCGTAGGTCATGCTGGGTTGTATTTGCATTTCTCCAGCAGTGAGGTTGATAGCATCCGGTTGTCTGCATCAACTGGGTGTTTGGATCAGTCCCCCATCACAGGCACGGTGGAAGGTTGTACCTCCATCATCACTGGGTGGAGTATCTCACCCTGATACTCCCATTAACTGTGACCAGGTGTGGTGCTGGTGGTGGGGCTGTCAGCTTTATGCTGAGATCCTCTTCAAGCTTTGGTTCCTGTGGCCCAGTGACCTGCAGCCAAGAACAGACTTCCTCAGCCAGGTCTGCCCCAAAGTGCCTGGATAAAAATGAGTCTGAGTTGGGAATGTGCTGCCAGCCCCAGCATTGTGCTATCCTTTTGGCCACCACCTGCTCTGGGCATTCTGCAGGGACTTGCTGGTGCCAGGGAAGGTGTTTGCATGGATGCAGGTAAATCCCCTCCTGGATCTCAAGAGTTGGAGCACAGGTGGCATGGCCAGGAGAGGACATGGAGGCACCTTTTGTAGGTGGAGCATTCCCATTACACCTTGGCATCAACAGCCCCACAGCTGGGAGATGCCATGAATCCCAGGTCTGAGAGGTGGGAGCAGATGCTAAGGAGCACCCGGGAACAAGTTGTGAAGGAGAATGGTGGGGAATTGGCCTCTGTTGTCTTATTTTTAGGGGAATGCTAAGAGCCCTGGGACTGGGAAACTGGGACCTCTGCTCCTTAAAATTTCCCATCTGAATTGCCTGGCCCTTTGGTGGTGCTGCTGGCCATGATGTCCCACGCTTGCTTGCCTTCTGTGGGGAGTGAGCTCAGGGAGTGCAGTGCTGAGCCCACTCCATTCTGCACACATGGAAGCACATGGAAGCATTAATCCTTCCTTGTGTCATTTCCTGCTTTTGGGTGGGGAGGGCTGTTGCAAATGTCAATCCTTTTTTCTTGGAGCAGCTGCCCTGTTGCCCTGTGGGCTCGGATTTGCCAACTAAGGAACCCAATATATTCCCCAGGTGTTCCTGTGGTCTGTAGAAAGAACAGGCTTTGTTTATTTGAGCTTGTGTTTATCCAAGGAAGGAAGACTTTGGTCTAGAACAAAATCCTTTTTTCACGTCTTGATGTCAGCGACCTCAACTTCCTGCTCTAGCAAGAGGAAAGAGCCTATAGCAAGAGGGAAGAGCAATGGGCATCAGCATTGGGATCAGTGCCCCAGACCATAGTCCTGGCTCCATCCTTGCACCTGACACTTGTGCCACCATTACTTCCCTGCATGTGCGTGTTTGTTGGAAGTTCTTGTTGGCTGCTTTCTTGCTGGAGAAATCCAGCCAGCAAACAGTCAAGTGTTTGGGGAGAGGATCTTCTGGAGCCTGTTGCACATGGCCTGGGGTTAAGTACCTCCAGAGTGTTGGGATCATGTTGCTGGGGGATGTGACTGGAAGATCTGCTTGCAGGTGGATTTAAGATTAAATTGTAGACATGGTGGGCACCAGAGCCAACAAAGGGATTTTGTTTTCGGACTCTATATATCTGGCTTTGGGGGTCAGGTTGGAGAATACTCTTTGCAGTTCCTACCAAGGTCAGTGGAGGGGAAGAGGCACTGTGGGTGCTGCGGTTTTGGGGTTTAGAGATGCCCACTGAAGATGCTTATCACCTGGATGGATCTGCTCCCTGGGGATTTCTCTCCAAGGAGCTTGAAGCTAAGGTTCCCAGCTCCTATGCTGAAAAAGCAAAGCTGTGGGGCATTTAGTGACAGACCAGGACAGGAGTAAGAGCATCAAAGCTCCCAATGGTTGAGTTGAGCTGGTCAGTTATGTGGGACGTGTTGACCAAAGCCTCGAGTAACGCTCCTATAATGGAGCAGTTTTGGTCTGTGTTCTGTCTCCTGACATACACAGGCATCAGTTTTGTGATCAGTACAAGGCTCCCTCTTGGCTTTCCTTATCTCTGTATCTGCAGGAATGAGGGGACCTTGTAGGTGAGAAAAATGGTCCATGTGCTGCATAGCTTCTTCGTGTGGGAGCACACAGGAGCATAGAGCCATGTCAGATGCTTCAGTGGTCTCACCCTGAGTCCTGGCTGACAGATGGGGTGCAGATCTGGGGGTGCCCTACATCTTCATAACCTCTCTGCTCTTGGAGATGCACCACAGATATCTCTGCTGGTTGCTTTTCTCAGGGGTTTTGGCATCGCTTTTGGCTTTTATCACTCTAAAATGCACTTTTCTTGCCTGACTTTGATTACTGGGGCCAAACCAAAATTCTCATAAATATGAATGGGTGGTCTAGATGGTCCAAAGAGTGGCAGTAAAATCAGTGGGATATTTTTATTTCTGGTTTGCCATCTTCTCACTTTCTCATTAATAATTGCTGCTGTGATGTCCCCTTGAGGGCAGCTGATGCTTAAGGAAACACTGCTGCTAAGATGGCAGGAACTGCTCTGTGTGCATCTCCCCATCCCAGCACCCACTGCTTCCCTTCATGTGGGACCCCATCCTACCCTTCTGGGGGAGTTATAAAAAGGGGCAGGTTTTAATTATCCCCCGGAGTCTGGCATCCCACTTCACAATTGGCATCACTCTGGACTCCCAGTGGATTTGCTTTTCCCCTGTTGAGCAGAGCCTGTGCTGGCCGCTGCCGCCCAGGTTTGGCTCTGTTCCACTTCTGTCCTCGGCAGTGGTGAAAGCACGTTCCTCGTGATGGGAAAGCCTCTGCCAGAAACACAAAGGGCTTTCATGAGGGGAGGCAGCGGCGGGCGGGCACGGACAGCCAGCGCTGCCATGCGGAAGCTTCACCCCATGTAACTCCCACAGGGGTGGCTGCAGACACATCAGGTTCCTCCAGCAGTGAGAGTGTAGCCAGCATTTATTCTTAGAGCCTACCAAGCATGGAAAGAGAAATAAATTTTATTTCTGCAAGGGGGGTTTAAGGCCCAGAAGTGGTATGGGGGGGGGTGGGGGTGGCCAGAAGGTACAAGGCTCGCTTTTGGAGCCGGGGATCTCAGCTAGCACAGCCCTGGAAGGTGATGTGAAACCCACTGCTGTGGGGTGTGAGTGCTGCCCACCACCCCAGGCCAGCATCACCCTGGGCTCCCTCTATCCATCTGAGGGGAAGAGCAGCCAGAGGAGTTGCCCCGGGGTACATATGGCTCTCCCAGCAATCCTGATCTTGCTCAGAAAGTAGGAGGGTGAAAAGATCATGGCAAACAGGAGATAAGACACACAGAGAGGGGGAAGTGAATTTCAGGGATTGATCTATATTTCTTTTCATCCAACATGGCTTTCAGCTTTTTTTGGTTGTGTCCCAGTGGGGAACCTCTGTTCCTGCCCTCACCCCTGAAGAACCATCCTGGACCTTTTTATTTTGCTGTGGAGCTTCGGGCAAGGGAGCAGGAGAGCCGCCTTGTCTCCCCACGGCTGCTGAAAGAGGTTGTTTGTTCCAGAGCAGGGTGAGATATGAAATCCCATCAAGCCGCCTTGCTTATTAGAGATCTCAGCGAGCTGCTTATTATGCACCGTGGCATAATGCAGATTACAAATGTGACTGGGCGATAATTAGCAGAGCTGGAACTGTAATTAAACGCTCCTGTGCTGTGCTGTGGTTTCTATTGCAGAGTGGAAGGAAGCTGAACGGTCTCAGCAGGTCCCCAACATGTACATGCAGCCACTGCTCCCCAGGCAATGGGGACAAGTGATCCCTGCCACTCCCTGGGCTGTTCCTGCTGCCCACCCAAGCCAGATGGCCCTGCCTGGTTTCTCCCTGGCTCTTCCTTAGCTGGAGACTGACTTGTGGTTTGCAGAATGTGGCATTGAGAAGCCCCTTCAGAGGAGCCTCACACTTCCTTGGAGAATCTTGCCCTGGATCTCCTGATGAGATTGCTGGGGTGATTTTCCTTTGGTAGTCTTCTGGAAGCTCCTCTGGCAGCCTTCTGCAGTGGTTTCATGTCAAAACCACCCTTCTCGAATTCCATGGAGTGCAGTTGGGCCACTGGCAATGGGGCAGCCTTGGATATGGATGGTCTGGAGATGGGCTCTTGCGGGAGAGCTAGTCCTGTTGGTGGGAGATTGGAGGTGGTTGTGGATCATAAGCTGTGCTGCTGGGGTGGGGACTGTGGGGCCCAACCACTGTTCTTTGAGACCTCCAGGCCACCTTCAGTGTCAAGTGGGCTGTGTGTTGCTCTGATGAGCTGCCCAGATGGGTGCAGGACAAGGAGAGGGCTGCAGACAGAAAGTGCTTTGTGTTGTGCTGGAAGAGCAAATCCATTTGCCCTATCAGAGCCAGATGTGATATCCTCCTCTGCCTAGGTATTTGTGTCACCAGAGATGTGGAGAGAATCTATGAGTCAGGAGTTGGTGGGGAGGTGGGATGCTCCAGGCACTTGCTGAGGTTGTGGGCACCCTGTTGGGTGGGGCAGGCATGGTTGGACATGCAGAGTTCTGCTGGAGTTGTTTCCATTGCTTGAAGGACTGAGGTGTGTGAGCAAGTGAGGGAGCAGGCAAATTTGGCTGGTCAGGACCAGGATGGGAGTCAGCAGCAAGGCTGGAAGGGATTGTGGGCTGGTGCCCATGTCCACACTTGATAACCACAAACTTGGTCTCTCCAGGTCTATTAAGTTTTGCCTCAGCAGAGTTTTAGGGGATCTGAGTGTAGAACTGGGTGCTTTAGAGGAATCTTCACCTGCTTGAAACTGGAACCCAGGTCAGCACTTGCTGCTGGTCTGGTGAGTTTCCTCAGTCTGCTTCTCTTCTGAGTTAGCCCAGTGTCTAAAGATGCCAAATGGTGAAGAGAGAAGGTCTAAGCTGAAGAGGAGCTGCTCGCCCTGGAGCTGCTGCAGGTCCTTGCAAGCCAAGGCGTGGGGGTGGCTGGCCTTGGCTGGCTTGGCTGATGAGCCCCAAAGGATGGGAAGGTCTCCACCCTGCCGCTGCATTGGCCAGCCACAGAATCAGCCTGTCAGCCATCCTCCTCCTGACACTGCTGTAATCTGCTTGCGTGGCAGAGCAGCCAAGGACCTTGGTTTCTCATAAAGCCAGCAGCAGGATGGCTTGGCTGGGCTTCCACTTGGCATGTTGGCTTGTTGGCTTTCCAAGCTCAGCTCTGGCTGTGGGATCTGGTTTCTATGTGCAAAGAGAGCACAATGGCTGGATCAGACTCTGAAGCAGATACTTGCTTAGGGAAGAGGGATATGATCTTAGTGCCTGTGTCTGCAGGTGGTCACAGGGTAGATCTGGAAGAAGAAGGATGTTGGTTTTCATGGGTGCCAGAGGGAGTCTGCTGCTTGTTTGTCCTGTCCTGCCAGTTGAGCAGAAGCTCTTCCAGTGAGCAGTCAGGTCCAAAGTCATTGACTCCATTAACATCTGAGCTATAGCCAAGAGGCATCTTCACTGGGGGTGATTACAGAAGCCGTCGGGGAAGGAACTTGCCACAAGCTCTTTTAAGCAGGAGCACAGATATCTCCTGCACAAGGACTTTTGAATGGGATCTCTGTGACTGCAGAGCTCCCCAGGGTTTCATGGGTACGGGCACACCAGGGCAGGAGAGCCCTGCGAGATCCTTGTCCTCTGATGGAGTGTGGGACGTGAACCGAAGGTGGCAGACCTGAGCTTGAGGTTCTCTAGGAATGTAAATGTCTGTTGATACTTGTTCTCTCTTCTGTGTTCCCAGCAGTTCCTGACGGTGACCACGTCTTTTTCCCCACAGATGGAATCTCCGGTCTCTACACCTGCAGTGTTGCCCTTGCACCTCCTTGTCCCTGTTGTCAACAACGACATCTCGTCGCCGTGCGAGCAGATCATGGTGCGCACCCGCTCGGTGGGAGTGAACACCTGCGATGTGGCCCTGGCCACCGAGCCCGAGTGCCTGGGCCCCTGCGAGCCTGGCACCAGCGTCAACCTGGAGGGCATCGTCTGGCAGGAGACAGAGGATGGTGAGTGTCACAGAGCTTCTCACTCTGTGACAGTGTTATGGCAAGTCCCTTCCTTCCTGTTTCCCTGCTGTGTTGTTCTTTGGCATGTCCTGGCCTTTCCTGCCCCCAGCTGGGTGGTCAGGACAGAGGAGCTGTGTGAGAGCAGCCCATAATCTGTCCAGCAAAGGGAGTAACAGGCCAATACTTGCGTCAGCTCCATGTGTTGCGTTATTCCTTTGCCCAGACAACAGGCAAAAATCTAAGCTGCTATTTCTCTGCCCTTCGACAAGAGCTGACTTGTTCCAGAGGTGCCAGGGGAAAGGCTATGCCAGCCGGCACAGGAATGCGACAGAGTTGACTTCATTTTTGCTTGGCAGCCTGCAGGTCTGTCACAAAAACGCTCAAACCCTGGGAGGCAGCAGAAATCTCCTGCTGGATTAAAAAAACGCAGCAGAGCTCTCAAAATCGACTTGGTGAAAGATCAGCCTCTTGGCTCTCTTGCCAAACCAATCCAATCTTTTTTTTCCACTGGAGTTCATCTCATCTGTGCACAGCTTGGTTTGCTTTCCCAGGTCCTTTGATGGGTTTTCATTGCTCTTGGGGCACTGCCAAGGAACGCAGGGATGAATAGGTGGCTCAGTGGCCCACAGCAAGCACTGGAACTTGGCCTTCCCTCTAGTCTCAGTGGGATGCTGGAATTTTCTGCCCTGGGAGGTTCAGGGTGAGCTCCTTGTGTTTGTGTCTGGAAGCAGAAATAGTCCAGAAGCACACAGGTGAGAGAGATCAGCGGTGGTGGAGGTTGGTTGATGGGTCATCTCAGCCTGGTATCCATGTGCACCTCCTAGACATCTGCTCCCACTCCCATTGCTGGTCTGTGCAGAGAATGAAGCTGTTGGCCTTTATCCCAGCCACTCCTCAGTGAGACTCTTCATTATCTATGATGGAAGCTGAGCTGAAATCTCCATTCCCATGAGCTGCTTCCAGTGAGGTTTTCTTCTTGTCCCATGCTTTGGGAAAGTGGGCATGGGCCCAGTTTGCCTTTTCTCTCTTCCTGCTGGAAAACTTTGAAACCATGGTTGGTGCAGGACCAAGTGCTGCAGTGGTTGCCGATGTGAGCACTGAAGTTGCTGCCAGTGGAAAATGCATATTGAGAAATAGCACCTGAGCTGTTTAGGAAGAGAGCAGTGGATGGGCCATGCTGGGAAAGATTGGGATGTCTAGCTTGGGATGGGGATGTCCACACTTATCTGCTTTACTGTCCATTCCATATAGAAAAAAAACCCCACCCTGACTGAGGCAGCTGGGAGTTGTGTGTTTTTTCTGCTGCTCCAAGGCAGAAGAATGTCACATGTAAAATTTGTGAGAAGGAACACAAAGCAGGAGAGTTCAGGAGCCCTGCTCTGTGCATCCCAGGGCCAGGGGATCTGCAGGGTGGATCTGCTCCAAAAAAGCCTGCAGAAGGTCTGCACTGATCTACCACCTCCCCAGCACTGTGATTGGTGTCTGCAAGAGCCTGGTCACTTTGTAGGATACACCACCTTCAGCTGGGGAAATTGAGGCACAGCTGGGCTGGGTTTTGGGACATACAGCAGCACAGAGGAGCATTGGCACCCCCCGCTTGTGGAGCTCCTCCATCTCCCCAGCCACATCAGCCTACTGTTCTGGTGTGACTTCCTTCCACCCAAAAGCCCTGGCGTTGCAGAGTTCCCTGGGATGCTGTAGAGCCCCACTGGCAGCGGCAAAGCTGATGAAAGCTTGGACCTTGTATGGTGGTTTTGGGTGGAAATCAGGAGAGG
This sequence comes from Petroica traversi, assembly GCA_025920805.1. NCBI lineage: Eukaryota > Metazoa > Chordata > Aves > Passeriformes > Petroicidae > Petroica > Petroica traversi. The sequence continues at coordinate 364,581 of JAHLSL010000053.1, read as the reverse complement.
GTCATTGTGGCCATGCCAGGATGGATGAACTGAGCATCCCTGAGGCAGGGAGACCAAAACATCCCTCCCTGCCAAATCCTGATTGAGAGGCCTTGCCATGGGAGTGGTTGCTGTTCTTTTCTCCTTCTCCTCACCCCACTGTGGAGCTCCATGCCTGTCTGCCTGTCCATCTGCATTGTCCCTTGCTTCCACAGCCACCATTTTGGAGCATGCCTTGGAGGCATCCTGTGATTTCCCACAGCCCGGATATTTTTAGTCTGTGGTAATTCAGTGAACTTGCACAGAGATCCTTCTCTGCTGGCTGCTGATGGTTGCCACTGTTGGGAGCAAGGATTTCACATCTAGCCCTGCACAAGGTGAGCCCTGATACTGCCTTTTTGGGTCTTCTGCTGGCCTTGGCTCCCATCACACATCATCTCTTGTCCTTGAGTGAAAACAGAGAGCCATCCCTGTTTTTTGCCTGGCATCTCTCCCCTGCCTTCCCATTGTCAAAGGTGGAGTCAAGAGCGATGCTGGATCTGGCTGTTGAAAGCTGAAGTTGTGAAATGTTCAGGGATGCAGCAAGCATCTCCCCTTGCCCAAAGGATACAGAGGAGAAAGCTACACCCAGGGCGTATCTGCAAAGCCAAATGAGGTGCTTCCAGCAGCTGAAGACTCTCCTCCATATCTCCAGAGGGTTCTCAGCACCTCACCCAGAGGAGTCCATCTCTCTCGTTGCTCCTAGCAGTCTCATTGGTTTGCATGGAAGGACATTAGAGCAGTGGAACAACTCTTGGCTTGCATCAAGTTTGGAATCACAGAACTGAGGAATAGCTTGGTTTGGAAGGGACTTCAAAGCCCAGTTCATTCCACCCCCTGCCATGGGCAGGGACACAATCCACTAGCCCAGATTGCTCCAAGTCCCATCCAGCCTGGCCTTGAACACTTTTAGGGATGGGGCAGCCACAGCTTCTCTGGAAAACCTGTGCCAGGGTCCCACTACTCTGACAGGAAGGAATTTTTTTCCTAATATCCATTCTAAATCTCCGCTCTTTCAGCTTAAAGCCATTACTCTTTGGCCTGTCACTTCCTGGCCTTTCAAAAAGTCCCTCTTTAGTCTTCCTTTAGATCCTCTTTAGGCACTGGAAAGGACTCTAAGGTCTCCCTGAAGATACCTTCTCCATGGCTGCAAAATCATGGAGAAAAGCTTCTAAAGCCAAAGCCTGGTAATGCTTGGAAGGATAATTTAGACAAGAAGGAAAGTCCATCTGAGACGGGAGCATGAAGCTCCAAGGAACTTGATCATGTCCTTCCTGCTCAGAACACCAATTTTGTCCTCATTTCCCACTAGAAAATCTACCATGAGTCCATGAACCCTGCTAAAGGCATCCCAGAAGGTTCCCACCACCAACCATTTGGCTCTGGGCTTCTGGTCCACCATTCCAGGTTGGGGTTGGCCCAAGGTCAGGTCTAGCCAGTGGTGGACCCTGTTGTTCATGCTCTCCTGTGGCCATGCTGGTGACACTGTCCCTTTGCTGAGCACGGCTTGCATAGGGATGTGTTTTATCAGGTCAGTTTTGGTGGGGAGCAGCTGCCTTGGGAGCTCCCCTAGTGCTGTATGTGCAATTCTAATCCTCAGGAACTATTAACTGATCTGGTCCCACCAGGAAGCATCACTCTCTTTGCTGCCTCATGAGCTGCTGGCTCTCCTCCATCCCTGTTGGTGAAGCTGATGTCACCTGGCTTGGACCGTGTCACCTTCTCACCTCTCCATGATGCCATACCAGTGCTGATCGCAGCAGAACAAACACAAACCCTCTGAGCAACGAGGATCATGGTGAGGCAGCACCTGGAAAATGGCAGCACACTGTATATCCCTTCTCCAGCTCCTTGCTGGGACCCATGGCTCAGATTTCTGTACTCTGGATATTTGGATTGTACTTCTGCAAATTTCTCGTGAGGGTATGATGGAGCACCAGCGTGCCCAGGTTTGACATATGCCAGTGGGAACATGTCCTTGCTTGGAGCAGGAGGAAAATGCAATATTTGGGGATAGAATGAAGAAGATGGGAGGGTGAGAGCAAAGGCTTCTCAAATATAATGGATAGTGGCTTAGATGCTTCCTCTACCAGTTCTTGTGGGAACTGTGACTGCATCTCATCAGGTCTCATGGACTCATGCACCTTGAACTTCTCCTTAGAGGGGGTTCTTCCTTCTACCAGACCCTATTTTTGCCTCTTGCATCTCAGGTGGTGTGGCCGGAGCACTTGCTGGTGAAGATCAAGGCAAACAAGTCACTGAGCCCCTCAGCTGTGGGCTACCTTGGCTGCAGGCTTCCTTCGTGTGTTTGAGTTTCTTGAAGAGTTCCTTGTGAATCCTTCAGGCCTCCTGGCATTTCCGCCTGACTTCTCCTTGTTGGGATGCATTTCTCCTGAATTCAGGGATGACACTTGGTCATCAACCAGCTTCCTTGAGTCCCACTTCGCTCCAGGGCTCTATCCCATGGCACTCTGTCAAGTGGGTCTCTCAAGAGGCCAAAGTCTTCTCTCCCAGGAGTCCAGAGCAGTGATCTTTCTGTTTGCTGCAGTCCTGAAAGCAGTTGGATGGCCAGGGACAGTCATGCATCATCTGAGCACCCATCCCTACATGGTGTGATGGGATGATCCTGTCTCCCTCTGGCCCTGCTGGGAAAACTATGTTCATGTTGCCTGTCCAGGTTTGATTGAGGGGACTTCTCTGTGAGAAGACACCAGAAACTTCCCCCATGTTGGACAAGGTCACCAAAGGCCAAGCCTATCAGCAATGAGGACAGTGCCTTTAGGATAATATATTTAGGAAGGAGAGAAATAGCAGCCCCCATTTCCCCATCCCCCTGTGATGTTTGAGGTCGAAGAGGTAGAAATCAGGAGTAAAGTTTAGCCTGGGAAGAAGCCAGGAGAAAGTGTTTTAAGGTTTGGTTTTATTTCTCATTACCCTACTCTGATTTGATTTGCAATAAATTAAATTAGTTTGCCCAGGTTGAGTCTCTTTTGCCCATGATGGTAATTGGTGAGTGATCTCTCCTCACTGGGTGAGGTGACAATTGTGCTGGCCAGCCCCATGGTGTCCCTTGTCTCTTGGCAGGAGTGTGATGGCTGTGTACAGCTTTGGGTGTTGTGTCCCAAAGCCTGGGCACTACAGGTCAAGGGGGATCTCTGCACATGGGAAGGGCTTATGGAAAAGCTGGAGCATCCTGCTGGAAATGACAAAGATAATTTCAAAGATGGTGCAGCTGGGGAAGAAATTCATGAAAGAAGGGGCATCCCAAAGTCAGGGCATCCTGGGAGTGATGCAGATGGAGGAGGAATTCATGGAGATGTTCTTGTTTGGGCTTGGGGGATTAATCTTTGAAAAGGGGGGAAATGTGCCCCAAACAATGGCTACTGGTGCCCGCAACAGCATTGTCGTCCGTCCCACATAATTCCAGGATTTTCCTGTTTGCTGCCTTCCTGGATGGCAAATTTGCACCATCACCAACCCTTAATTTTTCCAGCCAGGATACAACTCTGATGTGAACACTTAATGTCCAGGATGCTGGGTGGTTTGAACCCAGATTTGGGTAGTATTGATTCCTTAAGAGCTTCAAAGATGTCACCTTCCCATGAAACCAGGTGGGATGGGAGTTAGCCAAGTGGGATTCCTTCTGTTCAGGAGCATCTCCGTTCTTGGAGATGTGAAGGCATTGCTTCCTCACTGCTGCCCTTGTTATGCCTGTGCCTGCTCATCATCCTGCCGTGGGAGGGGGACACAGTGGGTGAAAAAAGCTGCTTAGGATCTATCCTGGGGTTTAAATTGTCCTGGGTTATTGTTGGAGGATTAGGAGGGGATTTGGTATGATTGGTTGCAGCGGGTTAAATATAGGCTGCTGTGTCTTGGAGGGCTGGAGTTCCAGCAGGGAAGGAGAGACAGTGCTGGCTTGCTTTGCCCCTTCCTCTTTCATCTCTCTCTTGTGATTGTGGCGGTAGGGAGGAAAAGTGTCAGCACCTCCTTTCTAATATCACACACTGGCCCCGGGATGCACAAAAGACTCCAGTGGTTTGTCATGCAATTAACTTGCAGCAGCTCACGTGGCTTCAAAGAAGGGTTGAACTGGTGGGGAGAGCAGAGGGACGGGGAGGGATGGGGCCTGGGTTAGTGCTGCTTGTTCCTCAGTGGCTCCCAGATCCTTGGGCAGCCCCTAGGAGGATCCCACAGCAGCTCCCCAGAGGTGTTGTGGGAATGGTGGGCCTAGGTTGAGGTGCAGGATGCAGCCAGGAGCTTCTTTGTGGGGACAGGTTGACAGGCTCCTGCCTGCCAAAAGCTGCTGCATTAGGAAGAACAGAAGACCAAATTCCATGTGCCCTCTTTGGGATGCCTAGAACCAGCATCCCACTGTTCCCATTGATCTTTCCATGTGTGGGGTCATGGGTTCCTAGCAGTTGGTTTCTCCCTGAGGTTATCTCCATCATCACATCTTGGCCATGTCTTTGTTAAAGCAGGTCCCCACACCTTCCTCTGAAGGAGGACCCAGTGTCTCTTGCACACTGGGATGAGCTGGTTGTGCCTCTTGGCCGTGTGCTGGCACCATGTCTTCCCATGATCTGCTCACAGTATTTTCCAGGAGGAGAAGGAGAAAGCGAAGGTCTGCATTTCATTTCTCTTTCTGAAGGAGCCCCACGTGTCAGGCCTTGGCTCCATGTATTATCCATGCTGAAACCTGCAGCTGGCTGCTGGCACAGCACAACGGGGGATGTGGGCTGAGATTTATAAACATGCTTCAGGCACGGCTGTTTCGGGCTCCCCCGGCTCCATCCATCTCCTGGGGCCGTATATCTTGCTGCACTCATCAACCCTTGCAAACGCATTCCCCAGTTTTACCTTGCTTGGATAAATATGCCTGGCACAACAGACTCTGCTCCAGTTGTGCGGAAATCAGAGTGATCTGTGGCAGGGAGGAGACACCACAATGCTGAGGGACGCTGAGGAAGACTTCTCTGCCTCCCAAAAGAGGTGCTGAGGGTCATCAGCCTCGCTGTGGGTGTGAGCCAGGCAGTACTTCTGAATGAGCATGGAAAAACTGACACTCCAAGGTTTTGGGAATGCCCAGTGCCTTTGCTTCATGATGGGAGGATGTGGCCCCATGGATGGTTCTCCAGATGGAAATATAGGGCAGAGGGATGCCTCTGGAGGTGCTGGAGCAAAGTGGTGCAGGGCAGCGGGAGGGTTATTCCTCCAGGATTGGATTTTCCTGCCAAGGACAGTTGCCTGAGCCGGAATGCTGGGCTCAGCTTGCCATCTAGTGGCCATAGCAGCCTTTTCCAGAGGGTCATGAGGTTTATGGCTGTACTGGTTCATAGCCCTGCTGGGGCATCTGCAGCTCCACTTTGGGGTCCACAGCCTTTCTGGGGGCTTTCTGCATTTCCCCCAGGGGCTTCCCAGGTCTTTCTCCCTGGAGATCACCTTCCCTACCCTACCCGAGCAGACATAAGCCAATGTGGATCTTTAGGTCCCCCCTGAAATCCCACAGTCCTTTTGGGGGTCACTGGGTTTTAACATCTCATGAAAGTAGGGAACAGGAAGAGGAGTTAGGTGAGACATACCCAGGGAAGGGATGAGCTGGGAGTCTCCAACTCCCATCTTGGTGCCCCTCCAGCCCTGAGCCCCATGTCTCATCTCTTTGAGAGCCCATGACCCCTTCAGCCCCAGAGCTAAGCTCTTCCTCCTGCCTTCTCAAGGGGCAGGTTCCTGGCGCCATGGGATCACACCTGGCCCCATCTGACCCTTTCCCCTCACCTTGCAGGAATGCTGGTGGTCAACGTCACCTGGAGGAACAAGACGTATGTGGGGACGCTGCTGGACTGCACACAGCATGACTGGGCTCCTCCACGGTAAGTGGGCAGGGGGCTCTGGTGGGCTCCCTGTGCTGAGTGCAAATCTGGCCCTGTATGGCCCCCACGGCACCCAGGATGCTCTGCCCTATGCCCACAGGGCTGCCACAGGGGTTGGCATCTCCTCCTTGCCCAACCCAACTCCTCCCACGAGTCTTTGCCCCTGCAGTCACATGTCCCTTGTCCTGGGGACTGGAAATGGTTTAGCACATCCCAGGGACCATTTTGGTTCCTTTTTTTGGGTCAGTACAGGAAGAAGTCTGTGGGATTGGTAGTGAGGGGTGTAAGGGGGTCCCCACTGTGCTCTGGGGACAGCACAGCCTAGCACACCCAGAAACCTCTGTGTCCTCCTCCCTGCAGGTTCTGTGACTCTCCCACCAGTGACCTGGAGATGCGCAATGGCCGTGGCCGGGGCAAGCGTGTGCGCCCCAACAGCAACACGCCGGTCAACGAGACGGCCACGGCCTCGGACAGCAAGGGAACCAGCAACAGCAGCAAGACCCGGGCAGGAGCCAACAGCAAGGGGCGCCGGGGCAGCCAGAACTCCTCGGATCACCGCACCCCGCCTGGAGGCACCACCGAGGACGTGAAGGCCAGTCCCTCCTCCGTCACCAAACGGAAGAGCAAACCCCTCTCTGACATGGAGCTGAACTCCAGCTCGGAGGATTCCAAGGGCAGCAAGCGCATCCGCACAAACTCGATGGGCTCGGCCACCGTGCCACCTGCCACAGTCAAGGTGGAGCCGGCTGTCCTGGAGCGCAACTGTCCTTCTCCCATCCTCATCGACTGTCCCCACCCCAACTGCAACAAGAAGTACAAGCATATCAATGGGCTGAAGTACCACCAGGCCCATGCACACACGGATGACGACAGCAAGCTGGAGGCGGATGTGGACAGCGAGTACGGCGAGGAGCCCTCCCTGCATCCCGACGTTGGGAGCTGCAATGGTGCTGCCGGGACACAGAAGGGCTCCCTCTCACCCGCTCGCTCCGCCACCCCCAAGGTGCGTTTGATGGAGCCCCACAGCCCCTCACCATCCAGCAAGTTCAGCGCCAAGGTCCCCTGCAAGAAGAAGATGGGTGGGGAAGGGGACACAGACCTGGGTGCTCTGTCCAATGATGGCTCTGAGGATGGTCCCTCAGTGGCCGATGAGACGAGTAATGATGACTTTGACTCTCTGGAGAAGCGGTGCATCGATAAGGACAAGTCAAAGAAAGCCTCTGGTGCTAAACAGGAGAAGATTCCTTCCAAAAGCTTGAAGTCTGCCAGGCCCATTGCCCCAGCCATCCCCCCACAGCCGATTTACGCCTTCCAGACTGCCACACTGACCACAGCCAGCCCCAGCTCCTCTGCTGGCCTCGCTACAACTGTGGTCCAGACCATGCCCAACAGCCCCCAGCTCAAACCCATCCAGCCCAAACCAACGGTCATGGGAGAGCCCTTCTCTGTCAACCCTGTCCTCACCCCTTCCAAGGAGAAGAAGAAGAAAGACAAGAAGAAGAAAGAGCCCAAAGAGGTGGAAAACCCTTTGACTCCTGGCAAAGCCTGCAGAGCGGAGGAAGGTAAGAGCCCTTTCCGGGGGGAGTCCAGTGAGCTGGGGTCGAAAGGCGAGGGGCTACTGAATGGTTCATCTGACCCCCACCAGAGTCGGCTTGCCAGCATCAAGGCCGAGGCGGATAAAATCTACAGCTTCACGGACAACGCACCCAGTCCCTCCATTGGTGGGACCAGCAGGCTGGAGAACACCAACCCAGCCCAGCCCCTGACCCCACTGCACGTTGTGACCCAGAATGGGGCAGAGGCGAGCTCGGTGAAGACCAACAGCCCAGCCTATTCGGACATCTCCGACGCTGGGGAGGATGGGGAGGGTAAGCTGGAGAGTGTGAAGGCAAAGGATCCAGAGCAACTGGTCAAGGAAGGTGCCAAAAAAGCTCTTTTCCCGCCACAACCACAGAGCAAAGAGTCTCCCTTCTACCAAGGCTTTGAAACCTACTATTCCCCTGGCTACCCCCAGGCCAGCCCAGGACCCCTGAACCCCAGTGGGCAGTCGGCGTCTGAGACGCAGACCTTGAAGCTGAAGAAGGACGAGGAGCAGGAGAACCCGGAGGTGAAGGTGAAGAATGAAGGCTGTGAAGATAAGAAGGCAGAGCTCGGCAGTGGCTCCAGCCAGCAGCCCTCAGTCATCCAGCAGCGGCCCAACATGTACATGCAGTCCCTCTACTACAACCAGTATGCCTACGTGCCGCCCTATGGCTACAGTGAGCAGGGCTACCATGCTCACCTGCTGAGCACCAACCCTGCCTATCGCCAGCAGTACGAGGAACAGCAGAAGCAGCGGCAGAGCCTGGAGCAGCAGCAGCAGCGAGGGCTGGAGAAGAAGGCAGAGCTGGGCTTGAAAGAGAGGGAGGCGGCACTCAAAGAGGAGTGGAAGCAGAAGCCACCCATGCCCCCAACGCTGACCAAAGCCCCGAGCCTCACGGACCTTGTCAAGTCGGGGCTGAGCAAGCCCAAGGATCAGGGAGGTCCTGATATGGCCAAGTCCGTCATCATCCCCAAGCTGGAGGACTCGTCCAAGCTGTCCGGCAGCCAGGTCACCGAGGGTCTCAAGGTGAAGCTGAGTGAGGCTGGTCACCTAGGGAAGGAGATGGCTGAGACAAAGGCTGGCTCTGAGTGTGGCCGGCAAGCGGAGGTGGACCCTGTTCTCTGGTACAGACAGGTAATGCCCTGCCCTGTCTGCCAGCCCAGCCATGGGTTTGCTTCTGGAAGAAGCCACTCACCGGGCTTTGCTGGGGCCATCACCTCAGAGGACACATGTTGTCCTCTGCTTGTGGTGGGACTCCATGAGATTCCCTTGGGGCAAGAAAAAGGGTGGGGCTGTGAGGTCATGGATGAGCTAGGGAGACCCTGGGGAAGGGGAGTGGGGTTTGCTGGTCTCCTCCAAACCCAGCCTGGATTTGGGATAGGTGAGGCTGCAGGGAGGCAGCTGCTCTGGTGATCGGTTGTTCTTGCAGGAAGTGTAGGCCACGGATGGGTCAAGGAGAGGACAGGGAAGGGGAGTGGGGTTTGCCAATCTCCTCCAAATGCAGTCTGGTTTTTGGACAGGCAGGACCAAGGGGAGGCAGCTGTTCTGATGGCTGGTTGTTCTTGCAGGAAGCTGAGCCCCGGATGTGGACCTATGTGTACCCAGCAAAATACTCTGACATCAAGACAGAGGATGAGCGGTGGAAAGAGGAGAGGGACCGAAAGTTGAAGGAAGAAAGAAATCGAAGCAAAGAAGCCTCGTCCAAGGAAGATGGGAAGGAGAGCACCAGCTCCGAGTGCAAGCTGACCCCCACTGAGGAGGCTCGCATGGTGGGGAAGGACCCCAGGCCCAGTGTCCACGTCCCCGTGTCCTCACCCCTCACACAGCATCAGTCCTACATCCCCTACATGCACGGCTACTCCTACAGCCAGTCGTATGACCCCAACCACCCCAGCTACCGCACCATGCCCACCGTCATGATGCAGAATTACCCAGGTAGGGAGCCGGGGGCTTCACGGGGTGTCCGTTCCTGGCTGTCCCTGCTCCCAGGGTGGGGGATGGCTGTGGGGCATCCTCTCACACACATACAGAGCCACATGGTCCCACTGTGCTGCCCAAATACTCCTGGTGTCCTGACTGCTCTTCTTCCCCCAGGATCATACCTACCCTCCAGCTATTCCTTCTCTCCGTACGGGAGCAAGGCATCCGGCAGTGATGACAGCGACAAGTCCCGAGCCAGCCCCAGCGTGAGCTGTAAATCCAGCTCGGAGTCCAAGGCCCTGGACATCCTGCAGCAGCATGCCAGCCACTACAAGAGCAAATCACCCACGGTGAGTGTTAGTAGGGCACTGGTTTCGCCCAGCTCTATGGGATAGTTCCTGGATCCTATAATGAGGGTGGAGCAGCTCTGCTTGCCAGGTGATTTTGCTGTTTCTACTGCTGTGGGAGACCTGCAGCAACAGAGTATTCCAACATTACAAATCCTTTGGGATGGACCATCCCCAGTACTGAGGCTTCTCCAGGCCCTGCAGCAGCCAGGTGACACTTGTTCTCAGCCCTGGAGCTAGCAGGTGGGATGTGGGGGCTGTCTTCATCCCATGGTTCCTCCTGGGCTGAGCTGGGGGACAGAGCCTCAACACAGTGAGGAAAGAGTTGTCCTCAGACAGGCCCTGTGTCCTCCACATGGCTTTTGGCCATCCCACCTCACTTCCCCATGAGCATCATGGGAACCTTTTGGGCAAAGGCAGAGGGAATATCCTGATATGTGCCCAGGGTAGCGGTCATGTCCCTCAGCATGTGTCTGCTTTCCCTCTCCAGATAAGTGAGAAGACATCTCAGGAGCGGGAGCGCAGTGGCTGTGGGGTGGTGGGGGGCGGCGGGGGCTGCAGCAGCGTCGGGGGAGCGGCTGCAGGGGAGAGGAGCAGTGACCGGCCCCGCACGTCACCCTCCCAGCGCCTGCTCTCCACGCATCACCACCACCACCACCTCGGGTACTCACTGCTGCCAGCACAGTACAACCTGCCCTATGCAACAGGTGAGGCTGGGGCTGGGCTGGGGGGAGCTGCACCTGCCCTTGGGCCACGAGACCCTCGCAGTCCCCGAGGTGCCCGACCCTGTCTCCCAGCTCCTGACACTTCTTCTCCCCCCCAGGTCTCTCCTCCACAGCCATCGTTGCCAGCCAGCAAGGCTCCGCTCCCTCCCTATACCCACCTCCCCGGAGGTGAGAACGGTAAGGCTCTGCTCCTGCCATGCCTCCATCTGAGCAGCTGGGCTGGGCCAGAGGTGGCCGGGATGGGCGCTCATGGGGTGCCCTCGAGGGTTTAGGGTTTGCCCATGGTCTCGGGACTTGTGGGAGCTGACTTGCCCTTGGGTCGTGGCAGGATGTGACACGCCAGGATGCCTGGGCTGTACAAGACGTGTGACTGACTCACATGGAGAAGCGCTGGAGACTCCTTTAGACATCAGTTGAATGGTGTTAATTGTACTGCTGAACGTTCCTGCCGTGATCCGAGGCAGACTCTGTCTTCTCCCCCCGTGGACACACACTGACTCCCCACACCGCTCTTTGGTGAGTGGATGAGCTGGTACCTGTGGATATATTTATTCTACTGGGCACCAGCACCTGGGGTGGAGGTGACTCACCTGCCTGGTGCATATGAAGAGGAAACAGAAGCACTGAGGTTTCTCGATTACTTTGGGACCCTGCCGTGTCTCTGCGAGCTGCTGCTTTACAACAGGACTGGGGGCAGGCGGGGACTTGGAACACAGGGCTGAGCCTGATGTGTGGCCACAGTCTCAGGAAAGGAAGGAAGGACTGGCTCACAGAGCCTTGGCGGGTATCAGGGGGCTGGTGAGAACCGGGTAGGTGGGTGGCAGCCTGGCCGGAGGCAGCTGTGGGACTCTCCCCATCCCTAATCTGGTCCTGCACCCCACAGCACCCAGGGCATGAGCTGCCAGCACATGGCTGATGGCCAGTGGCCAGAGTGGGGCTGGGGAAGCTCTTGTCCCCAGCAAAGCAGCCTCTGTCCTTGGCAGCTGGGGCTCTATAGAGCTGGGGGCAGCAGGGCACAGAGCTGGGGGCTGCATCTGTCACCCCAAAGGCTGCCAGGGCCCCCCCAGGCCGTGCACGGTTCAGACCTGCCTGAAGCTCCTGCCTGTGGCTTTTGCTTTGGTTTCTGAGCTGCAACTCTGCAAATCCTGGCCTTTCCTCTACCCCACTGCCATGGCAAACCCTGGGGCAGCACATCCTGCTGTGAAGGGCTGTGGCTCCCCTTTCCATCCATCTTTTGCTTTTAGGGCGACTTCCCCAGGCCGCAGGCAGGGCGCAGCAAGGAACAAGCACACTTAGGTTCTGCCACAGGCACGTGGGGCCATGCCAGTCCCCACTCCAGCCTCGTGCCAGGACTGGGGGCAGCAGGTCCTGGAGGAAGATGGTCCCCACTTCTGGCTGCTCCCCAGCTCCAAGGACAGGGGCTTTCTGGTCCTCTGCCCCCAGTCCCAGAGTGGCTCTCCCCAGGCCGACACTCTACCTCGGCCCTGCAGCGGCCAAGCTGCCCCTGCTCTCCCCACCTCTCCCGCTGCCTGGCCGGGGGACATGGGGGCCATTGGTCTCAGTTGTGTGTGTCCGTGTCTCACCCGGCCCCGAGGGCCGCTGTACGGGGATGCTCTGCCTGCTGGGCTCTGTACATACTGTAAAAAGCAATTGTTTGAAAGCTGTTGTTTTGGGTTTTGTTTTCTTTCCCCGTTTCTTCCCCATCCCATTGTACCCAGTTGGAAAGGAGGCAGTGACTGCTCTCAGCCCCAGTTCAGGTGCCGGCAGCACAGTGGCCCCAGCCTGCTCTTGTTGTTTGACTCATTTTTCTTACACTCTTTGTTGTGTTTGGAAGGAGACAGGGCTGTGTGGTCCAGCACACTCCGCAGGGAGACAGTGGGTGGTGGACCCACCCTGCACCCATCACAGAGCCACATGCAGCCACAGGACTGGGGACTGGTGGGGTTGGGGTGCTTTGGAGAGCCCCACATCCCACCTGTGGAGGAGCTGGCTGCTCCTACCTCCAGCCTCGGCCGGCCCGGCACAGCCTGGGCCCAGCACGGCCGGGGCCCACGTCAGCTCCAGCAGTGCAGAGGAAGTGCCTGGGGGTGTTGGGGGGTGCCACAGGCTTTGCTGGCAGTCACAGGGGGTTGGGGGGCTGCTCCCCACCTTCCCAGTTGGGTCCCAGTTGAGTCAAGTCTCCCTTTAGATGTTAAATAAAACTACAGTTTATGCAGAATAGGTTTGAGGTTTGACATTTCCCGGTTCTCTGGGCCAGTTGTTGCTCACGGGGCTGCACCCGGCCCTGGTGTCAGACCGTTGGTGTTTATAGCTCGTTTCCATTGGCGTTGCTGTGTTGGGTTTCATTTCAGTCTTCCTGACTCTGCCCTTCTGTAAAGTGTACATTATTACCGAGTTCCTTGTTTTTTTTATATATATATATATAAATATATATATATACAAACTGTACTCTTCTTGCCTTTGTACATTTAGGCAAGGAGGGAGAATAAATCTTTTTAAGAGACAATCACAAACCTGTGAGGGTGGCTTTTTCTTCCTGTTCCCCCAAGTCTAGTCCTTTATTCGCAAAAACTGTGGCCAATTATTTTTGGGGGTGGGAGAGGGATTTCCCCATCCTGGGCATCTGAGGAGGCTCCTGATGCTCAAGGCCTCTGCCCCAGCACTCCTGGCTCCAGTGGGTGCTGCACCTGAACTCAAACCTGATAACTGGAGGCAGAACCCCCCAGGCTTAAATCCCTGGGCACCACGGCCCTGCCCTGCCAGGGTAGAGGAGGTACTGGATGCACGGGGGCAGGTCCCAAGGCAGGGCTTGGCTCCTCCAGCTTTGCCATGGAGGCGATCTGTGTGGGAGGCAGCATCCAGAGACATAAGAGGCACCTTCAAGATTTTCCACAGGGTGTTTTGGAAGGCATTTGGTGATGTGAGAAATCTACATTTGCCCACCTTTACTTGAGGCAGGGCAGGAAAGGATTTGAAATTGTCAGAGCACAGGCAGTGGCACAGCCTCTTATCTCCAGCACAATAAAGAGCTCAGATCAGCCTCACTCCAGCTCCTGTGACCAGAATCCTGCACTTCACTAGTCAATTCTACGAGTAAGAAGGAGCTATCAGCTATCCATCCCATCAGCTGGAGCACCACGGGGTGGCAGCAGGACACTGGCTCATGCAGGGATACCCAGGAGGCACCCACCAGTCTCGGGGCAGAGTGGGGGCAGCTCCAGCTACAAGAATGGGGTACAACTGCGCCCTTCTCAAGCCAGAAGCAACACTCAGCAGTTTTAGCCAGGGAACACCCGTTGCCAAGGGCTTCTCTTTCAGAGGACAGCCCATTTGATTTTAAATTGATGCAGGGTCTAATGCCCTGTTGGAGAGAGCACAGCTCCTTTCAGCCTCTTGGTTTCATGGAGGTGAAAGAGAGCAAAAGAGATGCAAATTTATGATGATTTATTCACACACACTCTTATCCCAGCCCCACCTCTCCCAAACCAAACACTCACCATGGTGGATGTGGAATGACTCAGGTCCAGCTTCCAACAAAATCATCTGACAGAGGGCAAGAGCACAACAGGAACAATCCCACAAGGAGCCAGTCCAGGAAGAGCTGAGGGCACATCCCCCTTCCCTGGGGCCTGTCAGACAGAGCCAGCCGGGATACAGTGCCATGGTACAGGGACAGGGCTGGGCTGGGCTGACATGCTGTCACTGCTGGCACCATGATCCCTTCCTGGAAAAGCCCCTGCATGGGGAGAGCATCCTATCACCTGCCCCCACATAACCCTTTGGTCTGGATACAGCTGTTGGTGGCATCTCAAGCCTTGAGCTCATCCCTGTGGGAAGGTGAGCAGAAGCAGAGGTGAGGGCTTGGGTTGCTCCAGATCTATCCTGGGGCAGAGGGTAAAGGCAGGAGCTTTTCTTGGCTCTTTGGACCAACCCAGCCAACACTGTGCAGGTCAGGAAACTGCTCCTCCCAAATAAGCAGCCCCAGGTGTGTGAAGTTAATCTGAATGCCCCTTTTATTGAATGCTGTGATAGTGTAGTGGCAACGTGGAACAGGGTTAAGACTGCGTAAAACAAAAGCTGCAAGAGCAAGAAGTTTCAAAAACAAAAAGGGAAAAAAAAAAAGGTTAGACCAGTTAAACCAGCATTGGACTGGAAATGCATGAGGGGTTTAATGTAGTGTTAAAGGATAAACTTGAGCATCTCCTGCATGTGCCCCACACCAAGCCAGGCAGTTTTTAAGGTCTTGAGTGGAAATGAATGGGTCATGTCCCAGCTGAGCCCGTGCTGGGCGGGCAGGAGGCACCAGTGGGGGTTCGGAGGAGTCCCGAAGGTGGTACCGACCCCAGGGCTCCCACACCATGGGAAGAGCTGCATGGGAAGAGCTCCTATGCCAGTTCATAAACATCTTCCTTTCCCTAATGATGATTACACGTGTAGTTCTCTAGGCAACATGTTTCAATGAGAGTCAACTCTGGGGATACACAGCCCAATCTAACAATGAGAAATGCGCTTGCAGTCCAACAGAAGCTCTGCTTCCCTCTCCTCAGGAAAGAAGGTGGTCCTCTCTCCCCTCCACAGCATGTCAGGGTCCCACTGGAGTCCCCCTCTGCAGTTATTCTTCGTCGGAGGAAGAGCTCTGATCCAGGGGATACACCATGAACATCACGTCCGGCCGCGAGGGGACAGCGGGATGGCCAGGCCGCACAATCTCAAAGCCCAAGAAGCTGAATGTCTTCAGGAGTGGAGCTACCAAAGAGAAGGAGATCTGTTACCACCAGGAATAATTCTCTTTACCTCTCCCTTCAGCCACCAATAACCAAGTACATGTGAGTGCATCCAAAGCTTCCTTTGCAGAGAAGCACAGACCTCTCCAACAGGGGTTTTTGTCTCCTCGTGTGCTCATCACAGCTGCTCCTAAGTGTGAAGGGATTTTAGATGTGCAGCTGAGCACTTTCATCCATGTTTCTCCTGCAGTTTCTTCTATCTCCTGTGAGAAACAGCAATGGTTGGTTGCCTGCCTGCATCAGCTGCACATCCCTGCTTTCCCAGGATGCTTGTGGCCATCACACAGGTTTTGTCCTGCCCCAGCATCCCTTGAGTGCCGGGAGAGGACAGACTGCAGCAAAGAGGAATCTGCTCAGGGACAAGGCAGATGTTTGTTGTCTCCATAAGAAGGTGCCAGAGCTCAGTGAAAACTACAGAAAGCTCTGCACAGGTCGGGATGGGACCCCAGGAAAACCACTTTGAGTTACATGTGGGAATTCAGAGCAGGGCCAGCCCAGAAGCCCCCAGACCTTGGGGCTGCCAGATGTGGTTCTGTGAAACCATGCCTGTGCCACTGAAGCAATGGCTGCCCTGTGACCTGGACATTCAGCCCAGGCCAGTGTCCATCCCTACAGCATTCTCAGGCAATCAGCTCCAGGATACTGAGTGACCACACAGAGGAACTCCTTAAGATATTTTCTGGCAGCACTGAATTTCAGCTGCATAGAAAAGGACCCAAGATCTGGACCACTCCAGAACTCCTACAAGCAAACCCTGGCACTGCCTGTCCTCTGTCCCCAGCCTCTGCAGGGGCCATCTATGCAACCGGTGCCGGTGGTGACATAACAGCTAGGACTTGATTTGGAAATTATTCCTGGCATGGTAATGAGAGATGATTACATCTTCCTGGGCTCAGCTCAGCTTTACTAAAGCCCTTCGTTTTGGAGAAGCCAGGACAACTCATGAAACTGCGGAGCAAAATTAGAATTGAGGTTGGAATTACTTGCTAGGATAGAGTCGGACTCTGGTGGGATTTAGAGTGACATGTCCTCAGGCTGGTACCTCCCCCAGCCCCCCGGGCTGTAATCCCTCACCCAACACGTTTATCTTTAGATCCTAATGCAGCCTCAAAAGCTATAAGCATCTCGAGCCAGGGCCAGGATTACCTGGACAGGACAGAAGTGCCAGGAGATCTTTAAAAAGCTGATGAATTTCAGAGCAACAGGCTCTAAGTGCTTGTTTTCCATCTAGTAACTCCTCCCTGGTTTCACCTTCCATGTCACAGCAGCCTGATGCCAAACAGACTTCACTGATCACCAAAAGGGGAATATTAACTGACTCTGGATGAGAAAATCCCCCCAAATCATTCAGGAGCAGCTTTTTGCACCAGAATTTAATGGCAGGGCAGCAGGGCAGCAAAGCAAATCTTATCACGGAATCTCAGATTGGTTTGGGCTGGAAGGGACCTTAAAGCTCATCGAGTTCCACCCCACTGCCATGGGCAGGGACGACTTCACTAGACTAGGTTGCTCCAAGCCCTGTTCAGCAGATCTGCTGGAGAAACCACAACACTCCCTCACTTTACCCTCCAAATAGGGCTTGTTTCCTCCAAACGAAACTATTCCTGTAATAATAAAAATCCCTGCACTAGGAAGGTCCCATGGGTCTTGCCCTGGGATGACCAAGTTTCTTTACAGCTTCAGCAGTGCCGTATGGGATGTCAGGAACAAACCTGAGCGCGGGCCAGCCCTCACCTCGATCTTCTCTGCTTTTTCTGAAGCAGATGAAGACATAGTTGACTTTCATTTTTTCTTCAGCAAACTCCAGCAGTGCTGACAACCTGCCAAGGAGGGGGAAGACAAAAGGACATCAGCTCTGGGAAGTCCTGTCCTAAGGAAGCCTCTGAGCATTATCAAATTATCAACTGTTTAGATGTTTTTGGACACAAAGATTGTTTACAGGCCCCTTCCAGCGAACAATGGGTGCTGAAACAATGGGCTTCCTGCCCTGCAGATTCAAAAGCTGTCCTTGCTCCGAGTCACGACAAGTCCCTGTCCTCACAGCCACAAACACCCTCCCCACCCGTGGTGCTTTGGGACTGAAGCCTTTGTAGGCAGGAAGCGGAATATCGCAGCTGCTCCCGGGTCAGGCTGCATTCCCTGGCAATGCACATGGGGGATCTGGGAGTTCTGTGCTTTTTGGGAAGGAAAACCGCCCAGAACCGAGCTCATGGCAGGGAGAAAAGGAGAAAAAACTATCCCCAGAGAACGTGTGTGCAGGCAAAGCCATTTCCTGAGCGCATCAGCTGGATGGTACAGCTGCTGCCCCCTGAATCCTCGCTTCCTGCCTTTCCAGCTGGATTATTCCTGCCACCTCTTGATGGAAGCAGTGCTGCAGTACCTCTTTGCCAGCCTTCGGGGGTGGCACATGTATCAACTGCTGTCACTTGTAACCACTGGCACTGCCAGAGCAGTGACAAACAGGCCTTCAACTCCACATCTCATAACCAGCCGTCAGCGCAGCACAGGAGATTAAATTTGCACAGGTTCTGTTAATATGTTAATGGACTACTTTAATTATGGCCTCTCCTCAGCTGTTTCACCCAGCCAAAAATAACCTGACAAAACTGCGCTCTAAGTCACGATGACACTGGCAAATAAATCCTCTCCCAGAAGGACCCATTCCAGGGAGAGCCCAGAGATTTATGGGCCAACTGGAGAAATTACACAAACATTTATCTGGACTCAGAGTCAAACGAGACAAGTGTGAGACAGCAACAACACTGCCACTTCCTGAAGGTGCCTGGCAATGGGTTTTTCCTCAATTAGCTCGTGTCACTGAGGGATGAAGCCTACGTGGAGATTTAGGAGGAGCTGATTGCTCCACAGAGGAATCCAGCAAAGCCACATCTACACTGCAGCAGAGACCTCTGGCAGAGCACTTGGCAGGAAGGAGCTGCTCTGGACGCTGCATTTACACAAGCTTCCCAGAGCAGAGCTGTCTGGACAAAACACAACCGATTCTGCCAAGAGAAAATTCAGAGCTCCTGGCAGAGCCCAGTGCCAGCACAGCAGCGCTCCAAGAGCAGATCCACCTACTGATGAGGAGAGCATCAATAGGATGGAGGGGTTTTTATTTCCTTGAAAGAGAGGAAAACCTGCCAAGATAGACTTGCCAAGTGGCCAGCAGAAAAATAAAATGAAAAAAAAAAAAAATCAGAGAAAATCTTGTTGGCTTTCCATAGCAAAGTGTACAAAGATTCACTCTTCTCATTTATTGCTTGTTTTTCATTAGTGTTGGGACTCAAAAAATGGTAACTCATCTGGAGTATCACTAGGGGGGGGGGAATATTCCTATGGGGGACTCTGCAGATAAGGGAGCAGAATGTGCACAAACCACAAACAGAGCTGCCATTGCACAGCCCATTCTCCCCGCACACAGCACAGAATCCCAGGACGGTTTGGTTTGGAAAGGACCTTAAAACTCATCTTGTTCCAACTCCTGCCATGGGGAGAGACACTTTCCACTAGACCATGTTGCTCCAAGCCCCGTCCAACCTGGCCTGGAACACTTCCAGGGATGGGGTGTCCATCCACAATACCCAGGGGGCAAAGTTCTGCCCCCAAGGAGCCACAGCTATACCTTTGGGATCCAGAACTTACCCTTCTTTGCTTCCATCAGCTAACAATCCATCAGGGATTTCCACAAAGAGGCTCTGGTTTGAGAGCACTGCATCCCAGGAGGAGGTCTTCACCTCTGTGACCTTGTACTGGAAGTGGACAATATGAGGCTTCCCTTCGTGCACTGGGACATCTTGGCTAACAGTGATCTTCTCATCCTGGGAAAATGAAAAATGTAAAGTCTTGAACACCCAGGGGACAACTGGAGAAAGCAAATGCAAAGAAATGGTCTTAAGGTTTTCCCTTTTGCTGGCTCAGAGACACATCATAAAGTTCTCAGCCCTTAGAGTGATTTCTAGCCATGTTTTCCTGTTAAGGGAATGTAGTTTTACATATTGATATAATATTAAATTTCTGAGTAGAAGACTCCACTCCCTCACTGCAGGCTCCAGCCACATCTGGTGGTGCTTCATGAATTGCCCTTCCAAGAACACAACTGGACCCAACACAGAGCTTCTGCTGCCACAGCCCAACCAGTTTCGGTGCCTTCCCCATCCCCAACACAGCCTTTCTGTTCCAGCAGTGACCACAAATTGCTTTCCCAGATTTTGTAACTGATGGTTTGCCTCCTACTGTAAGGGAGGAAAACACAGAGCGCTGGGAGATTCCAGAGCAGCTCTGAATCTTGTGAGGAGGTCTTCTCCAGAGACCACATACACACATCTCTCCCCAGTCCTGCCCCATGAGAATGTCAAGCATGCAGATAACTTGGGATCAGCTCAGAAGTTCCTAGAAAACAATTCTGTGGTTAAAGCTCCATTCCTTCAGACAATTCTTGCAAGCATTTGGCTCGCCCAGTAATGATTTACATGTTTCAGTGCAAAGAGCCCCAGCCAAAGAAGCAGAGCCCTGAGTTAACACTGTTACTGCAGTGAAGCTGAACTGCCCCCAGTGCTTGGTGACAACTCATGTGTCCCTGTCCCTCACATTCCCAGGCACCTGCACAGCTCTGAAGGGCAGAAGTAAAGCAGATACCGGAGGTGATGAGAGCACCTGGAGAGCCATGTGTCCCTCCCTCCTCAGTAGGTGGGTGGGCAGTGCTTCACCCCACTGGAGCATTGGGTGAGCAGCTGTCCAGCCTCCAGGTATTTTATTTTAACAGGTTGATTAATTCAGCAGCTCCTTACAAGCCCTTACAGGCTCCTCAAGCCACTGTCTCAGTGCTTTAATTCCTATTACCTCATGTCTTAAAATAGATGCCCCTTGGTTTGGCTACTGTATGACAGAGAAGCCTCCGAGGACATTCACATCGGTGACAAAGTAACACCATGTGCAAACGGAGCTGCTTGGCCTTGGAAAGCAGAGCAGAGGAAGCTGCTATTCATTGAAAGCCCACAAAGCCGAGCTGAAAAACAAGTTTACACTTCACCAGAATAAATATCCTGTAGGAAACAAGTTTATTCATCAAGTTTGAAGGAAGTCTGAGTGGCAGAGCGCACCAAGAAAAGCACTGAGAGCTGCTCCAGTGAGGTCAGGCTGTGCCTGTGAGAGGCAGGGCTGATTACAGAGGTTCATTTAAAAAAAAAGAAAAACAAATTCAAGGGGCTTATGTGCATATCCTTCAGCAGTGACTTTACAGGAGCCTTTACAGTTGTTGTTTCAGTGCAGAAAATGTTTCTGTTCCAGAAAACATCCTTCTCTCCAGAAAAGCTCACAGATCATGCTTTTCTCATGCTCCAAAAACTAAAACTGGACGAGGAAAGTGAGGAAAGCAGGCTGGATTGACACATGGGAGGTGGGCCTATGGATGGGAAGACTGGCACTGCCATATGAAGGGAAAGGCATTCTGAGCCATTTGGTTCAGAACTTCCTTGTCACCAGAAGTTATGCCCAGTGCTCTAAACACAGTGAGGTTGTTCCACTGAAACCCCCCTGTGAGAGCCCAGGAGCCAAAGGCAGCAGGACCACAGGGATTAACAGAACCAGTTCCCCCGGTTCAGTGAGAATTAGATTTACACAGCCTGGCTGGGGCAGCTGACAGTTTATTTCTAGGCATCCAAACAGGGATGCTGGGGAAAGAGAAAGGCTCTGTGGGCTGCTCCTGTGAAGCAGCAGCAGCAGCCCAACATTCTTTGGAAGCTGCTCAAAGCAAAACCCCGTTTACACAACAAGCACTCAGTTTTAGTTCACCCTGGAAAAAGCCCCACACAAAATCGCCCTGCCATGTTCTTGTGGACAAAACCCCTGGCCACCAGACTGAATTTCACCCAGCTGCCCAAACCCTGGCTCCCCAGCCCTCCAGCTCCATTTCAGCAATGCAAAGCCACAAGGACCAACTTCCACTTGGCTCAATTCACTGAGCACAAGATTTTCCAGGCCGACTCTGCTCCTCAGAGGTCCCGGGAAGGACGAGGGGAAACTCTGGTGTGTTGGCAGGGTCAGAGGGAAGGATGTTATGATCCACCCTGGCCAAGTGTCTGGAGAAAGCCGTGGATGCACCACTGCTGGCACGTGCTGCACCTGCAGCCTCCTGCCAGCTGCCAGCCAGGGCACATCTCAGCTGCACAGGACCCACACCAGCCACTGTAGCATTTCCAGCTCCAGCAAAGCTCCCTGGATGAAGGGCTGAGCTGTCAGTCTCTTCATACAAAAATGCCAACACTTATGGGGAGCCCCAGTTTATAGCAGTGATGTATCCAAGTGCTGCAAGTGCTGGCAGAGGCAGGTGTGTTGGGAAAGGCCATCCCATGGACTGAAACAGCTAATACAGCTGGAAAAAGGACTTAAGCTTTTGGATCCAGATGCTTTTCCAGGTCATGCTTGTGGTTGTTGGCTGAAAAACTCAGCTGCTGTAACTACAGCACTGCCAGACTGAGTGGGTGACCGAGGGGGCTGACAGAACCCTGTAACCCGTCCTGGGTCTGACACACCTCAAATCCTGGGGTCAGCTCTTGGCCCCTCATTCCAAGACAGATACTAAGGGGCTGGAGCATGCCCAGAGAAGGGAACAGAGTTGGGGAAGGGTCTGGAGCACAAATCTGATGAGGAACAACTTGGAGGGCTCAGCCTGGAGAAAAGAAGGTTCATGGGGGACCTTCTTTCTCTCTACAACTCCTTGACAGGAGGGTGCAGCCAGATGGGAGTCATGTTCTGCTCCCAGGGAACAATGGATGGGATGAGAGGAAATTACCTCAATCATTTCCAGGCAAGGGGAGGCTGGACATTAGAGAAAATGTTTTCATCAAAAGGACTGTCCAGCACTGGCAGAGGCTGCCCAGAGAAGTGGTCACCATCACTGGAGGGGTTTAAGAGCCCTGTGGATTTGGCACTTGGGGACATGGGTTAGTGGTGAACATGGGCAGTGCTGGCAGAACTGTTGGACTCAATGACCTTAGAGGGTTTTTCCAACCCAAACACTTCCCCGATTCTCTGTTACAGAAGGGGCTGGTTTTCTGACAGATTCTGATAGTTTTGTCAAGCAATAAATCCAGGAGGAATTCCATTCATATTTATGGGATGTAGCTCTCTGGACAACCCCTCTGCCTACACACCACTGCCAAAATCTGTGCAAGTTCAAGGTTTTACTGGAATCAGATGCTCCCAAGTCTCCAAATCATGATTCCTTCCACCTTCCTCCTCCATGCTGAGCCCATTTTCTGCCTCTGGGCCTTGCCTGGTGCACACAGGAGGCCTGGCAAAGCTGGCTGGCAGCAGTTCCAGTTGCAGGGTCCCACTTCCCACCCAGAGGCGATTCATTACTTGTCCTGGGCCCTCTTGCAGCTATTTTTGTACCTTCTTTCTGTGACAGGAAGCCCACTGTGCTGCTTCTCTGGAGTTTGTACCCCCCAAACATCTGTAACAATTCACCTTGAGCGTAAAACTGATGGGACCTTGTCACTGGAGGCTCAGAGGTTGCCATTTTGCAAGGGAAGCAGGTGAGGAAAGTGCTGAAAATTCACCAAAGGAAACTCTGAAAGCAACCACGAGGTCTGTGATTTTCTCAGGAACTCCAAGAGGAGATTCTGGGAGCTTTGGCCCAAAAGAGTCTGTATCTTTCATCAGGAAACGTCTGTATGCCGCCCACAGGTTAATTAAAATTCAGGTCTAACACCTATGACAACATCCCTGGCTCAACAGCCCATTTGCAAGGTGAGCATAAATTCAGGCTGCCTCATCTAAATGAAAGAGCAGCCCTTGTCCCAGATAGGAGACACATGTGAGCCAAGTCACACAAATGCCAATTACTCTACAGGAAGGAGCAGCCAGGTCTCTTCATTGGAAAGGAAAGTCCCATGGAATGAAGAGGAACACAAAATGAGAGAGGTGCCAGTCTGCAGACAAAAGCCCTTCCTGATCTTGCCCTGCCTGTGCTCATGTTCTAGAAACACCCCTGTCTGGGAGCTGGATGGCTGCCTCTCCCTTCTGCACCTCAGTTCAGGCAGCTCCCAGGCCCTCACAGCTTCACCTTCTGGACCAGGGCACAGGAAGGAGCTTATCAACCCTTCCCTTGTCGCATTTCACCTTTCTGCTTTTCACTTCCTCTCTCTGCCAGAGATTTCAGAAGCCCTTTCACATTTTGATAATGCAGGCTCTGCGTACAATAGCTGCAGCAGGCCCCTGGGGACAGCCTAGTGAATGATCTGCTGCACAATGGTCTCTCACTTCTTAATAAACAGGTGCTATTTAAGCAGGAGAGACCTGCCTGCAGTTCAGTCCCTGAAAAATTACCTGTTCTCTCACTGTCTTGGAGTCTTTGCATTTATTCCCATCAGCCTGCGAAAGGAACTGAACACAGTTGTAACACAGGTACAGGCCAATGTTTAGATGTTAAATCTTTCTCACCTTGTATATCAGAGCTGAAAGAGAAGGATCCCTGCCACCCCCTCGCCCACCGGGGATCTTCGACAGTGGGTGAGGGGCATCAGGAGCACCACAGAGGCCCTGGAACAATGTGCCTGCAGCACTGCAGCTGGGGACAGTTACTCAAAGGT
The DNA here is from genome assembly GCA_025920805.1 of Petroica traversi. Classification (NCBI taxonomy): domain Eukaryota; kingdom Metazoa; phylum Chordata; class Aves; order Passeriformes; family Petroicidae; genus Petroica; species Petroica traversi. The sequence goes on along the minus strand of JAHLSL010000053.1, from coordinate 340,747 downwards.
AAAATACTACTGCAACAAAAAGAGAGAGAACACCAAGTTACATTAGCAGGGATCACGTTTCAGAGGCTCCAGCTTCCCAAACCCCCAAATCATTCGTATTTCTGCTCCTCCACAGCACCCAGATGGCAACATGGACACCGCCCACTGCCCCAGTGGCACCAGAACCCAGCGTGTTTTGTTAGGAATGGAGGAGGGGCTGGAGCCAGGAACCCAGAGAGAGTGCTGAGCAACCTCATGCTAATAAGGGAGGCCTGGAAGGCTGCCAGGAGCAGATGGCTGGGAACACATGACCAGATGAGCACACATTTTCTAGAGACAAATATCTACAAATAGATCAACAGGGCCCAGGAGGAGAAGGTTTAAGTTTCACATTTTCAAATCCAGGAGGAGTGAAAGGGTTGGTTCCTCAACATCCTCCACAACATGCACAGCAACATTTTCACACACAGATGAAGCGCCATGCAAGCATCCTCTACCCCTACCCTAAAAATTACAAGTTCACCCCATAGAGCTACTTTGAACTGCAAGAAAACACATTTCCCTTGCAGTTTCCAAGTTTGTTTGGATATCCTACATATGGTCTTCCAGAACCACTTTGGACACAGGTTTTAATACTTGCTCTGGCTTTTAGGAAACTCATCAAAGCAAATTATTTTACTTCTGGAGCCTCAGTTCTTCTCTCAGCACCACAAAAGCTATGAGCTGAGGCCCAGCAATGTCCCTTCAGCACAGCCTGCAAAACCATGCAGGGAAAACAGTCCTTCTCCAGTGCTCCCATTATGAAACACACCAGCACAAAGCTATGGAAGCACCACCAAAATAACAGGCTGAGGGAGGGATTTTATGAGCACAGAGCAAGGAATGAGACTAAATTCTGCAGCTGTTCTGACAACCACTGTCTGTTCCGAAACTTCTCACTTGAACTGTTCTCAATGCACTGTTTTTCCACTCTAATCCCTCTCCACGAGGCAGACAGGCTTAAGTATCCAAACACCAACTACAGAGCTGCACTGTCAGAACCACCTGAGACACCTAGAAACATGGAATCAGACTGGTTTGGGCTGGGAGGGACCTTAAAGCCCATCCAGTTCCATCCCCTGCCATAGGCAGGGACACTTTCCACTACACCAGGTTGCTCCAAGCCCCATCCAACCTGGCCTTGTAACCTGCCTGTGCTGGTTGCAAACAAACTACTAAAATTTGGCATTTCTGAGAGTCAAAAACATAACTCACAAATGCACAAGGCAGAATTCACCATGGATCTCTGCTTACCAGTTACCACCAAAACCATCTTTCTACAGGGAACACTAATACTCTTCCTCCACATATTCCCTCCCCTGGTTTGCTAGACAGGGCTCTGGGGCAGCATTCCCATGTGCTAGAGCAGGCACCTCTGGGAGAAAAGGAAATTTAAATACACCAGGAGATGTCTGTGGGTAAAGCCCGATATTCTGTGCTCCCTGGTGTGCCTGGAGCTATCAATGGGCCAGTGTGTGCTCAGTAGTAGTGGATGTCGAGAGAATGACAAAGCACTTTGTGCCGTCCCCACCCCCAGAAAGCTGTTGGCAGCTTTGTTACTCCCTTTCCTCCTCCCTCTACCCTCCAGCCAACAATGTACTATTGATAGCTCTTTCCAACTTTCGGCCAAGGCATCAAGAAACTGGATAATGAAGTGGAGTTGTGGGAAAAAAAAAATTAAAACAGAGAGGCAGTTTTCACGCAAAGCAGCCAAAGACACTTCCCAATTTCACTTCCTCTGGCACACGCAGAAGTCAAAACACCCAGCCCCCTTCAGCTGCTGCCTGCACATCCCTGGCCCAGATCTGCACACCTCCTCTATCCCCCCAAAATCAGGGTCCCTGCAAGCCACCACTATCCCCCCCCAGGATTAGGGTTCTGAGAGCAGCACTCTCAGGGTAGAGAATGTGTGGGGCACAGATTAAAAGGCTTTTGCTTTCTCCAGCTGTCCTTCAGCTCCCTGGGAAGAAATTCTGATATCCTCATCCATCCTTGCGCAAACAGCAACTCTCCCTGAGACCTGTTTATAGCTCAAAAGTTAGGCTTGTGCTCCCTTCTGACGTCTGTCCTCCTTGAAGAAGCTGCTTTCCCCTGCAGCTTGGTTGAAATTAAGATGCATTTAGATCACCAAGGCCTTTCCCTGGAGAACCTCCTCAGTAAAACCTGCTCATCTGAGCCCTGCCCGAAAGGGGAGCTGGAAGTGAATGTTACGCTCTCATCCCGTGGGTGTAATTTTAACTCACTAAGCTCCCAGCGATCCCAACCCCGTGCCCTGTCCCTGGGAAGTGCAAAGAGCAGCTCAGCTACTTCAGAACCCCATCACAGCTGCTCCTGGGCAAACCTGGCACCCGCAGCCAAGCTGGGACCACCAGCAGCATCTCAGGGGCTGAAATCGGCACATTTCCTTGTGTTTTGGGGATTTTATTTGTTTTGAACACTAAGACCAGATGGAAGGATCCACAGCGCTACCCTGACGTTGGAGAAATGACTGTTCTGTTTGTTTTCCTTTCCGCCCCTTCCCAAAACAGGCTCTGGAGAGGCAGCTGCACTTGAATAATAATAATAACAACAACAACAATCATTATTATCATTATTATTGCTAGACACATATCCAGAGCCCGATCTGAGGAGTAAAATGTAAATAACCGTCTGATGAACACAGCACAGTTCAAGCATCTCCCACACAGGTAATGGCCAATGCTGCTTCATACGCATCCTCTGGGCTCTTAGCGGCGACAGAGGCGCAGGAAATTACACTCTGGGGACTCTAAACAAGGAACAGACATACAAGATAAATCAATCAGCTGAGAAAAATACACAGAGCCTGCAAGTTGGTGCCTGCTGACACCCAACCTGCCCGGAAAAGCCACCTTCCTCCAGGCAGAGAGGCGCGAGGAGGGAGCGCTCAGCGAGGGCTGCTCAGCGAAAGGTGCTCAGGCCCTGGAGAGCTCAGACCCACCCCCGGGGGGCTCCTCCAGGAGGAAGCAACGCCTCGATGAGGATTTTAAGCGGGGAAAGGCGGAGCGGCCTCCCCGCGTCCCG